>BGZK01000584.1:0-350878 GCA_005406025.1 Eumeta japonica | reverse complement strand
TTAAGCAACAATATTTATCTATTGATTTCTTGAACTGTGTGTAGAATTTGATGCTGTCTTTTAATACAAGAAATAATATCACTTCAAAAATATTGCTCCATCTAAAATTAAAAAAATGATTTTAAAAAGGCATTTGTTTGAAATTTATTAAAGGCGTCAATTTTTGAACAAAATAAATAATTTTGACTTGATCTGTAGCATTTGATGCAGATTCCTGCAACGTAAGAAAAGATAGCTGCATGAAAAGAATCGTCATTTCAAAAAAAATGTGAATATTTTGAAAAAGCACTAATTTATAACTACGGCGACAACTTTTGAATGAATCAACTAATTTTGATACACGTTGCGATATTCGATGTACTTTGCTAAGTATTCAAATTGTGTACTCCATCTACTCTTATTTCAGGCTTCTATGGAGCCCCTAAAATAATAATACCACCCGGGCCCTTCAGGCCCGATCCCACCCTGCTCAAATCCATAGTATGAAACTTTCGTATATCTACTACAATTATTGCTTCGCATGTTCTAAGTAAAACGTACCAACCTTTTTGAAATAATTTGTAGAATCCTCAATACTTAATACCTCTTAAAATTAAAACAAGACAATGAAAAGGTTTTCTGTCACGTCCAACATTCAATTAGGCTATAAGAGCCGTTATTGCGAGTTTGAAAGGGTACTACTACATTGACTGCAAAGAAGACCGTTGTAGAAAGTAATTGGATTTGTTTAATTTAGATGGTATTTCATTGTCTCCAAAATTAATTGAAATTGCTGTTAGAAATATTATTTTGTCTTGTAAATAATCATAATTAATGTTAATGCCAAAATGAATCATAAAATAATGTTAATGCCAAAATTATTAACAAAATTTATCAATGAATCACGCTAAAAAATACAGGCGAAGATGTGACAAATGCAGCTGAGTGAGTATGGAATTTTTTATTTGCAAGAAAAAACGATGTCTTTCAATTGTTGTCAAATGCCTGCTAATTGTTACTGACAATAATTTAAGTAAACGATGCAATAAAGCTCATGGCTATACATTTTTTACATAGAGAATAGTTTTGACTAATGCTTAGCCAAAACTAGCAAAAAAGGTACTACTTTAAGGTACTACTTAAAGGTACTACTAGGTACTACTGAGTAACAGTCTAAAGTGTATACCGAAAAGTGTGCTTTAGTTTAGAAAATGATGACGAGGATTGTCAAACAAATTGAGTATCTGTAATATGATCATATTCAGTAAAAAAGGTTTCCAAATATTATTCATAATGTAAGGTCGGGGAAAAAGTTTTTTCGTATTTAATAAGTTAAAACTCGCAGTAAAATCTCTTTGGTTATGCTATTTGTATCTGGCTAATTTTGATACTATTAAATAGATGACATTTAAAAAAAAAACAAATAAAAAGTTAAAACTTTGTCCGCCAGTTTTCTTTTGTTTTTGTGTCCATCAAAATGAGGGAATCTAATGTAGAAATTCCGTACGTTTTAAAGTTTTATTATAAAAAACGGAAAATAGTGACAAAAGCCGGGAAAAAAAATTGTCACGTTTATGGACCTAATGCAGTGTTAGTGAGTGTAACACAAAACTGGCTCAAGAGTTTCCAGTTCGGTAATTTTGATGTCAAAGATGAACCTCGCTCTGGTCAACCTGTTACGGATAAAGAAGATGCCATTTTGAAAAAAGTAGAGTAAGATCAGCATATTAGTTCTTACGACGTAGCTGAAGAGCTGCGGATTGACCTCAAAACAGTTTTGACCCATTTGAAAAAGCTCGATTAAAATAAAATGTCTGAAGTCTGATACTTGTGTCCCACACATGAAAGAAACCGAACGAATCGTGTACTCATTTTCCATTGTCTATTTAAATGTAATGAATATAAACAGTTTCTGAAAAGGTCAACCTCTGGTGATGAAAAATGGATTACCTACAACACGAACGTGCGAAAAAGATTATGGTCAAAAGGCGAGCAAAATCCACAGACTATAGCGAAACCCGGATTAACTCGTAATAAGTTGATGTTATTTATATGTATGGTGGGATTGGAAGGGCATTATTTATTGTGAGCTTTTACCGCCGGGTAAAACCATGAACTCGGATCTCTACTGCCAACAGCTGATGAGACTCAAACAAGAAGTAAAGAAAAAACGGTCGGAATCGATCAACAGAAAGGGTGTGGTTTTACACTATGATAACGAGAGACCACACTTTGGTCACTCAGCAAACATCGAGAGAGTTTGGTTGGAAAGTGTTAATGTTTCCACCATATAATCTTGACCTTGCACCCTCTGAATTTCATTTATTTCGGTCTCTTCGGAATTCTTTAGGTAGTGTTAGGTTAATATCCAGAGAGGACAGTCAAAATTACTTGTCGCAGTTTTTGATCAGAAGACCCAAAATTTAAACAGTAATGACATTATGTTACTACCTGAAAAATGAGAAGTTTTTGAACAAAATAGCATATATATATATATTATAATTAAATGTAAATGAAATATGATAAAAAATTATCTTGATTTTTTGTCTATACAAATATGAAAAAACTTTTCTCTCGATCCTATATTTTATTTATGAATCATAAACAAATATATACGGTTAAATAGAGATTACTAACATTATGATTAGCATATGGGATTGTAGTTCGTCGCATATTTTTATACGCCCAAATAAGTCATCCAAATGTATCAAATATTTCAGAATGAAAACAGAATGTGTGCAAACATTATTGTTGTAAAATGTATGTTTCTAAAGGCTAATCACTAAGAAGCATTCATTTTCAAGATGTGCATAATTTCAAGAAAATGTTAACAAATAAACTTATTAAGTTAATTTTTTTCAATTTCATATTTCTTGAGTGTCTTCATTATCTATCTTCCTTTTCGTCATCGTCGTCGTCGGATATATTGGAAACGATTTTAGGTCGTAGTAATAGTATTAAAATTACTACAGCGTAACATAGAATGTTAGCCTGTAGTAAAATTATTATTGAATGTACCAAGTAATAGTGTGTATGTGTTTTAAATTATGTTGTATCTGTGGTGAATCCTTGAAATTTAGAAATATTTTCTATGGAAGTCTATTATTTTTACCACATATAAAAAAGCTCTTTTTAGAATATTTTTATTTCGTCCTTTTTATTACCTGGTAAAAATCTCTTGCCTAAACACTTGCAGGCTCAATGTTTCCACAAATACAGATTATATCAACGTTTTTAATGCCAATATTCATACACATGTATCTCACTAAATTTATCAAAGTTGTAGTTATAATTAGTTTTCATTGGATTTAATTTGATTTTGTTTGTAGAATATTTAAGCACTAAAAAATTTAACGGTCGATTATTATATAACAATTTGAAATGTTAAATTCATTATAACATAGATTAAATTCAAATTAATAACTTTTGTTGATCCAACAACATTTACTTAATAAAAATGAAGCCGTGCTTACATATAAGTACAACTTCATTTTCTATATTAACCTATATTATATATATATATATCCTATATTAACCCTTAAAAAATCACTTATTCTGATAGTCTAACCAATTTATTTTTCAGTGTATATTACGTAACATTAGAATATAGTATTACAATTGAAATTAAAATTATTGTGCATACTAATAGACTTATGTTTTATATGTGTATTATAGAAATTATAAAAGAAGAATTTGACGAAAAATGTAATAAATTTACAATGAACAAATAATATACAACTTAAAATTAAATACCTGTTTTTAAAATATGCTCTCTCTGCTATAATTCAATTTCAAAATAGCAATGAATATATATAATGATCGATAATTCAATTTAAGTAGAACAGTGAATTGAAAAGCGTTTTAATTTTAAAAGCATTAGCACCACCTGGACGGCCCATTTTTCGCTGTAATTTACGTGACAAAGGCTTACTTGAACAAAATTAAAAGAATAGCGTTGCGTCGAACGAAACAAATCTGTTGAAAAATAAGCCGAGTAAAAGTTTATTATTTGATTTAACAAAGTGTGACGTACTTTAAAACTGAGATTATTCACTAATGCTTGCCATACGATAACACATTGCCTATTATAAACTTTCCTTCCTATAACACCTCTGATTACATTTAAAAAGTAATGTATAAAATTCTCTACAAAGTTATAGCATAATGGAATTCAGTAGCTCTGTATGATGAACTCGGCCATAACTTTATCTTATATTGCATAGAGGCCCCAAAAGTTTGGGGCATTGTTTCTGCGAGTGGAGGCGGCGTTAATTAGTTAGCACTCGACAAACAACAATGACCAAAAAAATTATGAATGGAAATTGCACAGGCAAAAGTTCTCCTTATGCGCGGCGAAAGCTCAAACTTGTAAAATTAAATATAAGCAATATTTTAATGTAAATCAATCTCCGTGAGATGATTGAAAGTGAAACTTTTATGCAGATTCGCAGAGAGCACTTGAGCTGATTTTGTAGTCTTGTGTGGTTTAAATGTTTGAATTCAATGAAATCAATACAATTTATATATTAGGAAAATTACAAAAACGTCTCTTTCAATTTCATTTGTTACTAAATAAAATTATGAAATTCATGGAACTGGAATAGCCATAAAATTTAACCAACAAAGAGAGGAAAAAAGTTGTGTTCGTGGGCAAAACGGAAGATAGTTTAATATTCTATTCGAATATAAACAGAGGTTTGACATTCGAATAGTATATCAAATTGCCTTTCGTTTTATTTCAAGTCAGGAGCATAACTTCGAGACCCTTAGAGTAAAGATAGTTTTCGAAACTCTCATCCATATATATTTTTCTTATTAGTAGCCGCACAATCGTATTTGACAAAAAGAGACAAATGTAGTCTCTTTTTGTCAAATACGACTTGTTGTTTCCTCGGAAATCAGCGTATACACTTAAAACTTCAAATGGACTACTTGGACATATTTATTATGCAGTTAAATTCAAAAGTTCGTATAGTAGTGCTCACAGTTCATGTTACTGTTGTATTTAATTTAGTCGTATGCGAAAATATGGAAATCAAGAGTATTTTATTAACGGTGGCGGTTTTGGTCTTTATCAATTTGTTGTGTTTTCTATGGTTTTACGGTATGCAGTAAACTATCATGTGCCCAAGAATATCAAGATGTTACGTTACGTATCAGGGTGTAAATTTTATTCAAAATTGTGCAAAATATGATCGAATACATTAGTAAGACATTTAAGAGTACTACTATAGTATATAGACAGCAACACATCATTGTAACATTAAAAGTAATCATTATTATTGACATGTTGCTAGCACAAAAAGTGTAACTTTAACGATGCGTTGAAAGGCGTCCGGCCTCCGTGCTGGGTCGCGTAACCCTCGGGACTCCTTTAATGCAATTGAAGTCCATATGTCTTACCATTTCATATTTCGTGTGAAAATATTCCCTATGGATAACCTTATATTTGTTAAGATATGTCATGGGCGCATCACCAAAGAGAAATACAGCAAACAATCACCGTATTCTACAGTTCACCGTTGGTGCGCCGAATTTAAACGTGGAAATATATTCACCAAAAATAATCTTCCCTTCGGCCGTCCAAAAACGGTAGTGATCGAAAAAATTATAAAAAAAACGCGAAAAACTTTTGCAGTACCTCTAGTCGTGGTACATTTTATAGCCGAAGGAACAAATAGAGTGCATAGCATTTCAAAAAAACGTTTGGGAGTGAAAAATATATCCACGTGCTGGGACTCCAAAATGCTTATCGATGCACAAAGACAAACCGGGCTTAACATAATTAATAGGTAATATTTAGGTCCAACGTCTTCGCGTCCAGGGACCTGTAACTAGATAAACACAATAACAGAATATAACTAAAAATGATAAAGTATGAAGCACGTACAAGTACGTATACAAATACCTAGGTGCCGTATGTAAATATTAAAACATCAGTGTGTGACCGTTGAGTAAGTTTTAATTAATTTGCTAAGAAACATTCGTAACGTAGAAGAACCGTCAACGACGTCTGTCCTCAAGTGTCTGCCTATTCGAATCGCTGTATTTGGTCACATATTTTGTTCTGCCCACTTCGCGATCGCGTACAACTAATTACAATTTCATTTGATATTTTGAGCTGTGGTTGCATGATTGACAAATGTCTGCGAAGTAAGAAAGATATGCAAAGATGGCTCCATGTGCAACTCTGTGTTATCTGCTTACCCTTTTAAAAAAAATAGACTTCTGTTTGTGAAAATTTATTGTTCTCACTTTATTGAGATAAACATTATTATATATGACCATTCATTTTACATCCTATTTCGTCTTTAAAAGTAGGAACACGGCAACGAAAATGAATATGTGTTGCTAAAAACAGGGTCAGTATCTATCTTCTTTTTTGTTAGAAAAGCATGTATAAAACGATATTTTCGTCGTTAGCAATATTTAAGTAACTTGCGTACAAGTTACATTGGAACTCATAGGATATATATTTTAGAAGTTTAAACATTGAAAGTTTGTACAGGACTGCATACAAGTATCTGATGCAATGAACCGTTTTTATCGATCGTCTTCATTCGTCCTACGTATGTAAAAGAGATTTCCATTGTCTTACGGTGTGGTGGTAACGCGACCGTATAGACAACCTCTTGCGCGTGTATGTGATGCCACAGTTTCTAATTTTCTACTGACACGTTCAAATATTTATCTAAGCGAATAGGTTTCCGAGATAGACATTGTCGTTTGCCTTTTTTATCGTGTCACGCGGTAGAATGGATTCCGAGTCGGGATTTCATTGGTTATTTTTCTTCTCGTAAGACGTCGGTCGACAATTCTATCTTGTATCGCACGAAACTGTAAAAACGTAAAGTTTATTTTCAGCTTCGGTCTATTGTGGGCCGCAGATTACCAATTACGAATGGTCATCTGCTAGAAATAGTTAAGTATTTACAACTATTAACATTGCGCCACTTAGTCATCACATTGATTAGAGTTACGTCGATTGTATACATATATAATATTTTATCAATTATTATAGCGTTCCAGTTTTAGCCTGTGGATGGTAAAGTAGTATGGTAGTAAGACTTTGTTTTTTTTAAATTAAGAATTAAAAAAATCCCTGATACAAACTAAATCTCTAAAATGGAGAAACAATATAAATATAGGCCCTTAAGCGCGGCCATAAAACACGGAGGAATGTTTCTCCTAAACTCTTATGTAAATTTTGATTAACTCGTTCTGTAATCAAATTTTCCAAGCATAGATACTTAATAACCGCGTGTAGTTCCAATTTTTCCATTTTCAGCAGCGTACTATGATAGAGTGAAAACAAAAAACTCCCATTTAAAAAAAAAAAACGCAAGATATTAAAATTATTCCGTTTTATAAATCTGCTCAATATTCCAGCTTTATCAGCAAGATTTGCTTATTTATGTTCTAATTAATTTGTATCTCATTCTCACTTTATAGTGATCAACTTTCGTATTCAGCATTGTATTGAATTACATCATGTTCAATCGTTTACTCAATTTACCTAACTTATTTCTTTTTTCATTCTTCATATATATACTCTATACATATATACACTAATTTTGCAAAAGCGGTACTACATCATGTATCAAAATTTCATATCTTCTGAATGCGTGCAATCAGGTATGATACCTCACTAATTCATCCTTATTTCTCTTACTTATTCTATCATCATTATCTATCTATAATCTATTTATTGAGATCATTCCAATTAGGCCAGACACAATATGTCTGCTGTAAGTCGGTGAAGCAATTGGGTATCCTATATTTTCCACGTGATGCTGCAGCATAAGTTCAAAGTTACTGTATTATTCTAATAACATTGAATTAATAAAATACCAATTTTCAATTCAATCTGACCCGAAGAAGATACTAATTTTCATTTATCAACTGAAAAAGGGATGATAAACGGCTAAACCCTTTTTTTTTAATCATGGTTAAGAACACTCTCGATACTCCAGTAATACTAAATCAAAATCGGTTTAGTTGCTTAGGTACTCACAGATAGACGCATACATATACACATTAAGCCTATAACACCCTTTTGTTTGCGTCGGGACGTAAAAATTTTGCTGCCATTCGTTCTTTCTTAACTAGCAATTTTTTCTAGATGTGATTTCGAACCCATCGAAACCTCAAAGAATTTTTATTCTCAGTAACAATAATTGACGCTTTTTTGAAATCGTTATTAATAGTTACATTAATAGTTAAATAGTTTATTTAATTTTGCAGTTCGGTATACAAAAATAATTAATTCGGTAATACGTGCGCAAGTTTTACTATGACCTTGAAGTCTAAGAAGTTAAATAACCACGAAAGTGTAAGTATGTACGTAAATATGTACGTTTGTCGTCATTGAACGCTGAAATTATTGAAGAAATCGTGACTAAACTTGTCAAAGGGAAAGTATAGTCTACGTGAGGAATATAGTAGTTTTCTATTATTGAAATAATTTTGGAATCAGTTTGGTAATTTTAGAGATTGTATCCGCCATATAGAAACATACAAAAAAAATTACCGCTTTATAATACTAGTGCAGGTTTTAGAGTTTGTCAGCTTTTCAGATGCTAACTATGTTGTCAAAATGTTCGAAAGTTCGGCGAGATTGTATTTCCGTGAGCTGATGTAAAAGAATATTGTTCGACCTCGAACCAAACAATCAGAATAGATTGACGCCTTTCGGTCATTTCATGGCTGGTCCTGAATTAGATCGTTGCACTCGAGCGTGTTGAGTGCAAAAATGTTCTCGGCTTCCAGTGTTTCATTTCAGGATCGCAATGAACAGTTCTTCTGGTGATGTAATGTGGAAGAGAATTAAATCGAAAAAACTAATGTACGTCTTCTATGTAGAAATTTGGGATAGTCCTTTTCAATTGTGATTGACAATGTTTTTTTACATCCAGCTGTAGAAGCAAATAGGTAAGAGGGTATAGATGAACAGAATGTGTTACTTTCAAAGTTTTCGAGCTAACAGGTCAGCTAAAAAAGTCATTTTAATCAAAGTGACCTTTTTAGTGTATTTCAGCCTCAAACTACCCGCACATGCACTGATGCATTAGCTGTATTATGCATTTTTAACCCTCTATCTAAGGAAAAGAAGAAAAATCGAGTGAAGCTGTGTCGGGGTACATGGCTGTTGGTTTAACTTTAAATATCTATGCACCGTATCTCCACCAGCGAACGAATTCTTCAAGAATTGGGGAACAGGTGCAATTACAGCCTTCAAGTCCTTTAAGAACTATAATCGATCGCGTACGTCACATTTGTGGCCGAACTCATTATTTATAATCCCATTACTAAACCGTTCCGTGGCCAACTCCCATTGCCTAGAGTTCTCCTTCGTACAAAAACCAAATTGCCCCAGTTGAGGTGAAGCGTTAGAAAAGTTGGGTCTAACCTGGCTACTCAACATGGGCTGGAAGTGTCATCTACCTCCACTAAAATTACGGACGACTCGGCTGGCTCAATCCTGAGCTGATTCTATTGAGATGATATAGCAGTATTAAGGTATAGGTGTGCGTTCAATCTAGCGAGCTCCCTTCGCCTTCGGGAGCGTTTAGTGGAGGTGGTTGTTCGTAGCTGGGATTCCACGAACTTCTCTTTTTCCTTTTTAGCCGCCTCTCACTGTTCCTGATGCATTTGAAGGTACGTTTGGAGGCGCTACATACTAAGTATTGTCGAATTTTATATGAAAATGAGGTGGAATCCAATATGACTTTAGATAAGAACTTATTTTTAATAAAATATTATATTAAGCGAATTTAAAGAGTTACGAATTTTAATTAATACGACCACTATCGTTTTAAACCGGACACTTACTAGCGATTAATAAGCAAATTAAATCCTTGTAAGCATTAATTTGTAGGTCAATCTGCGTAGTGTAACGCAGCATTGTCGCCATCTAGCGGCACAAGTCAAAAGTATTTGACTAATGGCTAATTTGCTTCACTCAACGATATATAAATGAATCACGCACGTAGTTACAGAGCTACAGCCCTCGTGGAGACGATATATCTTTTTGCACGCAGTTTTAGTAAGTAACCCCCTACTACCGAACTGAAAGACGTTTCAGTTGGAAATCGGATTAGATGTGCTACAATAAAATGATGGTGTTATCTTGTAAGGTAAGCGTACCGTCAATTGCTATCCGAATCCAGAGGGAATATATCGTGAATTTTTAAATACATAGTGTTAGTAAATAAAAAGGAATAGAAAATTAAGTCATTCTAATAGCAGTTTTCGAAAGGTATAAAAAATTTTGATAAAAAAAACCATTTGATATTAGTATCTGAGAATAAATCTATCGAAGTGATCGAATGTTACCAGTTTCAAATTCCATTTTACGTAAAGAATTCAGTGAATAAAATAATGATGTCACAAGGCGGTATAACCTGCAGAGGTACGGAGCGCGAGAAGAACGCTCTACCGGCCGTTGCGTTGACGGGTTCCTGCCTCTAGGACAGCTATACTCTAAGTGTGTTCCGCGGAACCCTAGGGTTCCGCGATACCCCTGTAGGGGTTCCGCAAGAATTTAGGAAAAATCAAAACACCTCTCTCTGATCGAACGTTTGGACTCCGCTCGCCACGCGTATACTTGTGAGCGCGCAGTCCCTTTGGTAAAAGCCGCCTCTGAATTAGACGCTATAGTTGTGAAAAAGCGACTTTCGGTTCTAACTTCAAAAACATAAAGTCGAGATTGTTTACAATGCATTTTTTGTATTTCTATTTTTATTTCCGCTTTTGGTTTTTTAAAGGCGCCAACTCGAGTATTTTTGAGAATATTCGAGATCGAGTCTAGGACTAAGTATAAAAGCGGCGATCGCGCGTCGCGCCTCGTCAGTCAGTTGACGATTAGCGTTCGGAGCGATAAGTTCCTATCTACCTACTTACAAGCTGGCTAGCAAATTGCGGAGTTTAAACGTGATATGAAACTAGTGTTTATTGTTCTACTGCCTGCTGTATTCAGATTGTATCAGTTTTGTACATTTCTTCTTTGGACTAAACTTAGTCTCTTAGTCTTAGTTCCTAGAGTCTAGGAACATGCGAAGTGATCGAGCAATGTACAGTAAATTACTTATAAGAAGTTACCTTTTGTAGTGGTGTACATACAAGAGACGGCCAAGAATACTCGCGACTAGCAGCGTGAAAAGCAAATTGTCTGTTCATTGTTTGTCAATCAATTTCATTTCTTTAGCAGCTATCAAGATAGTATGCAATGAATTAACAAAATATCAATACTTCGCAGGACGCGTGTGTCCGTATACTTCAATAGGCCTTTTTTTTTAATTTCAGATAAGGGCTTGCACGTCACGCTGGTGTAATACCGGTTGGGAACGACTAACTACCGTTGTCGTCAATGCGATGACGACCTCAGGGATAGGTGGCTTAACGCACTCTACGAGGCAAGAATTGTTTAAAACTCATCGGTCGATTAGCCCGTTGTCACTAACGAACCCAGTACCTCCTGGTTAGAAAGCAACACACTTGATCACTGACTCACTACCTTTTTTTTATCATGAGTTCCAATAACATACATAATCACATGTGTGAAAACCTGACTCTGTGGCCTATTGTACGAAATATAAAACAAGATCTTTTTGTTCTTTCTTGGAAAGAAGAATCAAATTAAGTCTGCATAGTCCATATGAAAATTATTGTATTGTGCAGCTATTTTTATAATATTTGATTTGTAGATACGAATTGAAATAAACATAAGGGAATGAGGCTAGCACCCCGTGCGTGCACAGAGCCCCGGACCGGTGTGCCCTCGATAGTGCTCGAGCTCGGCTGACGAGGGCGGCGTTATGTGGAGAGGCGACCGCGATTTCGCCGGTTTTATTGCACCACCCCACCTCGCCGATTTCGTGGATTGTTCCTTTCGAGCGGATTAATTTTCCTACGTCAATCCACTTTTCTCTGCGCCGTAATGGATCGTTTATCTTGCCCAGTTTACGCTTCCTTTTCCATTCTGCGAAAATGTAAAATTTAAATTTCTATCCAATTTCTGGAAGTTTTTCTAACGTAAACACCTCTCAGAGTACAAAATCAACTTACAGAATCGTTTTCTTTTTTGTTGAGAGCTGATGTGATTTTTGCGTGAACAAAAATAATGACGGATAAAAGAAGGTAGCTTAAATCCTAAAATTATAGACAAAGTTAAATGTTATAAGACCTAAATAAAAATCTTATGATATTACCTGGTTCAGAGATAATATCGATATATGTATTTCTTATAAGTTTTTTACGTATTTTAAAAAGTATGTAGTCACGGCATTTTTTTATAAAACATCTTAAGCTGCTTATATTTTTCTTTAAAATGCTAACTGTGTTTTCTTCCGCCATCCATAACTTTTCCTTTTTAATTTTATCGAAGCATGTTAACTTTCTACTCTTACATGTAGTTCGAAATCGATACATCTAGTTTAATTTGGTTTGTAATCATGTTATGGCATGATGATGCTATACAGGAGCTAAGCTAGCAAATGTATATTATGGCGAGCAGCAAAAAAAATAAAATCAAGAAAAATTTAATTCTAAACAAGTTCAGTAAAATTTATTCAAATAAATTTACTGAAAGACCATCTGCATATTTTGATAAAATATCAAACTGCACCGGGCCACCACGGATAGCTTATGGTCCAAGACCTTCAATCCATATCCATACACGTTATATAACACAACCTCTACCTTTTTGTCTGTTTGTTTGTGTGCTTATAGCTTAAATTACTAAGAAAACTTATGTGATTTTTCTTTTAGTATAAAAATATATTAGCTGACTAGGTTTTACTGTATATTTGGTTACGATAGACAATCTGAGATATTAGCGAAACCAATTTTAGTGCATCATATGATTAAAAAAATCGTGGCATGTTGTTTAATCCTACTTCTACATAACTTCTATAATATAAACCCTATAAATACCTACAAAGTGTCTTATATGTGTTACACACACATATGCTTATAACCACAGTAAAAGAATTATTGAAGTATTGATTTTTTCTTTTGTATGAATAGAAAGAGAGAAAGGGTGAAAAGGGCTATAACGACTGAAACAGAGAGTGGACGAGATAAAGGCGTCAGGAGAAAGAGAATATGGAGGAGAGAGAGTAGGGCAGTAGGGAGACAGCTATGGAGTGAAAGGTTGAGGTGGAAAGGGAAAGTGAAAGCGAGAGAAATAGTGTATTGGATGAAAAGAGAAAAGGATTAAAATCAATCAATTTCATAATTTTCGTTGGAATAACGATAGGGTTTAGGATTGAAATTTTATTAAAATCGAAAACATCGACTAAGATGCTTTATTCAGCTGGCCGATCTTGGGCAGAAGCTAGTCCGTAATAAGTTAGAGCAGTGGTTCCCAAAGTTGTCTGGGCTACGACCCATCTAATACAAGTTTACAAACTCGGGACTCACCTCCAGGAAATTTAACTGTTACCAATACGAATAAAGGACTTTTTAAATAACAAACGAAGTTTTGATACAATTTTTATTACTTATTAAATAACTACATTAAAAAGTTATTTCCGTGGGAAGGATGGAATTGTTTCCCATGTTTCGCCATTACAGTTTTAACATCAACTTCAACTCTAGTTACTTTTAATCGCAGTGCTTTTGATAAGTTCAATTTATTTCGGTATTTAGTTTTAATGTTCACCATTAAAACTAGAACATTTAAATTTAGAAAATCCGGCCTCACAGAGATATGAGGTAGTAAAAGGGAGGAGGACCTTCATCGCTTCATCAAACAGGCATGGGCAGTCACCAGCAACTGAGAGCCAGAATTTCGTTAATTGCTTACGATTTTTTAGTGATGAATCTTGTGATAAATAAACTAACACTTGCTTTTGTTGAAATACAAGTTGTAGGTGGTCTTAAAATAGGTTACAAATTCAATTCAATAAGTCCAGCTTTTTCATCTCCAGACCGAAATAGTCGTCAATTTTTTTTTAACAATGATGAATGGGTGGAAATTGCAGACACTACGTTCATCTTTAGCTGCACTTCGTTTTTAACAATAAAAGTTTCGCGACCCATAGTTTGGGATAGACCGAGTTAGAGGGTCATCAAAGTTTGACACAAGAACAACGACAACAGTAATATCTAGAATCTATCGAATTATATAACGCTTTGAAGTGTCAGCTCATAGAATCAAATTAACAAGCAATCGCCTTATTTCATTTGGTTTACAGCGTTGAGCGTTTGTGGTCGAGTGGTTAAGGACGTCACCTTCGACATAAAATACGTTAAGTACGAGTCAGACCACGGACGAATTTAACAATTAGTTTTTAACTTAAGTCAATTAAGTCATTAGTTCCGTACTTTGAAGGGCAGGTTAAGCCATCCGTTAATGACAACGTTCGTGTGCAGCTCCCCAACCGGAAATGGGGAGGCTTAAGTTTGAAACCTCTTATTCTGAAATAGAAAAATTGTGATTGGGAAATGCCTCAATAATAGGACGTTAAAACACATTATTTATATTAAAAAAAAACTATTTTTACTCGGAGGCTACTTTTAACAAAGGCTAATAATATGAATAGTCGAGGTGTCACTTCGTATTATGTTAGGGTAATATCCCAAAGACATAGGTTCACTCCAGCGGGCGAAGTCACGGCAAACGATAGATAATTCCTACTTTAATTACAAACTTTACGCGGTTCATGAATTTAAAGGGAGTCGACCTAATTAAAACCGTTACTGATTTCTTAGCTCGGAATGATTTTTCAATTATATATATCTACTGAAAAAAAATATTCTGTAGAAGCGAACATAATTAAATTCCCTTAATTTTCTTAATTTTGTTCAGTTGAGAGAAATCGACTAACGCCATTCGAGGCTTTTGCTGAAGTTATTTGTATATAAAACGTAGAAGTTCCAGAGTTAGAGGTCATCCGTATTAGAGTGGATTTTCCGCAGTGGCGCTACCGTGGCCGAGAACGTGATTTGAATACGTTCTACGATGTTAAGTCAGTCCTTTTGTATCGACGGCAACGCTGAAATATCGCTGGTCCGAAGTATGAACTCGTTTCACGGTCGAAGGAACCACGGCGCACCGCGGACGAGCTGCCGTCTACTGTTTTTCTTTTTATCGAACAGTATTTACTCGAAAAAGCCATTGTAGGTAATTTCTTATATTAGATTTATATGAAACTAGCGGTCACCCGCCCGCTTCGCTGGGCGTAAATTTACATTTAGCAATTTTTTTTTGTTATTCAAATGTTTCCCCGGTTTCGTTCCCGTGAATTTAGATCAGAATGAATTCTTTCATCTTCTATATCGGCTGATATTGCTCGCGATTTGATCGCGATCACGGTCATAATCTCGATGTCATTTCTGGTTCCATTGCCGAGTCCAGTTCCTATTCCGCTTTCGATTGCAATGCCGGTCTCGATACCGATCTTGGTCCTCCTTTGGGCATTGATGACAGTAATAACAAATTACGATTTATACTGGAACGGATATTGAAACGACAACGAAATGTATAAATACCATTATTACTAATATTTTTATATTTTATCTGCCTTAAAAACATTCAAACCACACACAAAAAGCATGTAAAGATCCAAACAGGATATCCACATTTATTAAGAGATATTTATGTTGAAACTTTGAACAAATTTCCCCATTTCAAGAATAATTAGATTCGCTTCTTTTAAATCTGCCTCCTAAAGCTTAAGATTACGTTGAAAAGTTTCTTGTACTTAAGAGATGGAAAATTATAACGGTCTGTAGAGGTGAAGTACATACTTAAATTATTCAGCAGATTGTATACAAAGGAGACATTTCATTATTTTTAAACATCACTAAAATGTATTTCATACATTTTTTTTTTAAAAAGGGACTCGACCATGCTTAAATGACAACAAATATTTGACTCTATCGTTTATACAAGGTACCGATGAATAGCCAAAATGCATTTAAAAAATATTGTGTTTAAACAGGAAATTTAATAGTGTCTTACTAAATTTCCGGTTTGTGTAGTAACTTCTTTTAGATATCGGATTTAATTGTGGTGTATTTTTTTTTATCATACCTATTTATGATGACGGTAATATGGTGACGAAGAATAACAAAAAAATAAATAAACACAAGTGCACAATACGAACGCGGTATATAAATTAAGACTTGTATTACACGAGGATGAGATCTTAGCGATCAATGATCGCGAGCGAGACTAAAACAGTCAATGCAGTTCAAATGCTGTAAAATGGAAAACGGTACCGGGATAGGAATTGTAATTGAAAGCCAGACTGTTAGACGTGAAAGGTGAAGAAGTTAATTTCATTTTCTTGAGGGCGGAGCAGCGGGCGAAAACTATATATTCATATTTCTTTAACGACTCCCGCGACGCAAGCCGTGAAAGCTCTCAAGGGCTACGATTTTTTCTGACGTAATCGACAAACATCGTCCATAGTTTGGCCAATTTATTAAAAAAAATTCATAAATCATATACTTTTCTCATAAATCAAACTGTTTTTTTTTTGAAAATAAAATGATAATCTCTACATTAATCAATTCTGAGATTAGCGCGTACAGACAGACGCAACGGCAGAATTTAATTTTCAATATTTAGTGATAGCTACATCGTAACTGTACGCAACACTTATAGCAGAGGATCCGCATTAGAAACGACCTTCACCCATATGTTTAATGGATGATACCTATTTTATATAAATTTTAGAATGTTAAAAAAACATGTCTCGAGTGGGTTGACTGAAAAATTCCGGGCCAGACTATGATTCATTAAAATAAATACTCGAAAATGATTTGTTTTAAACATTGCAATCATTGGTTTAATGAAGAAATTTTATACCAATCGAAATAAAACTGTAAAATACGTAAACGTTGAATTACCCATTTTTTTTAGGCGTAAATATTGGGTTGGCGTAATTATATAAACAGATAAGTCGATACTAGAAATTTATACACATCTGTTTAATAAACTAGCAATAACACTGCTTTGTGATTGTGTACACAGATTTGTTTTTTAAACTAATAATTGCGAGGTTTTAAACAAAGGCAATGTTCAATTTTTGATTAATCGTAGTATGGCCAGAAACTTTTTAACCAAACCTCTCGTGATGTATTTTTTAATAAATGTGATATAAAATATTTTTCATCCATTAAACAGATGGGTGAAGGTCGCTTCTAATTCGCCTCTTAGACTATTAAATTGTATACAACACTCGGTCAAGTTGTACGTCAGCTAACGGAAAAATAACTACTTTTTTATTACCCATAAAATTCAAGTAAAACTCATGTTGGATACTTTTTCCACCAATAAATGATTATTTTAGTATTCTTTTCATTTCTGAAGAGCTTCGACAAAGGATGTGTTTTAGCGCTGTCAAGCAGAGGAATCCCAACGTCTGTACGTATCTCGTTATTATCGTAACTGGTTATTGAGCTTACTTCATTGCCCATGAAGTCTTTGCATTCTGTGGAATATCGTTTTTCGAGCATAAAGAGAATTTTCAAGTAGTTGATGGAGGGCGCTGTATATCATTATGTTTGCAGCGTACAATTCATGATTTTTATATAATTACTATCTGTCCCGCCCGCTTCGCTGGGTAATTTTTATTTATAAATAAAATGGCGAAGAATTGACGGAAATCAAAAAATGAGTAGCCTAGAACCATCTACAAATCATCCCGCATCAAATGGCCCCAGTCCCATGTCTATACGTTTAGTAGTTTTTACGTGATTGGCGAACAAAGACAACCTATTTTCATTATATATGTATAGATATGTATACTTAAATTAAATCTGTTGCTTAAAAGGGAAAGTCTATAAGTTTTAAATGGAAAATTCAATGTGTAAGTAGATCATCTCTACTTTTTTGTGTCAATGTATAGCCTATTGCAGCATAACGTCGGTCAAGCGCAAGATAAATTTTAAAATTGGGCACGATTTAGCATTTAAATATAGTACTGGATCGTTAATACTTTATAAACCACAAAGATAAAGAATGGGAAGAACAATAAAATATTTCCATTAATTGGAGGTTTAATATATAATTAGGTCTTCTATGATAATGCATATTTCAGACCATTTGACTAGCATACATCAGTTCTAATAGGAAAAGCGTGCAAGAACTTTTTAGTAACGATCTATACAATGATCTATAAAATTATCAAATTTCTCTACGTTTTAAAATCAGCTGTGATTATTATATTATACATATTAAACAAATAACCTATTAAATATAGATAAAACATTGTCTTAAAAAAGTTTTCATGCATAAAACGACGACAAACGGCATTGAAAATGAATCTTAAAACTTTATGTATTTACTTAATATTTATTTACAACTTTTAAAAAATAATAAAACGCTAAATTGATTGAATATTATTTGAAGAGAACCCATATAGAATACACATACACTCGTACACAAAATAAATTTTACAGAAATAGATACTTAATTGTTTTTTATGTTGTACAAAAATGTGAAAATTTCACTGTAAATGATTTTAACCATTACAACATTTAAATATCGATTTTATATTAAGATATTTCTATACTTTGCTGAGACAACGTTCGCATGGAACATGATATCACAAAAACTAGTCAACATATTTCAAAACGATGAATATTGATGCCTAGAGGATGAAATCCTATATAATTTAACAAAAAAAGCAAAATCTAAGAATTTTATTTAAGTAGGAGGACCAAAAACACATCAAAAATGGTAATATTTAGCTGTTTTTTTCTTAAGATTAAAATATATTTGGGTTTCTTTAAAAAAATCTTTGCATTTTATAGCCCCTATAATTCCGCACATTTTGACGTCCCAAGCGTTCTTGTAAACTCAAAACTCCTGAAAATATAATCATATCGCAAACTTTCACCACCCTTTACAGAAGTGATTAAACGATCAACAACCAAATATGAAAGAGAAGGGGGAAACTGTCAATTTTCACATATTTTCTTTAATAACTATAAAACTATTCCTTTTAAAATTATAAAAAGACCCTTACAATGAATTCATTCATAAGAATTATTTAATTCACTCCCAAAAATGACTCTCATATTAATAATCTTGAATTTATATTACATGTCTGTATTTGGGTCGCAAAAACTTATATAAGTACCAGATTTCCAATAAACCGATCAGCACCTATTGCCTGTGACATAAGGACGAGTGATCCTATAAAGGTTCCGTTTTTCCATTTTTTTTTCATTTATAGGTACGAAACCTTAAAAACTGGGACGTGTCACAATTGGCAATGTCAAAAAGCAGCAAAAATAAAGTCTTGCCTACTAAAGTGTTACATATATCGGATAGATATGTTATCGGATAGTATGTTATTAGATAATATTGAAATTAGTGTTCCAGACTTATATTACATAAGTCTGGAACAGTAATTTCAATAATTTCAATATTATGTTTGTCCATTTCTTTTTAATATTAATCGTCTTTAGTCATTTGAGTCATTTTTCATTTTTAGCTTCAGTGATTTTGTTTCAATGTTCATATTTTTTTTTATTTTACGATGTATTGAATATTATTATTCACAGTACAACGCACGAAACTTTGCCGCTATGTGAAGTTAGTCACGAAAGCGTCGTAATGGCGTAAAATAGGTATACGGTGAGAAGAACGAAGGGTTGTGCAGCACTGTACCAGCGTATCGCATCATTTGCAGGCAATTCAGAGCCGCAGATTTCAACGTGTTGTACTGCATGTAGAATTAGCTACTCGACGGTGTTCCGACCCTGTACAAGTGTACAAAGATGCTTACATTTGTATCGATCACAATTAGCAAAATATTTGGCCAAATAATTCGTGTATTCATCAATTAAAATACCTTTATCATATTAAACCCGTGTTAAGCGCTTCGAAAAAATAATTTTCCTCGTTTCCCATTGAGATAGAATGTAACATTTTAAAAATTTTAAACTGTCCGTCTTACTTTTTTAAATAAAAATGAATCCTTTGAAAAAGAGTTCCTTAATATTTTTGAAAGCTGAATAAGTAATTTTTAATTACACTTTGACTACAGCCTAAGGTTCCGAAGTTTATTTTCTGAGAATTGCTATAAAGCTTTTACCTAGCGATAAAACCAGAAGATTGGACTTTCCCAGAATGCCACATTAAAAAACTTAAACTCTAAAATTCGCAGCTGTACTGAGAAACAGTTTTTTCGATGACTATAATCAAATATTTTTTTTCAAACATAAAGCGATTTACTTAGTTACTCTTAGCTAGTAAGATAATAGGGACATTCCGTTGGCACTCATAATGATCCTGCTTCTTAAATTTGACTCTCATGGTCTTAACATCTGAGTGTTCGGTATAAGTTTCGGTGTCTGTCCATATGTAAGCTATGGATTATTTCATTGTTTGTCTGTTCTGTTATCGACTTTACCGTAATTCTAGAAGTCGTTTGTCATTTCTATAATGAACTAAATAAGTAAAGTTGTTGAAGGATAAATTATATCTACTAATATACATTTGTTCGATATCTTTATCCCACATTAAACGTTTCGATTTGTAAAATATACTCAGAGTTGTATTATGTTGGTAAATAATTATGTTTGTACTAATAAGGAATAGGATTTTTTGCGGCTCCTAAGGATTTCTAAGGATTTTCTTATTCTGTGGGAATTTATTTTTCATGTTTTATCGTTGTGTTCAAAACTTAAAATAGGCATCATATATTGATGATAGGCATCAAAGCGATTTTGGAAAATTGTTATACATATCGTTACAACTCGCAAGGAAATGGTTCCAAATAGTCGCTCGTACCCATTCGTCGAGCTAAGTAATTATTTATCTTTAATAGCATATTGAAAGGAACTTTTGAGCGTTATAATTCCATTGCTCTTGGACGACAACGGCAATGTTTTAATTCATCTCGCTATCAAACGGCCCGCCGCCACGCCCAACTTTGAAATCCGTTAAATATTTCATTAGTAAACGGAAATGTCGGTTAAATGATTATCTCGCTAAAAGGATGTTTATCTATTATTCTACACTTCTTCGAGGAATTATAATTATATAGAGTTTAACAGGGCTTCTATTCTGTGATTTCGTGTAGCATATTAAATTCTTGACATGTGAATATATTAGTAAGTAAGTAACATATTTTGTAATTTCTACAAAAATATGATGTCTTTCGACCAGTGTTTGGTATACGATTAATTAAGACGATTACTGTTTGGAACAGCTAATGTTTTCCTTTCATTTAATTTTTTTAATGCATTTAAAGGGGTAAACAAGTACATGAGTCATTAGTGAGAGTAGGTGATTGCCGTCGCCCACGGACAATCGCAACTCCAGAGGAGTTACTAGTGCGTTGCCGACCAAGTGACTCCTCTAAGAAAAGAAATGGGATATCTAATGGTGAGAGTGAGCTACTCGAACTATTAGTTAGAAATAGAATCTGATGGGAGGGAGTGGGCAGTGAGCCACCGAAAATCTCACTCATTGACGAAACACAACAGCGTAAGCTACTACTTTACATTTGTATTCCGTGATCTATTGTCAAAACCGGCCTATTTTCGTATTGGAGCCAAATTGGTCACATCATGATTCTCTATCGTTGTTGCTACATATAGTTATTATAATTACTTCGTTTTAAAGGTAATTTCCACAAAGATGGAACCACTGGAATGTAAGCACTGGAACGTTCTATTGGAAAATTGTAAGCTCATCGAATATCCTTTCACTCATTTTATTATGATGAGCCCTTTTCGTGGCAGGTGATGACGAGAGATGATAGAGCTGAGAGGTGGTCGCGGAACTTCCTAATATTAAATGATAGATTCATCTATTTTGTGAAAAATTCTCGTGTAAACATAAGTAACGTGAAATAAAGATTTTGATTGTACTAACATCGGAATGTACGGAAAAATCTATTGCGTGAGTCAACAGCTGGTATAGGTCAAGGTGGTTTGCCTGCTGAGAAGTTGGATGACGAGGAGAAGCAAAAGTGTCGTTAAAATATCGTTCTTTGGGCATTGACGTAGGCATTTGCATTAACGCTTTACCCATCTAATTTTTCTTCTGGAATAAACTTCCAAGCGTTTTTGTGCCCTATCCAGAATACGACAGACGTCTCAAGCAGATACGCTCAGGGAGAATTTCTACTGAATTACAATTGTTATTCTTATACTCCTGTGGTAATTACCCTTGCAAAGCCAGGAAGGAACGGGCCACTGGAACTCTCATTCACTGAACGAAAGTCTACAGCAAAATATTGCTTTAATTCAGACTATATATGTGCAAGTTCAACATTTGTAAGCCAATCACTAATTGAGGTCGATTGAATAACTGATGCTTGGTTAATCAACTAACCAACAACAATATTTTGACAAAATGAAAGCTACTTTCTTACGGGTCTACAAAAATCTGTAGTTACTTCATTATCAAATATGTGTTTTGTCAGGGTTCTGATTAATGTTTAATTTATTGCGTGTCGTAATAAAAACAATTAGTAAAATTCATTATTTTTAGACCAATATTATTTAGCTTAATACAGAGCTGAGACAATTTCAATATACACATTTGACATAAATTATATCAGGATTAAAATATACTGATATTGGGGAATGTTAGTAAAATGAAATAAATAAATGCAGGACACAATCTCGATCTAAATGGCCAATAGTTTAAAATAATATAATAAACAGGTTTTAATAAATCTTTATTAAGTTGACTAATCGCTTAGATTGTCCGTAAGTGCGAAAAGTGAATTGTCAATTTTATTTTCATTTTCTGGGTACAAATTTGACAGTTAGCCCATCCTTCGGCGCCAGAATTACGCTATAGGGGTCCGTTGGAACTTCGTATGGCCCGGGCGCCTTCTCTAGTTTGTAGTTAGCCACGATCTGTGCCGCCGCTACGCGCACCTGTATAACGCCGAACCTTTTCCCTGGAGAATAGTACAAATATTTCGTAAATATTTTGTCAAAATTAAGGAAAGGTGAACACTAGATCTTAGTTGACATAAATTCAATTGAAGATTAATGAAAGAAGAATGCTTAAAATTTAATTATTCTTCAGTATTTCACCATTTCGGTCTGCATAAGATTTTCTAGAGCATCCTTTACCAGCCATTCCATTGCACGTTTTCTCTCTGTACATTTCTTTTGTCAGTCTATGTTCATTCATCATATTTCGGATCGCCAAATCGTCCCAGCATTACTGTAGCCATTACGTCTTCTTTCAAGCTATACAGTTACTTCCTGTAATAGTTTCTATATCTGTCTTCCAAACGCACCTCATACACACTACGCAGAAATCGCTTTTCTACTACATTGATTTTATTTTCATGTGTGAATTCAGATGGTATGTATATTTGACTATTACACACAGCTTCCTTTATGTCCATAGCGATATAGAATATAAGCTTCAATACCATATTTGAAAGAAAGCTACGAACGAGAACGGGGATGATAATTCAATTCAAATGGTGATGATATAATAGAATTCCTTTCTACACTCACAGTATCATTTATTTAGGGTATTTTGTGTACGGTAAACTGAAGGCGGCACATATTTTGAATATTTCTGCTGAAGTAGGTCTGACATTGATGGGCAGCGTTTTAATTGTTGTTTTACATTGCTTTACCAAATAAAACAAAAACTTGACCTCTAAACTGATTCCAAAAGGTGTTCCCCTTTCTCGCGGTAGCTTTTAAAACCACTCACATATTGCTCAGAAATATAATATAAAAGCTCGATTTGATATGGCATATACTTTTTTCTTGTATAGTATAATTCTTTAAAAAGTTGCTTAACGAAAAATATATAATTTTGTTTTGTTTATTTCAATCACTTATAATTTCTTGTGTTGGAAATACATAAATTGTACAATAGACATTATGAAAATAACATATTATCATTTCAGACTTTTTTTATTATTATGATATTTTTTTAGGATTAATGATTTAATGTCGGATTTGTGAGGCAGTTTTTAAATAGATACTTTTGATAACCCGATAACGACAAAAAATAATTGTTAAGTGTCGAAAAAAAGCAAACGATAGACTCAAAGGTTTTGCCACCTAAATTGTTAATGATCTAATGATACTTGTGTACTATAAACAATAAAAACAATAAAACTTGGAATTTAAAATATATGCACTTCTCTAGTCTACAATGTAAATACTTCGATGTCTTTCGCCCTATGAGGAAATTTCTGTGTTAAATATAGATAAACAAGTATTCATTTCGTGTTTAACGCGAACTTACATGTTGCCACAGGGAGAATGTAGTTTACGCTTTCCGTCTTTCGTTTATATACGTTGAACTGACACAATTTTCTGTGATAAATTCTAAAATGTCATGTTAAACATTAACCTATACAGAAGCGCGGTCCGTCACCGAAGGGTATGAAGCTGAAGTTCCTGTTGTCCGTCTCGTGGGCGCCCTCGAAGCGCTCCGGCCGCCAGCGCTCGGGCTCCGGGTACAGCTCGGGGCTGTAGTGCAGCGCCATCACGTTGACGAACACCGGCTGGCCGCGTCGGATGGTCACGCGCTCGTCCAGCCGGTAGTCGCGCCGGCACTGGCGGTCCATGTACGCCACCGGCGGGTACTTGCGTAACGTCTCTGCGGGTGACAACTTTTATTAAATATTATGCGATTAATTAACTATAATTTCGTCGCTGTTACGATTTAAATTTGTCTCTGGAATTATCGAAATTTGAATTGGTTTGATTTTATCGGTCGGGAAAATGGGTTATCATTTCAAGAAATTTTGTTTTTGTTCGTATAATTTTATATTAATTTAATAGTGATCCATATTGGGGCGGGCATGATTACTTTCAGGAGAATGCATTTTCATAGTAGACGTTTGATTTCTATATCTTTTTCGGTGTTTTTCTTTCACACAGAAAAAGTTAGGTGGGTGTAAGTGCATATCCTTAAACCCCTCCTTTCGGCGTTCATTGTGATCTTCGACCTTGGAACATATTTCACAATTTACCGTCGAGTTTTTTAGAATGGTACAGTGGAATAACTTTAAATATATATTTTCATAAACATTAACCATGTCAAATAAAAACAATTACTTTCTTATTCTACATCAACTAGTTCTACATCGGGGTGCATACCGGGATCGGTTCGGAATCAATTATCGAATTAGAACTAGACTAGAACCGACATTAAATATTATAGCGAAAAAGCGATTGAAATCAAGAACAAAACTGAAGGCGGAATCAAGAGTAAAAGTGAGATCAGAACTGAAATAGACATCGGCGCTGAAATAAAGGCAGAACCAAGAAAGGAATCGTGTGCAGAACCAAATTCAAAAACAAATCTAGTATTGGAATTGGGGAATCTAGATTCAGAGCGGGTATCAGAGCGACACTAGCGAAGTGATGTGAGATCAAGGAATTTATTTTATTTTCACGAGATTCACATCTAGACCCGACAACTAGTAGAACATAAACTATAGAAACATCACCATTACAAGTCAAAAACAAACCACTTTGTCACAATGTACTTTAAAAAATTGTAATAGTAGCTCTCGGTTGAAACAAAAAAAAGTTAAATGAAAATTAACATTCATTTGTCACATTTATTTTTTTTGGTCTAAGAATTAATAGCTTAAAAGAAAGGTGTTTATACAAAAATTATAATGGTCATAATGATTTCAATAAAAAAAAAAGATTTAATGTAAAAAAACATAAACAGAAAAAAAGTAGCAAAATATTTTAACCACAAAATATGGTAGTATATTGAGATATTAAAAATTATAACATGAAAAAGATCTATTTCGAAAACTACATAAAATCTTTCTCTACTTTAATTTCGTTTTTTCGTAGTTTCGATATCATTACAAAAACTATGGCGTATTCTATGTTTTGTAAAAGTAACTAACCATTAAATACACCATGGTTTAATAATTTGTCTTATTGAATAGTTTATGTTACTGTCATATTTAATAATGATATAGTTAGAAATAGCTCGATGCCCTTGCTGCGCGACTTGGTTTCATATGTGAAAAAAAAAATTCTACATAATTTTCATAGCAGAAATTCCAGTAGTTCTAAATATAGCGACAGAGACATCAGAAACAAAGTTTCTCAATATTGTGATCTTAGTCAGAGGTTCACAAAGGAGGGACTTCAAACCACAAAGCAATGAGTCATACCTAGAATACAGCTGGTTAGGTATTTTAGCTGCATCAAGTCGTTGTAATCTAATATTTCCTTATTAGTATTCTTCATCGCTTCCGTAATCTCTTGATATAATTTTTCCTGTGAACATAAAAAAACACATCATCCGCATACATGAAAATCGATTTTTGCGTATATGAGATAAACTCGAAGACCGCTAGACCCAACAAGATCAAATTTGGCACATCTAAGAGATTTTTTATGGAGAAGCTTTTCATACAGTCTATGCAAGCATTTGTGCTCGACTTTGTCCGCGTATTTGCACTAATGCACCGAAGTACTACATCGACTCTAAAAATTCTTTCACTCATAGAAACTACACTGTCTCCGGTTAATACAGTTTATATATCGGTTTGATAATAGCATTTAACCGGTTTCGTACAAATAGGAACCGTGACCGGTACCGGTATCGAAATTATAAACGTGACCGAAACTGAAATTGATAGTCCAAATTGAATATGGACCCCGGGATTAGAATCAATGGAGCGAGCGGGATAGAAATTAGGAACAGTACGGGGACCAGAATTGAAGCGGGATTGAGATTATGATTGACAGCAAATTCGCTCAATATAAAACATGAAGCAATACATTCTATGCCAACATGGGGAGGAAAGGTAGTTCAACGTTAAAATTTACATAAATAAAACGAAAAATAAATATAATTCATAGTCGAATATAACTTCCGACGTTATTTAACGTTGAACCGTTTTCCATGCAATATTAGCGCTTGAGATTTGTTTTTGTATAACCTCGGAATCTCAATTGGGTTATAACGCCAAATATTTTTCCTGATGTATGACACAATATACATAAAGTTTTCCTTATTGAAATGCCGGAGAGCATCGGGCTGTGTCTTGTCGGAACTATTATTAACAATTGAGGTAAGTGCTTGTTAAACGCAAAAATTATTTTTAGTGTCAAGTAAATGTACGGTAGACACAAAAATCATTTTAAGTAATTCGGTAGATATGAAATTGTACATCTTTCCATAAATCAGTTGTCGTCTGTTATAAGCTTTAGTCTGACATACAGCTGTGCGATAAGTTTGCAAGCTAATCTTATTATATTGTGACTTTGTAAGTCTAGAATATCGTACAGGTGCAATAATATAATATGTGCAAATTCACCGAAGAAAAATCGACAATTCCCGAATGGCAACGAGCGCAAGATGTTTGTTTGTATAAACAGTGATGGCTTGGTGGTTGAGAGCGTCGTCTTGGAACGAGAAAGTATTGGGTTCGATCTTAGCAAAGGCAGAATAATGAGTTTTTAACTTAAGTCTAATCGAATCATCCGCTTCGTGCTTTAGGTAGCATCGTAAGCTGTCGGTCCCGGAGATTGTCATCGCATTGGTGGCATTGATCATTAACGTTGCCATGGCAACGGTTGGCCGTAGCCTCCAGTCTCGCATGAATCGGTGTCGAAGGCTTAACGTCCGTAGCCTCTCGATTTGAAGCAACAAATTTGTGGAAATGTAAGCGTCGTGGTAAAAAAATCTGACACAATTACGTTTGTGTCAGATTCTTTCACCAGACTGTACGCACTCTCTACCCCAGTCAGTCCTTGAAGTATAAGTGGGTAGAGGTGTAGAAATGCGAGGAAACTGTGTGTACTGATAGATGTGATAAATATAGCAGGAATGCATGGGTCCTGTGTATCTGGAAAAGAATAATGAAAGTGGTTCTGAAAAGGAAAAACAACAGAACCAATATGTACGATGGAACAAAAGGTAAAGAAAATATTTTCTATACGAAATTAGTGGAATTATAAAGAAGACCTAAGCCCCCGAAACCGACGGGGGTGCGATAAAGAACTGACGTCATCACTCAGGTAAGGCATGCTTAAAGATGGTGCCGTGCGAAGATCTGCGATGTTGTTGTTGTACATGTGAGATTATAAATAAACGAAAGTTAAAAAGTCATTGGTCAATTTGCGTGATGTAGTCAGAGAGCAAATTCTCTATATTCTTCTGTCATTATTTACGTTTATAAGTGAAACCATACCTGTTCCTCGGGATGGTGAGACAGTTCGTGCAATAAATAGCTAAGTGTAGTGGACGACGTTTCGATTGATCCCAGAATGAAGACTGCCACTTGTGCAAGCATCAAGTCGTCCGACATTTCTGTGAAAACACATATCACTTAAGTCATTGATTGAAATTCTGAATAACCTGAAAGTATGTCCAACCAAAAGTGCGAGTATGAAACACGGGAACGATGAAGTTATAAATTTTACTGACCTCTAAAATTCCGAACAAATTTTCGAAGTGGACAAACATTGCTCAGTAAATTCCCGGTACGCATGTAATGTGACAAATATTTTACTCACTTTCCCCGTGTATTTTGGTATTCTCTTTGAGTTTGAGCATCAAGTTCAGGAGGTCCTTGTTGTTGCTGTGATCCTCGCCGTCTTTGCGTTTGTCGGCGACGTTCCAGAATATCTTTTTTATGTATTCCGACGCGGGCTTGGAAAAGAATTTTAATCTGAAAACAAATATAACTATGAAGAATACATAATATGAAAGCCGATTTCTCGTGTTAAATGAAAATTTACATATAGCGATTGCGTTGAAAATTAACACATTTTATCTTTCACCGTTAAAAACTTGGTGTGCTTATATTAGCATAAACGGAGGCTAGTACTCCGTTTATCTAGATTATAGAGAAACATGCGGAAATACCAAAATAATAAAAATTCAAGACTTCATCAGGACACTCGACCGATCTCCTATTCTAATCGACCGTATTTTATATGGGTAAATAATAGCTAGTAACACTGGACGATAAAAACTAAGCTGAACAGTAATTACCTTTATGTTACAAATCTATCCCAAAGTGCCTATTATTATTTCATTGTATCGTTATCATTATTGAAATAACTACGTCCATTTTTCATTAAGAGTTTTCATAATTAATATGAGAATCCAAAGAATTTATTCATTCAAAACCCAACTGTTTAATGGAAAAAAATGTATTATTTGTGGTTGTGGAACTGCAACGAACTATAGTACAGATGTTGATGCTTTTAATCTGGGATTGATGGATTTGAAACTCCTTTTGGTTCTTGCTACTGTTTAAGCGTCGTCTATAAGCCATGCAATATCTTTTACTACATATAAAGTCTTCTAGACCTCCAGTTTCATCACATCCCTTCCAGTCCTTATAGCGTAGCATAACCGTTCCTTTAATAATAATGAATGAAATTTCTTTTAATAAATCTATGTCCAAAAATAATTATAAGATAGCTGAAGTCTATTAAGTTCGTATAGTGGTTATTTTTGTAGCAAATACCGAATTTTAGGTGATGTTTTTAATCGAACGATGAAATTCCAATAGCAGTGTTATCAATACGAGAATATTATTAATTTATCTTAGTTTTGTACTACAATTTAAATAAAATATCATATAGGTACAACCTATCTACGAAGTAGTAGAGATATGCCTATTGTGCAATGACGCAAGACCGTATAAATTCAATATATAGACTAGTGCCTAAACATTGCCAGCAATATAAAACATAGCTTAATGTTAGGTAAAGTATTACTAAATTGATTGAGTGGTAATAACCTCCATTAGTAACACATAGATTAACATTGGTTTCTATGTATACCTAAATTTAAGATGAATACTTTAAAAAAGAAAATAAAAATTTGATGCTAAAATAGTTCTCATTAATACGAGTATTCAATCGATTACCTAATTATTTATCAATATTATCTCTCTAATATATATCTCTCTAATAAAGATCTCTAATAGATAGAATATGTAGATAGAATCTAATAAACTACAGTCAACAATTTAAGACCCATTTTTGCTTAAAATATCTTCCCTCTCTATTGGCTATAAGTACATCCGGAATCTATTCACCATTCATTCTCACATTTGCGTATTCTCTGTCAATTACTGCCGTTTTACCAACCGATCGTAATAGAACTATTGGTTCTACCGCTCGCATATAAAAATAATTTGTATAGTAACAATGATCGCATATAAAAACCTTTACAGTATTAACAAATGACGTTAATTTATTGCCTTTTATATTGTACAATGGCAGGTTCTTAATTTCACTTATGAGAGTATTAGCATTGATCAGTAATTTTAATTTCAGAACACACCTTTTGCTGCAATTGAATATATTATAGGTCGTATTATGTATTAAAGTACTAAACGCTAAAGTGTATGTAACGTGTAATAAAAGAAAATAAAACATACTTAGAAATACTGAAAAGATGTAAAAGTGTAAATAAAGTGAAAAAATTTGGCTTTTCTTGGTGTTTGGCACAGAATATGTTCGCTAAGCAATCAAAATGTAACAAAACTTAATTAAGCGAAAAAGTTAAAAAAAAACGAATTGCCTCAACGAGGTGTGCGGAAAAGTACGTCGCACTTTGCGCTCATTTGTTATGTAAATTCGTATTATGATGCGTTCCTGAGAAAGAAAAAGTTATTTTCATACTTGAATGTAATATTTGAAACTTGGTTTATTAGTCAAAGTCAAAGAGATCGAAAAAGAAAAGAACTTTCTCTGAAGTTTTTAGTTTGAAATCCAGGTCGAAATTTGTTTTCAAAATTACATCGGAAGATTTTTATTTGAATTGAGATTAGGACCATGAGGAGACGTGGGAATTTATGAGATTGATACGGATTCCGGACATGCCGATTTCGTCCAACTATCGCTTAGTAACGTCAGGTGTATCGCATTACATTCAGCGTCTTGTTATCTACAAGTGACAAATTTATAAGATTGTCCGTAATTTAAGTTCTGCTACAATATTAGAACATAAATCTTTTATGAATCGAATAAAACACGACGTTAGGATCAGAATTTATACTGGAATTGGAATCGTAAAGATCAAAACATTTTTTGATCTGGATCGACTTACGATTGGGATCGCAATTAAGATCTGTGTTTTGGCTGAGATTAGGATTCAAGATCCGTATCGTATTTTGGATTACGGTTAGAGTCGGAATCGAAATGTGAGCTGTAGTTGAAACAACAGCTTAAAACGGCATTTATTGCAATTCACTGTGTAAGAATGCAGGTCAAGCTAATAGAGGCCATTATGTACACATAATTGGGTATTTGACAATTTTTTAAAAAGTATTTTATTGTATTCTTAGGACACCAAAAATACGTTTGATAATTGTCTATTTCGTTTTTAAAGTTAATTTATAACAAAAACAGTCATTTTAAATAATACGATTCAAAATTCCCGCCAAAACAGCGTTCACGTCAAGAAACGTGACAAATTAGGCCGTGACGTCACGATTCAATAAACAGTGAGGGAAGTGAATGATCCGTGAGTGTGAAAACTGATTTTCTTGAAATCTCAAAGAAATCGCTTCGTCATCATACAAAGTTTGTACAGTTCCTTGCTGTACAAGTACAACAATAAAAAATCCCAATAAATTATTTATTCATGTGCCACAATCGAGGCCACTTCGTAAAAAGTGGCTGCAATTGGCATCGACGCGATCCGTCCACTGTATCACCTAAATCTTCAATTTATTTTATGAGGACCATTTTGATGTGATTATTATTCATTTATTTAGTCGTCAAATACTAGTATTATAGTGATAAATACCAAATAACTTTAAAATAAAATTACTTGTGAGGTTAGTATTTTCCATATAAATAATACTTGTTTGTTTTATTACAGCTGCCAAATGACATGAAAATTACATGGAGTACCATATTAAGGGCTCTGTCTCAGCAATAAGACATTGGCATTTTTGGCATTCTAAAACTACGTCAGTTAATTATAAATTATTACCTACCGTATTAAAACCCGAAATACATTTTGACATACATAACCTACAAAGTAAATAATGACAAAAAATATCAAAATGTTAGGCTAAGGACATCGATTGAATTAGAACATTATGAATATATATATTGATAGATTCCGTTTTTGTACTTACACTGAAGTTTTCACGTTTCTAAATTCTGCAGAACAGAAGTCCGGGTTTGATGCAAAGAAATTTGCAATCATAAACGAGTCAACTTTGGCAGATTAGCACTATCAGCTTTTATAAAGTCTTTCTCCACTTTCACTTTGACTGAATAACTAATAAAATCAACATAAAATTATTATTAAAATAACATCACCGTACAAAAGTAACAGTGCAATTTGTTTGTTTATTGAATCGTGACGTCAGTTCTGATTGGCTAGTGAGCCGTTTAAGTTTTGTTATTCCACTGATGTAAAATTTCTTATTTATTTTTAAGAAATAAAAATATTTATAGTGTTTAATTTGTAAATTCACATAGATATTCTGAATCAGCATCTTGAAATCTACATAATTCAATTATTTTCTTATTTAATTGTTAACCATGTCAAATACCGAATTATAACCGTGATAGCGCAGTTGCAAACTTTTCAATGTACGTATAATAAGTCTTGAATTTACTTCTTTTTCTTGATCATATTTTTGATGTAACAACGACATACGTACTTTACACAGTTCTTTCTTTCTTTGTTAAGCGAATTAAAGCTGTACTAGCTCTACGAATACGATATTAACGGCGGTTCGGGTCCGATTTCCGATAACGTTCAAGGACAGCACGTGTTAAATGAGCGATCGCTTACTTCAGTTTTTCGGCCAAAGCAGGCACAAAGAAGATGAGCGAGAACTCGAGCCCCCTCCAGAAGTTCCACTTGACCATGTGGTTTGTGATAAACCACAGCGGGGAGTCGGAGTGCCGCAGCACGCTCGTCCTCAGCCCGAACACCGTGAAGCCGACGGTATCCGTTGTGTACATCGAGAATAACTCCTGTAAATACATATTTGCTGAATATTACATAAAACAAATATGTAATATTACATGTTTGTAAATGCTGTACCGTTGCGAGATCAAGTATACAATCGTTTTATTTGAATTAACGTGTCTAAGGAACGAAATATTTCTGATATTAAAATTATAATATAATATTTATAATTATAAAAATATTAACTCTATCTAATAAGATAGAGTTAATATTTTCAATAGGCTATTTCTATAAATAAAATAAGTTTACAAAGAAATGCTTGTCGTGTAGTAGAGTTCAAGGTAATATATTTTTGGTATTGTTTTCTGTCCAAGAAATGCGCATCGTGTGAAAATATCCAAATAGAGCTTAATAGCTATTATGAGGGATATTTTTGTAAACTCCAAAAAAATATGAACAACATTTCATCTTCTCTTATCCTCCATAGGACACGCAAAATTTGAAGAGGAATAACACCGGGGTATGCCGGAGTAGGGGCGTGTATATCGCCCATAACAGCGCAAATAATAAATGCCATTTATCCATGCTAACCGAATCGGCATCGAGATTGAATAATACCGAAGAAACGGAAAGATGGGCACGAGTACAATCCGATTTCATCTTTAAAATATCAATCGAATATGTAAAAAAACCGACAAGACCATGGGAAGACATATTTTAATTTATACTTCCACATTTTGAATAAATACTTATTGTCTCTATGTAGAGCTAGCTTACTTTGAGATTGGCCGGCTCTTGGCTGTCCACATGCAAACGTTTGATCCTGTCGACCAGTTCGTTTGCGTTCTCGCTCATTAGCTCCACGACCATCTTCAGGCGCGCCGACGTGAACATCACCGACAATTCCCGTCTCATCTCCGCCCATATTGGGTTCTGAAAGTATAGGTGTTTTAAAGAATACTAGAAATGTACTACATATCACAATACTTATATTTTGCACGAAAAGGAAAAATGCAATTTGTAAAAGTTAACGGTAAAATTCGACAGCTTGTCTATATATTGTTTGTAATGCTTACACTTATATTAGGTATCATAATAATAATATAAACTCATGCCTATTTCCCAGAAGGGTAGGCAGAAACTATAGACAACCAATTATGTATCCATGTCAAAAAATCCGCGTTATTTGAATACTTGATAAATGACAGGGATTCATGTGGTAAGCGTTTTTATAAAAAAACGATGCGATAATGACGATAGTAACGAATTTAGTGTTATCATAACACATATTACGTGAGGATATACTTAATTTAAGTGTGCATCATTCATCGATTCAAATTACTAAATCAATGGTTTTGGAGCAATTCAATAATTTAGTTGCAAACATGAAATGGTGAAGAAATCAACTACTGTTTTGTTATTCCTTTTATTTGTTTGTTACTGTACCTTTATTAGAGTTTATTTTTTTTTTTTACTGAAACGTATAAACAATATAAATCTTTTTCACGATGTAACGAAACAAGGCAATGAACGATATAAGTTACCCCAAGTCCATGGGTACGAATTGGCGAAATCGTCTACTTGAAAATAACTGCTGGACACAACAATTGAAACACAGTCGAGTGAACACAAACACACCTTCACTTTTAGTTACCACTACAATGAAATTGTGATGTCTCGTTTGTATCTATTACGGGCGTCCAGGTCGTATTTTATGTCCCGGAGAGCTATCTATCTTCTAGGGCGATTTTAGGGAAATTGTTTATCTCTTGTAATAATTTGCAGTCCCTGCTCGGCTGGCTTCTTTAATAAAAGATATGGCATTACAGCTCCGTAATCAATAACTGTAATACTTTTGCGCGTATCGGCTTTGTGATACGTTCGCCCGTTGCGAGGGTAATTGGAAGGCGAATAAATATATATTTGTTTTCTATTTTGTAATAAGTAGGGCGATGTATTAATCGCAAAGACATTCGGTACCAAACAATTTATGTCGTATAGAAATAAATAAGTGATCGCGTAGGTAGGTATAATACACCTTTTTATTATGTACTTGTATTACATTTAAGTTAATAATTTTATTTTCTTATCCTTAATAACATATTGTCTTATATATTTTCGTTATTTATCAATATGTTTTATCGTTAGATAGATGATTATTACATAAATTATATTTAATATTTATACTCATGTTCACCTGTGGCTGGATCTCTTCAGAAAAATATTACATACAAAAGAAACACTTACACGTTTATATTATACAAACCATTTGCTCATATAATATAGTTAAAAAGTTATATATAATTGTGTCGTTAACTGTTACTAACATTGCGCCACATATATATATATATATATATATATATATACGTGAGATATGCCAGTACGCGAAAGAACTGTATTTGTCTGAATAGGGCCGGAATGTAAAAAGCGCAATTGTTATATATCTAAGTACTCGTAGATTGATTAATTCGTCTGCGGTAGCAGACCGGAGATAAGAATAAAATACTAATATAAGTCATTAGCACAGTTGAAAATGATCAATAAATAAAAAATATAATAATTATAATAAAAGAACTGACCTTCACAGTGAATAGGTTGAGTGCCCCCAACGGGTCGGAATGACCAGAGTACAGAAACCTGTCAGGGAAGTCTTCGAAATCTTTGACAAGTATCCTTCTTGTGAGGTCCGGAGTCTGCACGACCAGCACCGGCACGTTGCTGAGGAAGATCCCGAAATACTTCTCAGATTTATGTCTCCGATATAAATCGAGGAAATGATCGAAGACACTCCGGCGCAGCAGAAACTGTAGGTTTCCAACTATAGGTAACGGCTTCTCGTATGGTATTTTCCTCTTCTTCCAATAATCATGATTCCACGAGGTGTAAATGTATACGAACAATAGAATAGGAATGAAGGCTAGCAGTACAGTTCTTAAAAATAATTCTGTATACATTTTAATGTATTCTTTAATACAGTTTCACAATTTTTACCGCGCGTGTGATCACTAATGCGGTAAGTTGCCGACTGACCAAGTGTATAATTTTCCTAGACCAACGATTATTCATCTGTCTGAGTGATACTCTAAATTGGGTTCCGTAGGCAACAGATGATTGCACCTACTTGATATAACTAGCTTCAATTTTCTTGTTGCACGATGTTTCACTAAAACATTTATTATGTTTCTAAGTTGAGAGGTAATTATAAAATATGGATGTACTCGAAAAAACTTTCGAATATTAACTGTCGACGAAAAAAAATTATATTAAGTTTAGATACATTATTATATTCATAAAAAATAATATTATGTACAAAACATGTGTGAAAGCTGAAAATGTATATAGATCCTTCTGTATAAGTAAAGGTTGTATCTTATCAGAACAACTTGCATACTTCACAAAGTCAAATTAGTTGAACAAAAATCTGTACTAGTATTATATGGTATTGATAACATAATACATAATATGTTTTAGTGACGTACACTTCTTATCGCAATTAGGTAGACGCAATAAGGCAAAGGTAAAAAATATATTAGTTTCTAAAACAAAGCAAACAAAATAATCTATCTATCTACGGAAAAATATACGAATACCACACAGAAATCGGCAAAATCATTTGTTATAATAAGCAAGGCTAACGATTTTCGCCGTAACCTTGTTAGATAAATGTAATAGGCAATCACATGTATACTTACTTATAAACTAGTAAGTAGGTTTTTATGCTCACAGTTCTTGTGTTTGATGCATGCGTTCTTGTAATACCTACGGCACCGTAAATATTTATTCATTTTATCAGTGGCATACAAATTTTATTCGACATAAATATTACTGATAACATACATACATACACACTACTGAATATGACACACACTGTGTAGTTGCAACATAACAAATGTTACACAAAAAAAAAAAGTGTCATTGGAACGGATTTATGAGTAGCGTGTTAATGTTAAAGTTAAAATATTTAAACGCACGTCTAGTCAAACTTATGTGAATTGTCAAGTTATAAGAACCAACTTGATAGGCTTTTTTTATCGTAGTACGGAATGAACGAGGTAAACAGTTTTATTGTACAACCATAGATACAGACGAAGGCAGTCTTCTGAATATCACAAATTTTAGAATGTGTTTATAATTAAATGTTGATTTGAATTTTGATTTATACCTACATTTTAATATCGGGGCAATTCGATTATCGATTAGTATCTATATACTTATCTAATCTGAGATGGACTCAAAGAAGGAAACCTTTCAATTGACATTGCCATATTGAAATTTAATTATATATGCGATTTACACGTGTTTATATTTTCCTCACTCGTAACGCGGTCAAGTGCGTTGAAGGCGTTGACCGTTACGCACAGGTGAAGTGACGGGCTGCAAACAACAGGAAAACTTGAATCGTCTCTTTGGATTTTCCATCCCACATGCAAGAGCTTATATAAGGTAAAAGTTGTAACATATTATAAAAGCACAATAAATGTGTGGGGATCTTTGATTTCATAAGACAAGGATATGTTAGTACAGTATGCATATAAAATGTCGTCATTTATTTATAATAGTTTAATGAATTCGTTGATTTATAGTGTAACAATTGCAGTTCATACAATTCTTGTATGGATAGATTGCTGTAATGTAAACTGTGTATGATTCATTTAAATGTGTTTTTTTTTATATTTGTATTTATAGTTGCAGTATTTTTCATTACCACTTTTTTCCACGTTTTATTAACTCGCTTTCTTATCTGTTTGTTTGTCTGTACAGTTAAAATTTTGCAACGGATTTTCTTGTAAATTCTTGACGCACTGGATACTCGAAACTTTAAATATGGTTCAGAATTAGATGATAAAGCAATAAAATGTAGAAGAAAAAGATTTTGTTAACTACACTCTAAAAAAATGAAACCTAACTAAGAGAGATTTGTTCTAAGTCGGCGGTAAATTAAACAAAACAACTGTAAAATTATATATATCAACGAAAACTGATTCTTTATAACAACTAGTTCATTTGTGATTGAACTGACAATGTACGTATGTACTATATTAATTCTAACAAATATATATATTGTTTCTATCATTACTTGTTTTCTTGCATAATTTGATCAGTTTTATTTAGTTAATTTATATACATATATAGTAAATCAATTCAGAATAAATTCATTGAAATAATTAAACAAATTAGTAGTTTTAATTCTTTACATTGTTAAATTAATAAAGTAGTATTTGATTTACCTAATACCTGTTAATTACGTCAACTACTCTAATACTAATCATTTTTAAAACAACTAAGATAAAATGGTCACCTTTAACACTTAATATTGTTGGATTAAATGTAAATTCAATGTTAAATTCTACTGAGAGTAATTGCTTAAAACGATTTTCACATTAGTTGAGATAAATAATCAATTTATCAATTGAAATAAGTGACTACCCTTCCCACCTCACCTCAAACGGTGGCGCGGGGGCAGGAGGCGAAGCCGACTGAACAAGACTAGCGCATATCGTTAGTCAATAGTTGCATGAATAGTTGTTTGTGTTCCGCTCGAGTTGAAATCGTATTATTTCGTTTGTTACTTCTTTGTTTATTCATTTAGTACCTATTTGTATTACTTGCGAAGGGTCAGATGTAGTTGCATCAGTGAATGGGATAGTTGTGGTATTGTTGGTTGGTGTTGATGTTGAAGACCAAGTGTAAACGTACCAAAAGTGTAAGGAACCAAGAAACGAACTAAACACAGCACAAAAGGTTGTTAGTTTCTACAATTCATTGATATTTTCGATACCTTGTAACATAAATATTTTAACAATAGCAAAAAATATGTAACGTTCTACTGTATTGTTTAAAAATTAATAAACAAGTATTTTCTTGCAAATTATTTTTGTTTTATTTTATCTAAAATTTGTCACATAAGCCAACAACAAACAATGAGATTTATTTTTAGGATTTAATTTTTGACAAGAAATTAGATTTTTTTAATGTGATATATTCCATGAACTATTTATTAACTGTGCTAATATGAACATAAATAGGTTTAACTTCATGTTTCTTTTCATAACATTAACATCAACTTTAGTTTTCTATAATTGCTAACAGATAAAATATAGCACAGCACACGTGCTAACTACGATCGAGGTTGGTTACGGGTGGAGCAGAATGTCATGCTGGCACTAATTTTCAAAGTGATTATAGTATCATAGACCTGTATTGATGAATCGTACTCAACTTCGAGACCGCGTTTGAGTTAGCACTGGAGGTGCCGTTCTAATTAATATGTCGTACTCCAGTTCACTCTAAAATGTGGGACATATCAACTATCAATCACGCGTTACAGACGATTAAGAGTGAACTTTAGGACAACCCGTCATATGCGAACTGATGAGCATTCTCAGAGTTGAGTGCGATTTCTTAATACAGAACTTAGTCAATTAAAAAAATGTTACTTAAGGCCTCTTTCACTATCTCCTTTTAAACCAACGTTAAACGAAAAGTCACTTTCTAAAATCAGTTTTGCGTTCCACGTCCTCCTTTTAACGGTCTTTCAGCCCTAACAACTGTTAAAAGAAGGACGTGGAACGTAAAGCTAATTTTAGAAGTGACTTTTTGTTAAAACTCAGTTTAAAAGGAGATGGTGGGAAAGGCTGTTAGTGGATTTAAACAAGAGTGACTTAGTTGTCATTATAATGTTACCTGATAGTACTAAACAAGTATCATAGTTGATTCAAGTAATTGAATTTGATCATGATAAACATTATATGGTTCAAATGTAACAAATTCATTAAGCTGAATCAATCACTATAATCATTTCTATGTTGGTAGTGATCATGGTCTTATTTGAATTTATTAAAGTGTGTTATATATCATAATTACTTTCTTTTTTATAATGACTAAGTATTAATTGAATTTGTTAAGATAAGTTAATCGGTATAGCCATTTTTCATATTCATACTGAATAAGATCTAAATTGCTTTAGTTAACTAATAATAAAAAAAAAACAATATAGTTGACTAGTCAATTGAACAATGATAATCAATCAAAATTATCTTATTTGAAGTGAAGTGACTAAGTTCTTCTTAGGCTCGTATAGAATCAAGATACTTGATCATGCGAATCACAGTTTTGATAGAAGCAACAATTTTTTTTTGAGTGTATGCCATTTAAATTTTAACCTTAAATAATGTAATTCTAAGTCAATTACTAAATTACACACACACAAAATAATAATAGAAATAATATACATACCACGTCTTTAAAACGGTCTAAAGAATATTATATAATTCTTCTGAGCCTCATAAAGAATAAAACCACATACAACTTTGTAACTACTTATGGATTGTCCAGAAAATTTGTTATTGTAAATTTTTAGAAACTATTAAAATATTTGTAAGATTTGGAGCAAAAAATATGGTGTATAAAAAATATACACTTGGTGTATGAATGTAGTTCAACTTTTATCGCAAATTTTATCACACCACCAATAATTTGAATTGATAACTAAGATCTCTCATTGGTAGGTACTCTCTACATTTTTATATGGTCAAGGAAACACATAAATTATGGCTGGAGAAACCGAAAGTATATTAGGATTTTTTTGGTTTATAGAAAATATTATTGCTGGTATTGTCAGAGAATTTAATTCTCAGACAATACGGACGGGCCGAGTGAAGGAGATGGTGTACCGGTGCTACTCTTTTCGAGGGTGTCATGCTAGACCCGCTCCTAGAAGTCGTAAATTTACATATCGGAAAAGGAGAAACCGTAAGTTCAGTCGTGGCGGATAAGTTCACCACCCGCCACACTGAGTTCGGCGGAGAGGATAAACGCGGACTCGAAAAATTCTTTCGGATTGCATTTGACGTATGCGAAGAGGCGGTTGACTCAGAACATGCAGAAAGGAGATGTTGAGCCTAGAGTAGAAAGAATTATGTTGAGACGGTTCAGTCATCTGGGAAGCATATGAGTGACAATAAAAAAAGATAAGACGTTCTTGAATGTTTTAATTCGACTTAATTTATTTCATTTCACGACTTCAATTAAGCCCTCTCTTTAGGTATAAATTTAATAATGGACGTCGACACAAAGAAAGTATTAGGTTTTGAGAGATCGACGACGGGCGCGGCGTCGCCGGCGGCGCCCGGCGGGCGGGAATTCAATCGACACGGCAGGAAATTAAACCCTCACCGCGAGGCGCCCTCCACATTCGGCCCGCCTCTGCGCATTTCTACCCCTTTGAGGTTGAATTTGTAAAGAAATTACACAACGAAGGCGGGCAGAAAGGAAACTCAGACGTGTATGCTGAATTAATATTTATAAGCGTTTAGCGGAATACATCGCCGGAGCGCCGGATGGAAATATGGAAATGCGATGCGACGATTTGGCTCATGTCGGGGAATTGAATAATATTTTTTTCATTATGTTTCTTGTGTGATGGTTCGCACAAGACAAACGCTATCTTTATATTAAAAAATGGATTCGCCCGTAATTGTTTGTAATATAACCCTAGTGGCTATATTACATAGAATACATGTTAATAAATATGTCCTTAACATTCACTAAAAATGGTGTACTTCCTCAACAAATAACAAAGAGACTAAACCATACTATAATGCTTCTCTTATTGTTTTCATAATTTCTGTTTTTATCATCCTTTCGTGAATGGTTTATTATTAACAACCAAGTATTAAAAAAAAATAGTTGTAGGAACAAGACAATATTATTATAATATTAATAGATTTTTACATCAGCAGAGTCAGCCAGAGTCATTTAATCGAGTTATGAGTTATTTACTCTTAGAGTACGTATTCAATTTTAATGAAGTCTCCAAAAATCTACTACCCGTCATCGGCGGTATTCCCGATGAACTTGGACAAAGGGGTCTTCAAGAAAATAAAGAGATACCCCTGAGGTTGTGGATGTTCATGGACGGCGATGGCCATCTACTGTCTGATGGCTCGCATGGTCATTTGTCCCTTGGCGGCTCTACAAAAAAAAAAAAAACTAAAAGAATTTCCCCGAACTCAATTTTTATCGATTTTCAAATTCTCATATCGACGTATTGACTTTAATTCATCTCATAAATTCAAAAATTTAGCCTATATAGCTCGGAATGGGCATAAAATATGAGCTTAATTACATTTAAGTTATTTGTGTATTTATATAAAACCTAAATCATTCATTTTTCGCATATATGACAAACAAATAAATAGCTAATATATGATGAAATCTATACTGTTTACATCTAAATTAACTTCAGTTGGAAAACATTAATCTTACGTCGCGTTCAATGGAATCATAATATATTCCAGCGAAAATTAATTGGATCGCGAATTTTCTAAGGACGATTTCAATATTTTTCATTTAAAAGCGATAAATTGTCCGGAGAAAATCAATTTATCGAGTGGCCGCACTCGGCGCTAGCGGCGAAGGCCGCCGCGCCGTGTTTACGGCCGGCGCCGCGCGCCCGCCTCGAGGCCCCGGTTTTTCTTAATGATTAATGGCCCCTCGAACACCGCGAATTCTGTGCAGCGACGTGGTTATCCAACTACTTTCGCATACAAAAAAAATGCCTTACATTTCAATTTTATAATAATAAGTATGTATAAATTGACATCTATAAATACATATAGTTAATAGATATATTATACATATATTAGGCTGATACAAAAAATAATCGGAACCATTCTCAAAAGTCTCGTTTAGATGTGAAAATAGCCCTTGTAAAATATGAGCCCTTAATATTAATATTTTAATTTTCAATTTCCCATAAGAATAACAGAAAGAAATTTTTTTTTTAATTTTCATAAATAACGAACAATATGTTGTACGACACAGTTCTTGAAATATTTTTGTAGAGAATTGAATGCTTTACAAAAAAGGTCAGAAATAGTTTTTGAATAAGTCAACTCGATCAAAAGTTATACAAGGTCAAAATCAAATTTACCATCAATTTTGCCGTTTTTCTAAATAACTTATCGAAAATATTATGTTTTTAGAAAAAAATACACCCCTAAATTCTTTCAAAGCACAAGATGAACTTCTGAAAACTGTTATCCGGTATTTTTTCGCTGTAATAAACATATACACGATACTTTCAACAATTTACCAACGACAGCTAACTCTAAATTGAGGATATCTTGTTTGAACTTTCGCATCAATTGTTATATAATTAGGCTGATTAAAAAAAAACATATTTATTTTGGATCAGCCAAATTACACATTCAAGTGTTGTATCCATACATAATGGATACGCGGTGCTCAAGGACCCCGACTTTGCCGGTCACGGTTGCATGGCGATGGAGATAAGTTATCACAATTAGTTTATCGCGAAATGATATTAAATGAGTTTCAAATGTACGCCTCATAGTGACACTTATTTATAGCAGATATTGTGTAACTCTTGTAAAAAGAATTTAACAAGCGTGATGAACCTTATGAGATAATTATGAGCTAATCACACTTCGTGAGATTTGTCACATTCTCTCTCTTAGAACATTTATATAGCCGTCCTTAATAAAAGAATACCTTTGTGTAGAAAAAACAATAGCGAGATATGAGCGGTTAAAGTTTTTTGTTGAAGTGGCGTAAAAAAATAAAAATTTGTTCGTAATGTAATTTATATATTTATATTTGCGCATGAAGGCCATATTTTTATTATAGAAAAAAAATCAAATTTGACAACACGAATTGTGGGATAATTATCCAGCCAATGTTCTGATTGGATTTGATTTCCGTACCTTATACCAAGAAATAAAATAATGGATTGCATGTTCAATTTTCAATCTCGTTTAAGATGAAGCGATCCGCTCACCAATTTTCTTCTCCGCAACTCCTGGAGCATACTCCGAAGTCATTTTCACTCTCCAGACTTGATTATAATCACACACGATGTGACTATGATGGTAAAACATGGCTTTGCTCGAAGAACGGTCGATGAAAAACGCATGGCGCTTCAAAAGTGATGTCAGATCACAAGATAACGAGTGCTCGTAGGTTGAATGTTTTGTATTTTTGAGAGCGCCCGGTCCGCACTCGCTCTGGCTGATACCCTCGCTCCGGAGGGTATCAGTGCATCTCAATAATTCATTTAAGATCGAATATGAATTATAATTGGAAAGAAGATAGAATTTTATAGTTCAATTATTTCCTATGCACAAAAGTAAAATACTATTTCTTCGTTGTGTTATGCCAGAAGTACCACAGGTTTAATGGAATAGTTCCTTGTAGTTCTTTTTCATCAATTCGTATTTTTTTTGAGGAATCCCTTTGATTTTTCATATCCCAAGGGGAACACATTGAATTTTGGGTTGATTCTTTGTCCGTTATGAAATCATTTAAGAAATCATCTTTGCTAATTTTGTATTTAAATGTAAATTTGACACTTGAAGCCTTGCCGTGGACATCTAACACCACGAATGCACTTGTAGAATCCCTATGATTTTCTCACCTTACTTTTGTTGCTGACGCATGTAATAATTGGGATAATTCGGAAGAATGATTTTTCCTTTGTATCAGCTCCGTGTAAAGTGGCATATTTCACTTTTGATATCAAAATCATAGAAATGATACATTTTGCCGGATCGCTTCGTCGCAAGTTCCAGCTGATGATGAAAACCATCCGCACTCATGAACGTAAATCCCGATTCAAAGTAACTTTGTACGTCATCACAAGACAGCTTTTTGGACTCAATGACGTGAATAAGAAATGTGAAGAAACACCATTTCTTGTTTTGACTGGCACAGTTGTCTGTCTAGTCAGATAATATAATTATTGGCTTTAAATCCCTATATTTTAAAAAGAACGCATAAAATGTGCCAATTAGGTCTTCCTGTTCGCGTTCTGTGATGCTTTCGTGCCAAACTGCTGCAAAAAGTTTTCATAAAGCTCTGTCAAGTTTAGACTTGTTCCTATGCAAATGTCCCGCAAGTGCATAGGATAATAACAGATAAGGAAAGAAAAGAAACATGTCGATTTACGTACTGAAATGGCCTATACGGCGGTCTTTATTTTTTAAATAAATGACTTGGTAATACTTGTTAATACGATGATTTTACTTTGTTATCAAAACGAAGTATATGTATTTGACAATATTTAGGTATAAAAAATATGTAACGTTATCGATAATATCGTTAATATCGTTATCGCTATTGTAAACTTATCCTTATACTATTTTGAGTTTGTATTGTTTTTCAAGAACTGGATATTTTATAAGTCGTTAATCGGAAAAGTTACGACTTTCCTATAAATTTTAATTCACAGTTAAGATCTTTCGATTCTGTGTATAACAGATGTTCGGTTGTTAAGGTGAAAACAAAAAAAAAATAAAGTAAATTTAATACAACGCGAAATATACTCCCCCAAAAAGTCAGACTGATATATTGAAGTCATAACGGTCGCAGAGAACTTCTCAATAGCAATATAGTGACGCCCATAAAAGTCCAAGTGATCGAGCGAAGCGGCTGCGACGACGCAAAAAGTCCGAGCTTACGACCGCGTCAACGCCGGCGTCTATTATATCCCACGCTATTGACATAAAACAGGGCCGTCAGCCGTACTCCGATTTTTTCATCGTGTTCTAGAAGAGTTTCCTGTTTTCACAAATTGATCCAGCAATATTTCGTCATAGTTATTGTGTTAGGTTATAGACAAATGTACGACATTTAACGACGCGTGTGTGTATTGGGCCGCGTCCGTCAGCACCACGACCCCTCTGTACTTGTGCTGTACCTTATGGTCTAGCCATTGAACTATTACTGTACGAAACGATCTAAGTTTAATATTATTACTATGAACGCAAAATCGATTAGGTTCGAAATCGTCGTGGGAGCTGAGATCTGGTCAACTAAAAAAAAAAATTGTGGGAAAACGATGGTAGCTCAATGGTTAAGGGCAACGAATTCGAATCAAATGGTACCAGATTCGAGTTGGACCGTGGGCGAATTGCCCGATGAGTTTTAACTTGACTCAATTCAAGCCCCTCGCTCCGTGTCTAGGGCAGCACGCTAGGCCGTCGCTCGCAAACGTCGCCACCTCATCGGCGACCGCGTCGTGAACAGCCCTGTCGGCCCTCGGTCAGCCCCGAATCTAAAGGGGGGCGGACCGGGGCACCCGTCCTGGGCGGCGGTATCAGGGGGCGCCAAAATCATAATTATTGAAGTGGAAACTTCTATAGGCAGGTCGCTCACGACTTACGTCATGTAAGTCATGAGCTTGAGCTTGAGCGTGAGACATGGTCACGTGACGGCTAACGCTAATCAGTATATATTCTATTATCAACACAACCTATTGTTATTTGAAGGGATCTAAACACAAACACAGCTCTATCCAAATGATTTTCAATTTACTTACAGATTGCGCTCCTATAAGTAAATGAAGGTGCTATCATAATGTGTGTGTAGTATACCGTACATTTTTTTAAATTGCGTTTTTGTTTGATTTGTATTTTAAATGACCAAGTGTATGATTACTGTGCAGTAAAAATTCAGTATAATATACATTAATAATTATTAAATGTATTTACATTTAATGCAGGGCTTTCGCCACCCATGTATTTTGGTAATAAATAAACCATATGAAAATTAATATAATTGTTGCTTGGAGTGCCAATAGATGTTAAACCTACACTAATGTAAACAGTTTTAATTTACGATTAAGCAATTAATTTTTACAAGCAATTAACTATTGTTATATCATAGTTTTAAGTTTTCGCTTCTGTCGGCAGTCCTCACGATTGCTTTGTTTTATTGTATTATGATTGGAAAAAAAGACATGCTTCACGAGTATCGAGTGCACGTTGTTGTATCAGTTTTTAATTTGCTTTTAAAAGCCAGTCGGTTCTTAAACACACCCTAAGCATTCATTCCGAAATGCACTGTGAGCTGCTGCAGTGCAACAGATTATGAATTACATCTAATAATGGCGGGAATTTTAATTTTTCTTATTGTAATTAGAAATAATTAACTATAAAAAAATATTTTTTCATGTTGCGCACAAAAATATAATAAATTGAGAAAAAAATAGTCAATATCTCAATTTTACAATTTTATTACAAAACAATTTTAACATTTTAACTTATCTTTCTTAAATTCATTTTTTCATTCTTCGGAGTAGAACAAATTAAAAAAAATATAAGTCCTACTTATACGTCATTATCAAAAATCTTTTTCAAGAAAATTTTCAGAAAAATTGTCTTTTTCCAAAAATTTATTTGAAAAATATTTTGTTCCAAGATTTCACTTAAACAGTATTTGGAAAAACAAATTATATTTCAAATACTTTTTTTGAAGAAAACTATTTTTTGGAGAAGACTAATTTTATGTTACTCAAATCAATAAAATGTTAACTTATAGGTAATAAAGAGTGAAAATTTATTAAAGGGATCTTGTCCCTGTCTGTCACAAAATATGCCAAACATTATATATTGTCAGTTTTTTTAACAATTTATCTCAGACGCTGGAGAGGGGGCGCCTCTATTGAGTTTTTGCCCCTATGCAAAAAAATTGTAGATCCGGGGCTGCCCTCAGTGAGCCAGCGTGTAGGGTTAATCCGATCGCTCAGTCTGAAGTAAAAAGGTTGCGGGACGGTGCGTCTCAACAATGGGAAGATTAAAACTATGGAGCTACGCAGGTCGAGTGCCAGCACGCGCGCTTATGGAGTAAGCACAACCAAAACATTGTACTAAAAGGTGGCCAGTGAAGCAAATGTGCGGGAGAATGCAAGAAGACCGGACGGGGTAAGAACGGTGTATTCTTACCGTGTCAGCCAATGAAGGTATGTGCATGATAGCAAGAAATACAAATTTTAATCCTGTCGTGCCCATGTGTACGCGCAAAAAAAAAACGAAATTATATAATAAATAGTGTATAAAGGACGAATGGACGGTCAATTCATTGCTTCATGAATAAAACCTAATACAATACAATACAATACAACATCAAAAATCGAGGTAGGTTAAAGTCGAAGTTACTACCGCAAGATTTACTTCGTAAATTTGCACAATGATTGTGAAATAATAATATTAGTTCAGGTAAACATAAAAAAATGTAGTAGATTCTTTATATAAACAGTATTTACGTTTCTTACATCATCCATATTCATGAGATCCGAATTTAAAACTATCTGAAGCGATTAGGTTATGTATAAGTTGGCGAAGTTCACAAGGTCGATTGTCGCGGTCGGCGCTCGGTACTTTAGCAGGCCTATTCGAGCCGGTCTGCTTTTTCTCGCCTCCTTTTTTACATATACGATGGAGGCGATTGTTCTCCACTCTCGAGAGTTGTTTTGGCCGTTCCCGTACGGGATTAAACCTTTCCTTTTTAGTCTATAGGTAGTCTCTCTACCTTACGATACTTCATTCAATCGACCCCAGGAATTTGTTAAGATGAAAACTGTTTAATTTATATGTTCAACTATAAGAAAAACTCTGTACTTTGAAATAAAATTTGGAAAATCCTAAAATGTACGCCTCGAAGTTATACTCGTTAGTACAATAATATAATTTTATAATACACCTCTTAATAAGTGCATCTGAATAAAGTTGCGGTGTATAAATATTTGCTTTATTTGCTGAATGTTGATTTTAATATATTTTTATTGTCCTTTGAAACACGAGTTTCTCGCGAAAATAGTTCAAACATGACAATGATTTATTTTGTTATATTTGTGGTGTTTTCATAAAAAAAAAAGACAAAAAATATCATAGATTTTGTCAAGGACACTTATACGGAATATTTCGAAATAAATATGGAAAAAATAGAGAAACCAGGGGTTCCTCATAAGACTTGTAAGTCTTGTGTTGAGTCTTTACGGTTATGGAAAAAAGGAGAACGTTCAGGATTAGATTTCGGTATGCCTATGTCTGGATGGAGCCTAAGAATCATTTCGATGATTACTACTTTTCCGTGGTAGACACTAAAGGTTTCAATCGAATCAAACGAGGAGATATCTAGACTTACAATCCACAAAATATCCTGTTTTGTACAATGGAAATCTCCTTCGGCCTATTTATGTTTCAAAAGTAATTCGTATGCCCACAGAAACAATGATGTTGCCTAATTCACAAAAATCGGTTTTGGAAAAATTCATTAGTCTGAGCATCAATGGCCGATTTGTGTAGATTCGAAAATGATTAAATTTTTTCTTGGTCAACAAGGTGGACATACAAAATACCCCTGCTTCATTAGTCTGTGGGATAGTAGAACAAAGCAACTTCATTAGAAACAAAATGTGTGACCTTAGAGAAAATCTTTAACTCGGCAAAGCCAAAGTAATAAAGAAGTTAGTTAATAAAATTACACTTCCACCATCACATATAAAGTTAGGTATGATAAAACAATTCGTCAAAGCGTTAGAGAAGAATGGTGATTTTTTTAAATACATACATTTGTAGAAAATGTCCTAAGCTCAGCATAAAAAAAATAAAAGGCGGAATATTTGATGGTCCTGAAATTCAGCAACTGTTGAAAGATGTAAATTTTGTCAAAGTTATGACTGATCCGGAAAACTTGGAAGGTTTTGTATCGATATCACAAAAATTCCTAGGTAGCCATAAAGCACCAAATTATAAAGAAATTGTGCAAAACACGTTGTTAAGCTTCAGGTTTCTAGGAGCAAATATGAGTACAAAGTTACACTATCTTCATAGTCACCTGGATAAATTTCCCGATAATTTAGTAAATTATAGTGAGGAACAGGGAGAGCGCTTCCACCAGGATCTAAAAATAATGAAGGAAAGGTATCAGGGTATATTAGATCGACACATAATGGCAGACTATCACTGGTCCTTAAAAAAAAATTGTCCTCTCAAAAATTATAGAAAAAATCTTATAAAAGGCTTTTTACTGAAGTATAACATGGGTTTTCTTTTTATTTACTTGAATACATACTAGATTTTCAAAAGAAATTGACATTATAAGTAAAACCGTTATTTTTTTATATTTTCTGTTTTTTTGTAGTGAAAAATGAAAAAAAAAACAAAAAAAAAATCAGAACAAATCCACCAAAGTCATTGGTAGTTTTAGGAACTAGCAGCATAAATATATTCGAAATCAAACTTATATTAAGGGCAACGAAACCAATGTTGATCAGTGTTATAAATCAGATTACAAAGTAGCTATACACATAAATTTATGACAGATAAGTAACAAAAAAAGCGATTTCTATCATAATGTTTTTTCTTTCCAAACTCAAATCTGTAAAAATAATGAATATATGGAATATTTCTTTTCAACTACATCTCTATGTGAAATAAGTATATGTAAATTTACTATATTAACATTTCAAAGCTAAAGTTTTATTTTTTAAATTTTTTCCATAGCTGCTGTACTTAGGGTACACAATTAGTTTACAATAACATTAATTCTAATGTTACAAAAAATGCTTTTTACTTTAAAAAAAATTCCGGATTTGTTAAAATTATTTAACGTCTTGCTTCAAGACGTCGTGCTTGCTTGTAAGAAAATAATTTTCGTTCAACGGTGTGCTATATTGCCGCAGTTTTACAACTTTTTATAACACATTGAGTTTAAAATTTTATTGTAAAAAATGATGATGATGATGAACTTTATTATTTAGAGTTTTCAGACATAATAAACAAAAAAAAAAAAATAGCTCCGTTCGTCTAGTCGTTGAAGCGTTATTTTTTTTATCATCCGAACATCCGAACTACAGACTAATTGAAGTCCAACAAAATATTTTTTTAATCAATTTTTTAACTACAATGATATTTAGTGAAAGATTTCAAATGATACTTAATTTAAGTTTGAAATATATTCCGTATAAAAGTGTATATTTTGAAGAATATTAGTGTATTGTTACAAAAATAGACAGGTTTAAAAGTAAGCACTCTCCCTGTTTTTTATTTTGTGAGAATAATGCACTTTGAAGGCGTGTAACATAGTCTCTTTAATCCAAATCGATCAGTTAGTTTCGCCGTTAGGTTACTTTAAAATCAGCTGTGTTCGTACAACACCACGTTTTCAGTATTCGCTTGCGCGGCCTACGACGCCATCGCGGGATATAAGGAGAGTTAAGCATATATTTTTGAGTTGTCTTCAATAGATCTTCATAATGACATAACTATCATTTCTTTCATCTTTAAGCTCTAGTAATAAGAAGTGTACAAAAGTACAAGTTGTTCGTCCCGCAAATTTTCTAAAATGTCCGCCGATACGACAAGGAACACGTTCAACGAATTCACGTCAAATACATAGAGCCACGACACAGCCGGATGTTGGGAGCGGCAAACAGTGACTTTACAACGCCAGTAAACTATCTGTGGAAGGACAGCTTAATAGTCTATTAAGCTTGCAACGCAGTAAACCTCTCTTGATTGCGTTTTGTCTGGTTATTACGGAGGGAGCTGCCCGTCCGCTTCGCATGTAAAGCAGTCTCGGGCGAGAGACGCTAAAGATTCAATTCCATTATGCGGCGACTTCATAGTTTTAAGGAGCCATCATTGTCTTTCGTGCTCGCATTCAGGTTGTGACATTTATAAATATAACATTTATAAATATTACAATAAGTTATAGATAATAAATGTTTAATTTTGAGCATTGAAAACTATTTTATGTAATATTTTATACGGCACACAAAATTGATAGTTAAAGTTGTATATTCTCCATTTTTAATACCAATCGACATGAATACATATTCTATATAATATTCTAACATATTCGCTCTATAGCATACTTTTGTCAATCTACCTTATTTTATCCTTTCCAGATGGGTAAACCATCGCAAAATACCTTTTTTTAGTCTAGTCACTACATTGTTTTTCAAACCACACCGTTCTCTGGACATCACTTTTTCTACATTTATCTTTAAAGACACTCCACGCACATTACGTAGAGATCGTATCTCTACTGTATTTATTCTACGTTCATTTTTCTTTAGCCATACCCAACTTCCACCACCGTACTTAAACCTGGAGATCAGGACCACGTTATGGACAGCTAAACGCGCTTGACGTGAGACACTTTTACTATGTATAATAACAAGCAAGGCCCCGTTCACTTCATTCCCCGCATTCACTTTCCTTTCAATATCTTTGTCACGTTTATCTCCGTATTTACGTTTCTTTAATTATATCTGTTACAATATATATCTGATACTAAGAAATAGTAAATGGAATTAAGAAATTAATATATTTTTTTATTCTATTTCTTAATATCAGTTATTCCTTCGTCCAGCAGCTTCACGTAATATTATTTACTTAAAATTGCATTGACGTGTAAGATGAAAAAAGACATTTAAACTTGGAAAGTTTAAATGTCTTTTTTTCGTTGTGTTCGAAAGTTAAAGCCGATTTAAGCAGTTACAGTTTACGACTCGGGGTTGTTTAAATTTCTATCTCAATTGCGTAATATTACATTTAGAAATATGTTACTACCGTATATAAAATATTCTCTACATAACAAACGTGTTCAATGTATAAAATAAAAGTTGTTGGAGGTATCAAAAACGTATCATGATAATACTACGTGTATTAATAATTAGAGTAGTGTATATAAAAAAATAGTGAAGTCTAATTATGAAAAGCATAAATTTAGAAGTGACTTACAGTATGCACAATTTAGATTTTAAATATCGGTTAAGTACTCAATAGGTTTTTGTAATAAGTGTTCCGTACCGTAATTTTAATTGTGATTTATACAATTTAATTTTTGTGAATAACACTAAAAGCTACGCTAACTTTTCTTCAATATAAATTGCCTATAATTTATTAACTATTACATAGTCTTCGATTAAATAAACAATGTTATTCGAAAAATATTATTAAACCTAAATTTTATTAAAAGTGGTTACTTCTTGGAAATTCCTATTCCTTCGCTTTTGTGACTCAATGGGGCAATGCTTGTAATATGTTTTTTAAACAACATTTCATATATATATATATATATATATATATAATACATAGACTTATATTATTTAAAAAAAAAATATGTGATTTAAACTGACTTTATACCCTTTTGTAACCATAACTTTACTAAGTAAACAGCTTCCAAATGCACGATCTACGAGAAAAATGTGGAGGACGTTCAGACAGGCACACACCGAAGTGATTGCCTAGTTTTCGTCATTTGGTTAATAATATTAAAATAAACAAAATTGTTTTGGTACTTTAAATTCAAAACTGAGTCTGATCCAGCTAAAACTAGAACGTATAAGTTCCACCAGGTCACGCTCTTCGGGAAGAGCGCCATAAAACAGAGCGCTGTTTACCGGAAAATTGAATACCATAATTCCGAAGTCACACGTGAATTGAGTTTCACTTAAATGTTCTATTTAAGGGCAACTCAATTCGCGTTTTATTTTTTCCGCATGTTTTATTAGAGCACATTCATTTGGCTCCGCGGATAGCGTCAGGGAGGCCTTGCGCCGCTCGTAAAGTCTTCCCTCGCTCATAGAGTTTTATTACCCGTTAACCACTTTCCGGTACGGTACTAAATAAAATCTTTCGACGTTTCTGGACAATTAGTCCGCGAAGCAGGAAGGAATACGGTACCGTCGGGAACGGCTGAAATAGCCAAACGGGCTGGTATATTTCGCATGAAATGAGACTCCATTGTGGTTTCATAAATAATGTAAAATCGGGCACACGCGCGCATCTGCTTACAGATCTGTAGTGTACATAGTGTACATGAGATAGCTGGACGTAATTTTACTTTCTTGTGAATCTTAATATATAATGAACTATAATAATCGCCTGAAATCACAGTATAGACTATGATGTATTTAAAGTAGCTTATAATAATCTGTCAGAAATAAAATAGTGCTGTCCTCCCACACAAAATTTCTTCGTTGCTAGTTGAGCTTCGGTGCCGTCTGTCATCTAAGATTTGCTATAAATCTACTTTTCATTCCTCCCCCTACTAAGATTCGAAGTTATACATTAAGTTTCCTGTGAAAGCTTTTTTATACATATATTGATGAATCTTTAATTTATTACTTCCTTTAAACAATATTTAAATAGTTAAATATGTTTATTGAAAACCTAGTTTTATAATTACTTCATACTTACGGAGTGATTATAATAAACTTTGTGCTTGTCTACTTAAAGTTGGCATTTGCGTTTATATTACATTTTTTTTTGTATTTATTTATTGTATAATTTTTTCGTATTTTATAAATAAAAAGTTGTAGTAAAATCTCTTTGGTTGTGGTAGAAACGGTGTCCCGACGTTTTACTATTGTTTTTCTATTTATCAAAATGAGTGAATCTAACGTGGAAATTTGATATATTTTGAAATTTTATTACAAAGAAGGGAACAATGCGATATAAGCCGCGAAAAAAATTGTGACGTTTATGGATCTAATTCAGTGTCGGTAAAAGTAGCATAAAACTGATCCAAACGTTTTCATTCCGGAAATTTTAATGTCGAAGCTGAACTTCCCCTCTGGTCCACCTATTTCGGATAAATTCGATGCCATTTTAGAAAAAGTAGAGCAAGGTCAGCATATTAGTTCTTACGACATAGTTGAAGAGCTGGGAATAAACTACAAACCAGATTTAATCCATTTGAAAAAAAGTTGGATATCCGAAAAAGCTCTATACTTGGGTCCCATACGATTTCACTGAAATAAATGTAATGGATCGTGTACTCATTTGCGATTCTCTATTGAAATGTAATGAAACCGAACTGTTATTGAAAGATAAAAAATGGATTACTTACGATAAGAACGTGAAAAAAAAATCATGGTCAAAAATCAAGCAAGCTCCATAAACTATAACGAAACTGGGATCAACTCGTAACAAGTTGATGCTATGTGTATGGTGGGATTGAAAAGGCATTATTCATTATGAGCTATTCTCGTCGGACAAAATCATCAATTCAGATCTCTGCTGTCAACAGCTGATGAGACTCAAGCAAGAAGTAGAGAAAAAACGGCGGTTATTCATCAACAGAAAGGGATTTTCATCATGATAATGCCAGAACACATACATCTTTAGCCACTCAGAAAATATTGAAAGAGTTTGGTTGGGAAGTGCTTATGCATCTAGCATATAACTCTGACCTTGCACCCTTAAATTTAAATCTGTTTCTCTCGTTTCAGAATTTTTTGGGTAATGTTAGTTTAAATTCAAGACAGGAGTCAAAACTACTTTTCGCCGTTTTTTGACCAGAATTCCCAAAATTTCTATAGCAATAGCATTATATCACTACCTACGAAATGGCAACAAGTTATTCAACAAAATGGCGTTTATTTATTGTCATTAAATGTAAGTAAAATATGACGAAAAATCACGTTGAAATTTTGTATGTAACACGAAAAACTTTTTTCCCCAGTCCAATATATAATGTTAGCAAAATAAATTTGGCATCCATGATCCAAATACGTAAATAACAAAGATGCTCTAAAGATTCTACAAAAGAAAATGTAATTAAACATTTAAAGCTGAAATATGTGCATTGAGCATTATCTTTTTAATGACTATTGTACAAGTTTGCGGGCGATATACAAAACATTCGATCTTCATTTAATTCTTGAGAATATCACAAAATTTGTTTTTAGGGTGTATACATAAGAGCGAATACGCGTATAAAAAAATCGGCTAATTGTAAATATGAAAATTTAAAAATTACCTGCAAATCAAAGTCAACAGTTGGGTAAATTTGATTGTGCAATAGACTATACAGATGTCTACGGTTTCTATTAAAAAGTACGTATGAAAATAGTTGAAAATAAGGAACATTAATTACGCAAATGCGATTCCCACTTGGCCAGTTTTTTTTTCTACTCTCAAACTATCGAAACAAGGTAAATTAATTTTTTTCTATCCTCAATGGTAATATTTAAATATTTTTCTCCGTTTCGTACGGATTACACAACTAAATTGAAAAGTATTAAAGAATGACAAATTACGAACGCACTTCGTAAATGATAAATGATCGGTTTCTTCAGAATAATTCCGTTTTCGTTGCCGCGGAGCCTTTGTTAAGATAGCGGCGGTCGCCTGCGGGGACTTAGGGCCTAATTGATGTACGAGGTTATCGGCCGCCGACATCTTTACGTGGAACGATATGATCGCTTCGTAAAATTGAAGTATAGGGCCGTCGGTTATCATCTTGTGACAGGGTATCCATATTTAATGTTATCCCTTCGGCTTTCGCTAAAAATCGAAAATCCTCGTTTGGATAGTCAAACAAGTTTCCGTAGTCAGTTCGTTAAGATTTTATACGAAGCCTTTGAAACTTTACAAAAGCTTTATTAAAAAATCTTGTAATTTTGAAACGCTTTGTTATGAAATTGCACTATTCCATTATATTAAAGTTTATATTAATTTTAGCTAAATAACTTATTCAAAGAGTATTCCGACCAGATCTTCAAAAATACTCATTCAAAAGTAATTTTTTTTTAATATAATTGTCGGTTTTCGTTCGAACCTGTATCGTGCATAGATTTAAGAAAATGATCGATTTTCTGGTTATGCTAGCTTGTTATCTACATGCATGAGTTCACTTTGCAAGAAATACGATATGTATTATTTATGTACTTAACAAACTGGATTTCAAAATAAAGTGTATGATATAAGTATGATGATATAGAAGTTAAATTCTATCCATATCGATAATATAGAAAACCAGTTTTTTAAACTTTTATTTCTAAAAACATATAACTAAAATAACGTTTATGAATATGAGATACTTTTATAAAGATGGATCGTATCCCAGAGGGTAAGAAAAAACCTATTCTACTTAAATGTAGCCCCCAAGTTGGTATTATTTGAATAATAACTTTACAATACATTTATTTTGCGCATATTCAATCAGATATATGTAACTATACATATAATATTCATAATATTCCTTTGGATACATGTATTATAATAGTAGTAGGATAATAAATCGATGCTGCCTTCGGTCGCTGCCATAGAAGGACGTGTCTCACGCAGATCGTTCGGTCAGATTAGTGCGACAACATTTAAACAAGTTGAACCAGTTTTAAATAGTGGCAAGGGATGGAGCTTCATCACTAAAGGACAACTGGAGTCTGTTATAGCTTTCTTGTTGGTTTAAATAGCAACGAAGTTCATAAAATCAATGCACGGAAATTTTCTCGCATTAAATTCATATTGGCCTTAGACCATAAATAGTAATATTCAAAATGACGTCTTAACTATGATAATACAAAAAGCTCATTAGCTTTGGAAATATAAATAGTACATGAGATTTTTTAACGTTTTCAGATTCAATTTCACCCACGAGTGTCGTATAGAAAGAAAAGATTTAAATTTTTATTGATGTTCAATTATTGATATTACTTGGTGAAATTAGGTCTCGATATGAATTTAACCATTGCTAACGGTTTTCTGCAAAAACTCGATTTGCATTCTCAGATACAATAAACAAGATGTTTTCACATAGGAATATGCCTTGTGTTTATTTTCAGAAGCTGAATTTGGCGTTTATGACGCCGACGTCCGCCGTCGGCTCGAGCGAATCGTCCCCGTCCCGCTGAAATGAAGTACACGACATGAATACGCTCGGCGCGTATAAGTCAAAGGATAAATATTTCAGCAGCGGCGTGGCCGAAGCGAGAGCTCGAGTAATATCAGGAAGACAAGCGAGGCGGGCTACTATCAGGTTATGATGTCAATAAATTATTGTTATTATTATTATTAATGACAATAAGAATTTATACTTAAAATCTAAATTAATAGACGGTAATAATAGATTTTTTACAAAAATAGTCATTACTTAAGTAAACGTGAAATTGAAAAGTGAATAAAAGATGTGCGTGCGTACGTGCTTGCGGGTGTGGGTGGAGTTGGGGATTTGGGGTATTTAATTGCCATTATTATTTATAATTCTAGACGGTATATACATCTTTACAATTGTCAATTTTCGATGTTGTTCAAAAAAAACACTTAGACCCTCACACAGTAATAATTACAATAGTTTCAACAACGTCTTGAAACTAATGCAATTAGAAGTTACGTACGTGTGCTTAAATAGTCAATTCTCTTACACGATTCTTGCATGATTTATCTGAATCGTAATAAACCAGTTTACAACACTGTTTATGAAGATATTTATGATAATATTGCATTTTTTCGGAATCAGCCAGTTGTGTTGTACTTGCTTCTCCAATACTTTAAAAAAGTTTGGCGGTGACCAAAATATTACTTCTTGTAGCTAAGGTGTATAAGAACAATAATTGAAAAATCTTAGTTCAGAATTAAGTATGATCCCAAAGGTCTGAGGGTCACCATCGTTTCATTACATTAAATTCTAATAATATTTGACAATATTTAATAAATGTACATGTATTATTTTTTTTACGATATTTCTGCTGTTTATAACTCAAGTTGTTAGCTTACCAACAAATACATTCATGTAACGTAATATTAACATATTGTATCTACAACAATGAGAAATATTAATAATCGATATGAAAGCCTCCTAAGTTGTTTCTTGCGAGGTACACGGCTCCGAGGAGAGTACGCAGCCTCCCACCTGGTCTTCCCGAGGGCCCCCGGCGCCGGCGCACGCGACATATTTGAAGATTGTGCTTCACTCGCTGTACGATTCATTAGAACCATTGGGAATCTCACGAAGAGAATCTGCTTCCTAAAAATATCGCAGATAGTCGTGGGAAAGCTGAGAGAGTAATATCTATAATTAGTGATTAGTATCTCAGTACTACGCGAAGTTTTATTATTCTTATTCACACGAAATAATAATTATTTTATATTGGCTGTGGACTTTGAAAATGTACTAATTATTAGCATTAGATCGTTTTATTTATATGGTTACACGTGGGTCATACCAAAAATTGCTGGATTTTTTCAATTATAATAAGAATATTATAAAAAAAACAATTAAGTTTTTTGAGAATGCAACTCTTTAGGAGTAGATTATGTTTTAATTTGTGTGACTTATCATTTGTTTTTTCATTGTGAAATCGTATCGAAATATATATGTGGGTATTACAATTAATTTAAGTCGAGAGTACATTCGCGCCGTGATTTTTTACGATTTTTGGGCAGTCAACGAGAGAGTCAACGAAAATTTCAGTTGGTGTTTGTCGATGGAGCTCCATCGCGTAGCTCTGTGTATGCCTGATTCAGTGAATCTATCCGTGAATGTAATTACCGAAACTAATATTGAAACACTACAATACGTAATTCAAATTGATAAAATAATTACTTGTAATAAAATTTGTACTATCCTGGGCATTGGTGCGAGACAATATTAACTATGGTTTAGAGATTATGAGTATGCATATGTACTGTGTAGGTTTGGAAGTTTTACACTCAATGTATTTCGTATGATTTCCAGAGGCCATTGAAGGCGTCCGTAATGAAGACTGGACGAACCGCTTTTAAGTGGTTTCAAAGAATGCAAAAGTGTGTAAATAGTGAGGGAATGTACTTCGGAAAACAATAAATGTATCATAAATCTAATATGTAGTCCACTAGCTTTTGCCCGCGGCTTTGCTCGCATTGAAGTCCTAAAATAAATATCAAAGTGGCACCAAATGGCACTTGGTGCCACTATTTTAACAGGTGTCGGTAAGGGAGAAAGTGTTATCATACCTCGGATTCCAATCACTCCCAATGACCTTTCATTTCAATTCAAAAGGGTTCAGATTCGCATCAAGCTCAGCTTTACTGTTACTATTGTGTAAACAAACCATAAGGGCAGATATTACAAGAAGCAGGAGTGCATTTAGAAAAGCCATGTTCCTCTCACGATCAACTATGTATAGGCTGTTCGCTTGTGGCTAATTTGCACATTTTTGCACCAGACGGAAAAATTTACAACAAAGTATATAAAAATATTCTAGAATAATAATCTGCATTTTTCTTTGTACATTTTTGAAATTCAAAATTATTTATTTTTGTTATAGTGAAACATGTTTTAGCTTTTGTTGTAATAAATTATTTCAATAAAGCATGTTTTCAGTTTTTGAAATTTCATTGTATGTAGTAATTTTAAAATAACGATGATCCCAGCCAAACAATAAAATACAGTTATGGCATTGATTCATTTCTATTGGAATGTGATCTTTGGATTGGAAAATGACCTGTGATATTTATTTAAGCCTTTCAATGCGAGCGAAGCCGCGGGCAAAAGTTAGTTAAATATATACTTACTGGAATGCTAGACTGCGTTGAAAATGCTAGATTTTCAAATTTTTTTTGGCCCACTAGGCGACCCATGACTGTGGCCCGCCGCCGCTGGACCTGTAGCCTGTGGCGTCTCTTCCGCCTGTGCCAGACTGATCCGTCGCGCCCGTCGCCGTCGCTCGCTGGCGTCGAGCCCGAGAAGAATGGAGACTCACTTGGCTGTGCCGTTCGTTCCCGGCGCGTTGTTGCTATCGCTGCTACCGCAGAGTCTGAGATGCAAGGCGCCTCACCCAGTCGCGTGACCTGTCCCCGGCGCGCCTGTTGCCGCTGACCGCTGCCGATCACTCCGAGGCCGGTGGCGTCCCCCCACTATGCCGCTTATTCTCGGCCCGCCCGTTGCTATCGTTCCGTTGTTCCACTAGTGGTCATTTCCTCCGTACTCCCGATGGCTCGGAAATATATAATTAGTTCCTGTGGTATATATGAGATATATACCACAGGAATTAATGATAAGTAGATTAATAAATTATTGTTTATATTAGCTTCTTTCTCGTAAACACGGATTAAATCTTCGGAAACCCTGAGTCTAGTCTAGAACCCCCTCGAACCTGACAAATCCATGGCAATACGTATACATAGAGCGTACGCAAAATTTTTAGAATTAATCATAAAAAAATTCTATAAATGTTCGAAAAAGAATTTATTGTTTCACACAATATTATACGTTAGCATAAATGTACTTTTTCGTAGGAACAAAACAATTTTGAAAACATTTATGCTACTCCTCCTTGGTGACCTCCGAACATGTATTTCATACTCTTCGACTGACTCTTCTGGTGATGAAAATCGTTGACCGCGTAATTGGTTCTTAATTTTTTGCGAACAAAAAAGTCACAAGGTTCCAGGTCGGGACTGCATGCAAGATCGCTCATAAGTTCTACGTTTTACTCTTCCATAAATTTATTTGTCTGACCCTGTAAAAATTGGCATTGTTGTGGTGCAAGATAATACGACGTTTACGGTTATTTTTACAGAGTCCATCAATAATTTCCGACAAACAAATGGTTGTATATTAATTACTATTCACTGTACGACAATTCTTCAAAGCAACAGTAGCCACGTGTCCAGTTTTATGAAAAAAGAAGTAATCAACCGCTTAGAGGCACTTCGCTTGCGCGCCACTTTGGTTGATTTCGACTAATCTCAATAGACCCATACGGTCGATTGCTGATTTTTTTAGGGATTGTAGCAGTAAATCCATGTTTCGTCGCCTACTATGTCCCATATAAAATTCGACGCCCTTTCCTTGAAATCTGGTAAATATAGCATTGCACAAAATGACTCGGTCCGTTTTTTTGAGTCTCAGTCAAATTTTGTGGAACAGCTTTTTCATACCCAAATATTTGTGTAGGATTGATTGTATTTAACTTGTGCCTATGCCTAAGGATGCCCAAATATTATGGTAAATCATATGCCTGTCTATTTCGATCATACGGCGCACAGCATTGATTTCAGTTGTTCACAGAGATCGGCTGGTGACTATTACGAAATTTGTCACAAAATGCGCTTGAATTATGCAAACCAGTTATTAATAGTCATCTTGTATGGTGTTTCATCGCTAAAAGCAGTTCGAAGTTGAGCGAGGCTCTGCTAAGTTGCCAAATTATATTTGAATCGTAGAAAATCATACTACGAAAATTTTCACACCTTAAATTTATAATGATGAAGACACGCAATTTTTAAAATGAATCTACAGTCTAGAAACAATTGATAGTTAAATGAAACAAACTGTATTCATAACCAAAAAGTTCCATTTTCAAATGTAGCAATTACTTTTAAAATAATGTTTATGTAAGTGGCCAGTTCTAGAAACTTATAGAGCGCACCACATTTTGTACATATCATATAAATACTTGCCATACACACATATATTTATGGATTTTATACGTATACATAATATGTATTACGCTAATCATATATTTATGCATAAATTTCCCTTATCTGTACAAAATGGTTCGTATAGTAAGATGTGAAAGAAATCAAGGAGAAAACACTTTAATTTTTCGAGCGCGCACCCAAAAAACAAATACCTCCCTTTGGACGCGCAACTGCACTGAAAGTTTCATAGTAAAGCGCGCCCTTATCAACAAAATTGTAAAATAAACTGGTGTTGATATTTATCATATTACTGTATTTTTTTTTTCCATTTAAAATTAGATTTCGATTACACATTAAATACTCACATTATCACAGACTTTATATTCTAACGGGAATATAATTGGTAAGTTACTCAACCTGTATTGTAATAACAACACTCATTTTCACCGAACATATAGTAATATTCACTATTTTATCACGAAAACCACATAACATTGTCATAACGCTATTCAGGACTTGAAAATAATTATATTCCTGACACTAAACACATTTATTTTTACTAAAAACAGATACAAAACAGAAGCGTGAAACGCCTCGCATATCAGATGGAATTGTAATTACCGTCAATTAAAATGGCGCCATTATTGTGAATATTGCAGTACAGTGTGCAGATTCGGGCTAGATAAAAACATGTTTTTTTTGTTAGGTTGTGAGGAATTATAATGCAATTATTATATAATTTGATGTTTGTTTTATTTTTGTCAAGGTATATTTATTTCTATATGTAAATACACATAATTCTCATCATGTAATTAAATAATTATACCACAACATATAAAAATATACCTTTTTTACTAAACATTTTACTGTACAAATATTATATGTAGTAAAATATTTGTATCAAAATATATCTTACACAAATATTTTAAAGTCTTATTTATAATTTTTCTTATGTTTTCTTTAAATTATCAGGAACTACAAATACAATAAATTATTAGTAATTATTAATGTCGTATATATTGCAAATCATGTATGTATATATATGATCAGCTTTGGAGAAAAAATGAAATAATCATCATGTGCAATTTCCAAAATTTAATTTTCATTTATAATAAGGCATGAAAAGTAATAAAATATACAACAATAAAAAACTTATATCCTAAGATTCTATTTCTAAAGTTTAAAACTATAATTTATATAATATTTAAATTTATTTCTAGGCTTAAATTTCTAAACTTATACTATATATATATATATATATATATATATAATAATAATAATAAAACTTATTTCTGGGTTTTCACTTCCAAACTTATAAACTGTACTTATATAATAATACACTTTATTCTTAGTATTTCTTAGGATTATATTTTGGATTTTACATACAAATTACAATTCAATAATAATATTTATAGCCATTGTAAATTTAAATTTACTGCTGATATCTCAGTAATTCTGTATATCTTTTATTAGCAAAAATATTACAATCAAAACTATAAAATTTATATACGTAATAATATTGTTAAAAATAAAATATTTTAAAATAATCGCTCTTTTATAGGCAGTTTAAAGCCATATAAAGCTCTTACAAAAAAAGAAGCATCTTTCAGAATACAAAACAAGTATATGGAAAATATACAAGCATATATAAAATTATCTGAAAAAAAAACACAAATATGTAAAAGCCAGAGAAAATGTCTATAAATCTGGAATAATTCAAATCAAACAGTCCCAAGCCTCCAAAAAGAACACTAAAAATCTGAAATAATTCACTAAACCCAACAAGATTGATAAAAGCTGTAAATATGTAAAAAGTATACAAAGTGTGCGCTGTACCACTTTGATACATGTACGAGTACAACTCTACACATAACTGTACTTACATGTTTGGATTTTTCAAAGACAATTGTTGGCAATTTCAAAGTGAAAACATGAGAAAAACATATCCATCAAATAGGTTGGCAAAAACTTCAGGTAAAAGCAATAAGTATTCATAAGGGCATGTCCAAACAACACATATTAGCCTAAAAACATCAAAATGTTGATATATAATAAAAAATAGAAAATAGAAAAAATATTCTTTGGCTTTCCTTTACATCTTGGATTGCGTTCGAAATTGTTTATGTGTCATAAATTTTCTTTGCAAAATGTGTCAAGTGTGGATATCGTTAGACACATTTAGACGGATATCGTCAGAAAGAGAAGTACAGCAAATATATGATACATAAATAGACACACATGGAAATGAGTAAACGACACGGATTTGTCCAAAACAAGTCCACCTTGCACAATTATGCGCTTCCAAGGGGGGTTTCAATTTGAATTAAGTGAACACTACGCAGACTTTGAAAATTACAGGTTTACACAATAACCGAAACTCGTATTTTCTTACAAATGTCTCTCCAAACATAATACTTACATATCCCGCTATCGAAATTTTTCATTTACTCTATCATAATATTATGTAGTGTATCCAAAATTGATTACTTTAGTTTCGATGAGTATCATTCGTTAGAACTCGACGGGGTCGGTACAGTCAGTTTTTTTAGTCTACTTTTTCGACCCAACCCATGTTCTCATCTAGGTTGATCTTATTTTCGTTTAGGTACAGATAGAGTTTCTAATGTTTGATATACATGGAAACAATTGTAGTTCATGACGCGTAATCTAACATTGCATACAGAACACTTAATTATAGTCCTACGTTCTTTGTCATGATTTCTTCATCAAATATATCGATGAAGGCTTCATAAGAGGAATCATAATACTTCAACTCACCAACGGGATGGACAAGAAACCCTTTTCTAACCGCAGTGAATGCGGTGAAGTCTCGTTGCCATTTGAAACTACGTCACGACTCAACAATTTCTCTTGCTCTGCATCCATTACGGTTTCCATGAGCCTAATCAACGTAACTAAGCTGATGATAAATCCTCAATACATGGTAAATCCCACTGAAGCTCCATCTGGGCGGAAATAACATGATATTCGGCATCACCTTCGTCCAAATATACCGAATTACTTCCGTTTTTAGAATCCAAAACCGCTTCTGTTAGTGATGAGACACGGACAATTCTAAAAGAACTCGGCATGTTTTCACCAGCAGAAACGTAGACATCAGCACAAGTTACCACTTGATGAATACTCGCCTGTTGATTCACTGAACCCGTAATTGGGGCAACTAGATTTGATAATACCTGTGAGGTGGTGTCATGGTGGGTATCTTCTGTTGGAACTATTTTGATAGTATATACAATATTTGAAGTTTCTCTTGGTTCTCCGAATTCGTCGACCTCCAGTTCTTTCAACAACTCCCCCGTGTTCGACGCGTGTTCTTCCACATCCGTTCCATTCCAGCTTATGTTGCCAACTTATTTATAGCTATCCCAGTAGACCAAAGTGATAATAACCTAGAACATTCAAAAGCAAACAGAGAAAAACACAGCTCACATTAGAAGAAAAAGTAAAGTTAAGAAGAAGTTAGTTATCTTGATGTAATCATTTGGCACACAGAAGAGGGCAGTATGGTCACATCATGGTTCCAAAAGTCGTATAGATCAGACAGGATCCTGAATTATAACTCGAGACCCCCTTTAAGTCAAAAATTGGGAGTGCTGCAAGGTTTCCTGAACAGAGCAATCCGACTAAGCCATGAAAGTAAAGTGAATGACAGTGTGGACATGGTCAAGAAACTTTTACTGTCAAACAATTATCTAATAAGTACAATTGTTTAAAGATGAATTGCTCACATGGGCGAAACCTATGGCAAATTTAATCGTTTACAGTTGCTTAAAATAAATATCAGAATATACTTGTAAGACTATACAGCTAAGCAGACGCAAGACACCCAGTATTATGTACGAGTCGGGATTTAATGAGGACCATTTATTTCGGACGCTCTTAAAACGCATTTTATCCCTTGAATTCTTGAATATTTGAACGCGGTTTATTTTGCGTGCCCGTTTATCGCGCTAATTGCGGTGAGATTCGGGATCCAGGAATTTACGGCGCGGTAGGGCGGCGCGCCCCGCCCGCGCCCCCACCCTCCCGTTATTAACGATATGTATCGGGTGCGCTGAGCCTTCGCACCTTCCCCGATCTTATTGAACGAGTACGTGATATTTCACTGGCGTCGTCAAGTATCGAACGGGGTTAGCACATTTTTGTGGTGAACTAGTCGACGCCTGTGGCTGCGTACGCGTAAGCTGTTTTAAACAAAGGTTTTTCGAATATATAACAAACTCTTTTTTCGAATTCGATTCCAATACAGACGCCAATCAACTACACTTAAAGTCCCATTTAGTTTCCTTTAAGACTATACGTGGAGTAACCATTTGCAGTATTAAGAAAATTTTGGGAAATGCAATCTTACCCACATTTTCAGATTTAAGTTTATAAGATCTAAGTCATATTTCTTTAAATCTATAACTCTGCATATAAATAAAATCGAATTTGTATCAGAAGCAAAATATAGTTAATCACAATCACTGTTTATCCTACAGCAGAGAAGTTTAAAAGAATTTATGTATGTTTTGCAACTCTAGTATACATAAGAAACTTCACATTTTTGTTTCAAAAAAAAAATATGAACTTATATTAAATACGCTCTGTATTTAATACAAGTTTATGTTGTAAATTCGTTTGGACAGTCTACTTTCATTAATCCTTTCGTTAAGCGCTGTAAGCGATGCGCAGATACTTTCGATACTCCCCGATGAACTCCAAATATTGACGTAAGAGGCTTACCGGACGCTCCGTCCTGTCTTCGCCTACCTGGAAAAGCACTGCGCCCATACCCATCGATGATGCGTCCACCGTTAGAATAATTTTGGTCTTCGCATTGATACGAGGCTGAGACGCGATGCGATGCGAGAAGACTTATAACTTTCTTACTTGCCTAGTCGTGTTGAATCGCCCAGTTATATTACATTTTTTTTAAGAGAGATAGTAAGAGACTAAAAATAGAAGAAGCCACAGGTTCAATTTTCTGATATAATTTATAAAACCCAAAAATCTTTGTAATTGTTACGCGTCATTAAGAACTGTACTACTATCGCTTTCATCTTTTCTGTTTTTTTTTCTAATGCAATTTTTATCTATGTGATAATGGACTTGTTTTAAAAAAATAAAATCGCAATATCTATTTACAGCGTTATGCTAGCGTCCTGCAGCCACCGTAAAACCTGTATTAGTCGTAATATATGTTCCATATAGTTTCATCTTTGTTATGTATCGTGTAAAAATTCATTTAATACGCCCTAGATTTCGGCTTAAACGCACTCCAACCTCCTTTGGAATACTGTCGATCGTGTCCATTAAGTTAGTGTAGAGAGACCAAACACTAAGCTAGTGGAGATCCACCAGAGAGAGAGTACCTCGATACTCTTCTGAACTTCGTATGCAAAAATCATAAACCGCATCCGACATCAGGTGTTCAACTCACGATCTTCGCAAACGACACTTCTGAAACATACATCATCACCTTCAGAGGGCCATTGATGAGGGGCTTTGTAGATTTCTAACATAGAGGATAGCGATTAACTTGTATAAGTCAGCAGCCGTTCACTTTAAGCAAAGCCAGAATAGAAGTCGACTTATATTCTCTCCGAAATAGGCCGTCCTTCATAAAAGTAACTTTGATACGACTTACATTTTGAGATTCGGATCTTCGGATTCGTATTGATCGTAAGCTTTTGACAAATCTAATTTTACAAACTGTTGGTCCCTGTGTAATTTCAAAAATAGATCGTCCATGTTCGGTAGCGGGGATTTATTTACCAGTAACTTTTTATTTAATGACATTAAATAAGAAGTTTTTTACTTATGTTTGTTTTTTGAAGTATTTGTCAATAAATTTCGATTTCTCGCTATCATTAAGACAGCGAAAAATCCACTCAAGTTCTAATAGTGTCGTTCTTTTTCAATCAGGGAAGATGGGTGAGGCATACTCGAAAAAATCAACTGGCTTAATTATACTCAATTTTAGCGATCTGTTTATCTTGTTAATAATAATATATTTATATTTATGTACTAAAAACAATTCATTTTTTAAATGACAGTATAGTACATGCAAAAAAAATTGTATCGAGTTAAGAGACGTTTTGTCTTTTGGCGTTTCTTTTGGAACGAAGTTCCTTACGGCGGGCTTGGAGGAGATAGGGATTTTGCTGCGCGACCGAACTGAAAAATTATGTGATAGTAAAACCGTAAGAAAAAGTCCATGGAATAAAACCGTTAAATGAGACGTGCGCAGGCGCGACAGTCGTATATTTTTAGATATGTCGTTATTTTACTGCGCGTTTATTGGCGCAAGGTGACGCGAGCTCGGCGAACGGCGAGCGCTGATTGGTGGATCACACCGGGCACGGCTGGCATGAGGCCGCGCGACTTGTTTACGACTTCGCGCGATTACCCAGAATCGGTCGGGGTTATTTTCCATTAACAATTATATGTCGGTAAATATAAGAAATAAATCATAATAATCGTAAATTTTTTCGAAAATAGAATTAACAATAAGAATAGAAAATGAAGATGATTGAAGAACATATAGTAAGGAGTAAATGTCATAATTCCACTACAACGATCACCAAACGATTTAAGTAGCATCTTATAATGAAACATATTCCTGTCATAACACTTAAAGTACATTATATTTTTTTTTTTTGCAAATTGTGTCGATTCTACATTAGCCGAAGGAACTTCGTTCCTACCTGGTGTCCCACGACACTACTCGTTGTTTTAATTATTCCAAAAACCTTTCAGGTCTTTCTTATGTTTACAATATCCACATTTAACCTATACAATTATAAGTTATAAGCTACTACTCTGCTAAATTACGACAAATGACAGTATTTGTTGAATAATTAGAAATTAATAATAAATGTTTACCGTTCTGTACAAACGACAATATTTGTTTAATTTTTCTTGTTTATCTGTATAAACAAACAGCTAAGAAACAAACTGAACAGGGAGTAATTTCGCAGGCTTTTTACTTTTATGTAATAATAATAAAAAGTTTCTGATTTACTTTTTGATAATCTAACCCATGAGCCGCGATGGTCGAGCGGTCGGCATATTGCTTTCGGATCAAAATTAAAACCTTAAAGACAAGCGAACTGGTTGGTAAATTTTTAGCGAAAGGTGAACCTGGAATAATAATTCTATTACAAATATATAATAATAATGGAATTTAAGCTATGGAAGGCATAGCCCACTATGAGCCATGTAGCGCTCCCCCACTCAAAACACGATAAAGCGTTGGCTGTTTTTGTGAGTACTGTGACCAGAAATACTTTGTTCCGTGCGGCACGTTCTCGGGCTGAGACAATGTGAGTGGAAACAGAAAAACATTTATGCCTTGCATCATTAAATATCAATCGAAATGTTGTCTTTAAAATTGATAACGAAAACACAAACCAAAACCATTAAACTAAATTTTAATTAAAATATTTGTAATTTATTCTTATATAAGACACATATGGGGAAGTTACTCTAATGTGTAGGTGTGTAGGTAGGTAGTATGTAGGCATTATGTAGGTATGATTATAAATAGTGGTTCTTACTATCGATGATTTATTTTTTAATCTCCATTTTATAATTATTTTATTGCCGAGAAATAATATTGCACTTGTCTGGAGAGCACTTTAAGTTATCGGTCCAGTTAAAAGTTATGACGTCATCAGTCGTGCACTAGAGATTAGGTTTTTAATGATATCCAATCTCCACTGAGTCAGTGTAGAATTTTCGAACTCCAAGCCTCTTGATCTAAAAGAATAACATGGAAGACTAAGCTTTTGCAACGGGTTTATATTTATCTGATACATTGTGACAAAAATAGTAACACACACGTACATGTTTTTCATTTTCTTAATAATATTTATATATACCACTGTAAGAACAAATTTCTCGTATAATACAATACAAATCGGATGACTTGAAAAGCTTAATCGCACAAAGCTCCAGTTATGTAGACATTATTAAGATCTAGACATCTATTGACAGCAGTAGTTAGGATGCCTGTCGAGTCTAAAATACAATGCGTTATACCGTGTATTACATCATTCTATATTGTACTTTCGTATAGACTACCTCGTTTAGGGTTTCTTGTTAAGCAATGCCAGTGGCTATTTCACTCGTCTTTGATCTCATTTCAAAGGAGGCTTAGCGTTCAAGAAGACTACGTCGTTAGAGCTTTGAGAGTTTCAATATTGTTATAGGTAATTGCTAGTTAGACGATGCCTTGTTTAGTATCTATCTTTGAATACCGATTTCAACTCCCACGGGACCTACTCAAATGTTGTACATCCGCTTAAAATGATGCGTCCAAGTCTACGCAATGTCAGACCTAATAGCTTAGATATATCCACTATATTATATCTTAAATGATTGCCGCTGAGTGGTTGAGAAAGTTGCGTTCGAGCAGTTCGAATCCTGATCACATACAAGTCGACTGAAAAGTTTTTAATTTAAATTAATCACTCGGTGTGACACATTGAGGCGTTTATCGCGGACGTGGTCACCGCATCGATAACGACAGCTATTAGCAGCCTTCATTTCGGCCAGTGCGAAGGGCTAAGGTCGAAGCCTCACAACTTGAAAAAGAAAGCCTCTGTGGGGGTATATGCCAACCACAATCTTGATTCTACAAGTGTAAGCTCCAAATTAACAGTACGGAATCCTCGATGAGCAGATCAGACTAGCATTTGGCCGGTTTTTGATTAGTCGAACAGAATGGACGCAAACAAGCGCCTTATCTACACGTCACTTCTAAGAAAAATGGAACAATACGAATAAATTTGGTTATGTACCTGTAAATAATTTAAAACTCCAAGGAACGGAGTTCGTTACATCCCTTGGGCCGAGTACCTAAACTATACAAATGTGTTCACCGGGACAGCCTTCGGGGTAGTGACGAGGGACCATCTGATACCGTCCGTTAGAGCCCGCTTGAGACTTGCATTCGAATGGAATATTTCAGCAAATATTTCAAATGTAATTTCAATTTTTTAGAAATTGATTTTTTTTTTATATTTCGGATCACACTTCACGATTTATAGATTTACTAAAGAGTCGATAAAGCAGTAATATGGCAATATTTCACTGTTTGTCTGTCTATAGGTAGGTCACGCATATTTTTCTCCGAATCGGTATATTACGATTTAAAACACTTAAAGTATTGCTTTACATGTTTTTTTAAAACTAAAAACACTTATCAAAAGCATAATATTAAATGATTTTGGTAAAACTCGCATCGAAATAGGTTTATAAAGTCAATATAAATTAGACATTCAAAAATACAGTTCAAAAGTAGATAGAAATCGTAACATTTTTCAAAGATTAATCGATATATCTAGTATGTTTTTTTGGGTAAATAAGAATTGCCTCTTTGAACAGGCAATTCTTATTTACCTCGTATTTCGCGAATGATACCTAATCAACTAAACCCTATTTTATTTACGAAAACAACACAAGTAAATTAAAATATTAATTCTTAATAAAACGTAATTAATGTAAATTAAAGATACTTATAATCGATATTCATAAGTAGTTCAATGCACTATATCACAGTAGCAAAAAAAAGTAGGTTACGATGTTACAGCCACTAAACTTCTAGAGTGAAACTAAAAATGGATACATATTTTCAATGTCATTGCCATTCCAGTCTCCGGTTTGACTCTCCTTCTTGCTCGAACCGGGGAATTAACGAATCGCTAGCAGTACGGCCGCTGGGCGATTTGGGGGTCAAGAGGGAGCGGGCGGTATCGCTCTGCCGCCCCTCCACATTTGCCCGCCACCTGCGCTCCCGCAAGCGTTGGACGAGCGATGTTTTTCTTCATTGTAAAGCTACACTATATTCATCAATTTCGAAACAGAAAAAAAAATATGTCTCAGTCATTGAAGAACTAATTTAAATGGAGTTTTTACAATTATGTTTATCATTTTTTACTGCATTTTTATAAAAAAGAAATGCTCGATCTTATTTTACACCTAGTACTTATATATTAGAAGTAAAAATAAGTGTCTGCCGTTTTTTCTTAATAAAATAATATTTATAGTGAAAGAACGGTATTTTAATTTTAATCAAAGTATTGTCAATCACTAGCAAGTATTTTTTTCCATCTTTCAGGCAGCATTCGGATTCCAAGTTTGAAGAACTCTATCTTTTGAGGTTATCCACGAATCAACGCAGTTTTTGGTATCCTTATATGTGAACCACTGCTCCCACAGAGCATGTGCCATTGACCGGAACACATGATAGTCGGACGGCGCACTGTCTGGTGAATACGGTGGGTGGGGTAGTACTTCCCAATCAAGGGCTTTTAAATAGTTTTCACCAAAACCGCTGCATGCGGACGAGCATTATCATGTAGAATAATAATTTTGTCGTTTCTAGAGTAGTACTTATTGAGGGCGTTTTTCCTTCAGAGCTCAACTCAATCTCATCAATTGTGTTCGGTGTGGAGTTCCAGTGATTGTTTCGATTGGATTAAGCAACTCGTAATACACCACACCCAGCTGATCCCACCAAATACACAGCATGAGTTTTTTTTTCCATGAATATTCGGTTTAGCTGTGAATGTTTACATGTGGCCAGGTAGTCTCTATGATTTTCTTCTTTTTGGATTATAATAATGCATCCACTTTTCACCGCTAGTGACGATTCGATGTAAAAAAAAGTTTTATATCGAATCGTCACTCATGCATAATTCGGCGTTCAACATTTCTCGGCTTTAATTCGTATGGAACCCAATTGCCCTGTTTATGAAACATTCTTAACGATTTTAAACTGCTAAATGCTGAATGATTTCTAAAGTAAGTGCAAGTTCCTTTCGTGTTTAAGACGAATCTTCCTCCAATAATTCTTCCAATTCTGCATCCTCATAAAATTTTGACCTTCCACCGAGATCTTTGTTTCTTACGTCAAAATCACCGTTTTTTAAACTTTGGAAGTTACTTACGACATGTTCTCTCACTCAAGGCAGCCTCATTATATGCCTTTACGAGCAATCGATGTGCCTCAGCTGCAGTTTTTTTTAATTATAGAAGTAAATTAAAAGTTCCCGCAAATGACGATTATTTGGCTCAAATTTAGGCATTTTTGGATAAAAAAATATGTGATTCTAATATAATGTTAATAATATGATAGGGTAATGTTGTTCTTGAATGAGCAACCTAATTTTAAAGCCGGTCATCATCTGTGAGTTTTAATGTAAGCCTCGTGCCATGCCATCTCTCTCAAAACGGCGGAAATTTATTTGTATTCCAAATAAAACAAATCAAAAATTTCTTTATTTCGTAGGCAATGAAATGCCTACTTGAAATACGTCGTTAATAAATTTATTTCCACATTACTGCCCATTCCAAATGCTGATTCACCGAGAGAAGAATGGGTAAGAAACTCAAGGCTTGCTCTTTTTACTCATTAATACAAAGGATTTATTTACATATATATATAATTCGTTATCTTTTTTCACGTGATAACGTCTTATGAACGACGGCTGCACGCACGAATAAGGCTGACTCATTGTCACGTTCCGCTTGAGCCGAGCGTGCAAGCTAGAGCGCAAAACACGCGATAGAGAGGGTCGATCGGCCTGAGCATTCGGCTTGTGACGCATCTATCTCTCGTCCACTCCACACAACCTGCACGTGAGCTGTTTTGTCAACTGTTTATAAAGTGAAGTGAAAAGTTAATGTGGTTTCTATTGTTTATTCTAACAATTTTAAATAACTTCTTTTTTGTTTTATACAAAATAATGATAATTCAGTTATAATAATTCAATTTAATTCAAAAAGTATGCACTATTTCATCAAAGTTTCCTTATGACGTTGTCACGTAAAAGTATCGTCCGTAAACTGATATAACAGACAACCATTTTTTTTTGCTGCACCGGCTTCGGGTAATTAGGGATACGGCGTACGTCGAGCACTGGAAGGCCGAAGCAACTTCGGAATCGTGTCTGTGCATAATTGAGACGGGGAATGCGCCGCGCCGGCCGGCTGCGGGCCCCTGCTAAATTGGCCCGTCGCGCTTGAGATTTGAACTTGCTTAATTAATATCTATTCATAACTTTGAACATGAGGTGGTTAGGTAGTTATTTGCTGTTAGGTCGTATTCCAATACATAATTTTTATTCTATATTATGCAGACGTATTTGAAATACATTTTTATATACAATGTATAAAATTTCCACTTTTTAAAATTTACCAATTACATGATCATATATCGGTACTTTAAAAATTGAAAATATATTATAATATGCGTTCATCATTTTTAACCAAACAACATTCATGGTTTGAACTAGTTTTTTTTATGAATATTCGAACAAATATATTCTTAAGAATAAGTTCGTGGAGGAAATAATTAAATAATGGAATATTTTCCCAAAAAATTAAAAAATTTTAAAGTATAGATTATTTTACATTTTTTATCTTGAAATGCGTATTATTTTCATTATTAATTGTATTTTCAAGATATTTTGATTTGATACTTTGATACTATATTGTGATAAATCTTATTTATTCTTATCAGACGTGACATGTTTACATATTTGCTTTGATAAATTATTTGTAGTTTTGTTTATATTCGGAAAATATTTGAGACCACTAATCAAGTAATATACGTATGTATTGGAATTCTAATACTGACAAGTAATTTTTTTTGGAGATCAATGCATTTACGAGTTAAGCGCGATCAATGAATAATGAAATGGGTCTGTAATGCCTTTTTGTACCTCAATGTTACTTAATAAGTATTTACTGCTTTTTTGAGTGTTTACTTTTCATCCCCTTTCAATGTCAAAACCCTGATAAAATTAAACAAGCATTAATTTCCGATCTTCGTGCGCTTAAGCTACGTTTCCATAGCAACAACAGGTCCATAATAAACCCAAAGCTTTCGTTTTAATACAATTAGTTGGTTCAGGACGCGTAAATATATCGACCGAGAAAAATACACCTTAAAGGGAAAGGACAGGGCTCGCGTAAAGCGAAACGACGGTTTGCAGAAGGTCGCGTTCATTTCGGCCCATTTGAAACAGGCAAAGGAGGAATCCCTTAGGAATTTCATTCGCAGTTAAGGACGTGTCACCGATAGTTTCCCGTTCCTCGCTTGTAAACGTTCCGCCTTTAATGTCTTCTAGTTTTCTGCTAAACGGCCCGGCTACCTTTTTTGGAGCCGGTACTTAAGCGCTTCTTTGGAAACGAGGGTACTTACAGCTTGCGTATTGAGACTGATACCTCGATGGCTGTCGCTTTATCGTATCAAGTGTTTCCAGTTCGAACTTAAGTAGATATCGGTCTATGTCAGAATATTTAAATGTTCTTAGCGTCACTTATAGTAACTTTTGCTAGCGGCGGCGCCCGCGTGGACATATAATTAATTGCTCATTTTCTATATCGTGTAAATACCTAATCTTACATTCATTGATACCAGTCCCAATACTGTTTCCAATTTGAGTTGCAGTTTCATAATTAATTGTAATTTGGTTTTGTTCTCTAATCCAATCAAGTTCATCTTTTTTCCAATCGCGCTGTAGTTCTCGATTACGATATAAATTGCTGTTTTTGAAAATTATTGCATTTGAACGCATTAGTAAAATGTACAAAGTATCGTGCGTATAAGTCGGAAAATATTGTATCTTTGTGTTTAATTTCATCCAAAGCCGTCTAATTGTTTATGCGTAATTGAATTTTAAGCAATCAAATCATCAAAATGTATCACATTTATGAACTTATATTAATAGGATATAGTATAGAAGAAAAGGCGCAGTTTAAAAACTTTATCGTTTGTTAAATAACTATAAAATCTTCTATTTATAAGGAGCTTTACAGATAAACATAAAAAAATAAACAGTAACTCGTATTTTGCACGACGACGAGTTCAATCATTTTTATTAATTTCATCAAAATTGATTAAGTCATTATCGAGTTATAAGGCTTTATAATGTCGAGTTATAGACATTGATAAAACCACTCAAGTACGAGTTGGACTCGTACATGAAGGGTTACATACCTCCGTACAATGTTTTAAAAATACTAGTTCATTAAAAAAAAACACGTTTCTTGTATGACGACCCCCTTTTATTTATAACTTTATTTTATTTTTAGTATTTGTTGTTATAGCGGCCACAGTAATTCATGATCGATGAAATTTCAAGTATCTAGTTAATGCCATTACAAAGATCGAGTAAAAACGCCGACTAAAACACATTTCTTGTACCCTTTTAACTTTATTTTGTTTTTATTATTTGCAGTTATAACGGACACAGTAATACATAAATGGCAAAAATTTCAAGTGTCCACTGTCGAGTTATTAAGGTTCTCTTATTATTACGAAAGTGTCTCTGTTTGTACTGTTCGTACTAATATATATATAAATATAATTGAATTTCTAACTATATATATAGTTTTCATTTATATTGTTCAATAAACTACTCCATCATATAATATGGTATAAAAAGCAAAGTTTTAAGCAAATTCTCCATACTGAATGTTGTGTCAAGTATTATTTTCAGCACTGTTAACTGATACCATGCGACTTTTTTTATTTGAGATAAACAGGTCTATGCATTAAGCCCTCCATGATAGCTTAGTGCTGATTGGAGGTTATCGAAGACCGTCGTCACCAATGAGATGACGTCGTCCAGGACCAACGCTTAGCCTGTTCAGCGAGGCACGGAGCGTGTGGTTCAGGCCGACTTGAAACTCATCGGTGAGTTCGGCCGTCGTCATGATTAAACCTGATACCTTCTGGCGCGAAGACGATGCTGTTGGTCGCCGTACGACCGCTGCTCCGCACTGATGTTTGTTTTTATGAGAATTCGTAGAGCGTACTTGAAAACCATACCCAAATTTGATGTGATGAAAAAAACCATCTCTGTAGCTGAAATATTGCGTTTTGGACTTATTTGTAACATTATTAAAGTACAATATTTGTGAAATACACTTTATTTCCCGACTTCATTGTACTCTTTCATTTTCTTTCTTTTTTAAACGTATTCTCAAACAAAGGAAATTTGAATTGAACGTTGATAATATCATTCATATTTCATTCTCAATCAAAATCTCTCACAGGAAAACGGGTCTACAAAGACAATATTTTCGCGTGAAGTTTTTGTACGATATCAAATGCGACAAAACCAGAAATAGATATCATTCGAAAGATTTGGAACGGAACGCCGTTCGCAGTCGCTACAGAAAAGTTTATGTTTTTGAACATGAAAATGCGAACCTTTCTATAGCGACTGTTTACCTCTGGTTCGACGAATTTCGAAATTGTGGTAGACGAAGAAAGAAGTGCCCGCTTCATAACGGCTTTACAGAACAAAATGTGTCGGCAGAAGTTTCATTCAAAGAATAGTCAAGAGACATACGGAGAGATTCGGCATGTGCTGCAGAACGGATCGGATAGTGAAATTTTACAAGAACGTTAACTCGTAAAGAAGAAATAGCAGATTCGGATAATACGGTACCACGATACGACAGCAATATTAAAGCAGTCTCGTTTCGACAAGTCTATGATGTCGTTACTGGCGTCGTTACGAGTCACAGATTAATATGATCCTGAAAACAAAGCGTCAGTCGACAATACAGCTGTTAGTAAATGAATCAACACGCGAGCTAGAAATACACGCCAAATTTAGATCGCAAATTTCTTTTCTTTGATAGGTTACCTGGTATTGGCATCCCTACGGGACCAAAGAAAAGCCAATGCTGCATGGTACGGTACCAAATATTTGCCGCAAGTTTTTACTGCTGAGGGCAGCGAGCGACCGAACTAAAACTTCACTGGTTTGTGGTTTACACTTCACTGGTTTATGAAGTGTGAACAACAGTGAACCAGATTACACCGCGGCAGAGCGTTGTATCTCGGCGTTCGAAACAACGAAAATTCACGATAATACATAGGTTACCGTCCTTACAGTCCCGTTTTGACGCCATGTGTCTTTTTTTGGTTCTCAAAAATAAAAAAAATCAACATAAAGAGAAAACATTTTTTATCAAAGAAAGTTGAAGTGGTTGCATTTGAGAAAGTTGGAAAGGAGTCTGATGCAGGCTAGAGAATGTATTTTTAAAACTGGCTTAGACGCGTAAAATTTTGTATACACACTAATGAAGAGTTTTTTGAAATGATATAGTATAAAACAATAACATTTTTTGTACTGTTGCAGAACTTTCTGAGTTACTCGCATAACTGTTACGCTTATCCGCATCGTGATACGTGTAAGCGTAACTAAGCACTAGATTCAGTGATTTATTACCTATAGATAACAACTAGTAAAGAAGTTTAGTCCGCCTTCTCCGCTTCAATGCAGCGCTAAAATGTAAATCTTTTTGTTTCAAATAGTCAGTTATTAGGTACTGGTAAGTCGGAATAATAAAGATATATGCTTCGATAACGTTTTCATACCCGTTGAATTTAAAGCAGTAACAGCTAGCCGCAGAATAATTGAATTGCTAAGTCCAAAGCCTATTCCTGGATCACATACGAGCTGTAAGATGAAAGTTCGAACCGGAATTGACTGTAATTGATCCATTCAGTTATAATTAGTTCAATGAAACTTTGCGGGCATGGATATGTGTATGCGGACTTAATGAAAATTATATGTTGTTTTAAATACCACAGGTGGACCTGCAATTAGAGCTCGGAAAATTATAGTTTACAATTTTGAAATGACACCGTTGTCTATAGCAGAATTTCCAAAACATTTGCTTAAATTTCATATTTGTAAAAAAATACCAATTAGAAGCCCTTCATTGAAGTATATAATTTTATTTCCCACAGTAGTGGGAAATAAAAAATAAAGTATAAATACATACTTTACAAATAAGTTTCCTTTTTATAATTGCACGCATTACGTTGCATGATGAGAGTATAGAGAATTTACTGTAAAAATTTTCGCCATTTTTCACATGGTAAGTGGAAATTTCTCATGGATATCCTGTGCTTAGCGACAGTAGACTGGGTTTTATTGAAATCCTACTGACTAAAACCCCATGATGCCCTTGATACGTTGCCTGCGCGCCAAGACGCTCGGGTAGTCTCGCGCATAGGTCTGTCGCAAGAAATATTACATGTAACAACACAGATCTATGAAGAAAAACCTAAAATAAGTGTTAAAGTAGACGCCCATGATCATATTGACATCAGACCGCGGCAACTAAACAACAGTAGTTAAAACATTATATTTGGGGAGTTGTTGAACTGATTTCACATATTTAGTACTATTTTTTTTTTCTAACGCTACGAAAATATTTGCGCTCGCTGACACGCTGCGACGTACTTAAGTGCCACGTGTGGGATGCGCCGAGAAATCACATTATAGTAAAAATGGAATGGTGCACTCTCTGTACTTTCTATTACACATTTCTGACGGTGTAACTTAATCGGTTTCACGAAATTCTGCATACCGAATTAGACATCAAAAATAAAATGACTGAAAATTTGATAATCATGAAGAAAACAGTAATGTTATGTCGCAAATTAGAAAGCATCGTCATAAAAAAAAACTGTACTCTAGTGTTTATTTGCTGATTTAAAACCAACTAATAAACATTTCAAAACTATTTATTCAAGCGTACAATAAATTTTATGTTCACTAACTAGAGAAACTCTAAAAAGAAAAGTTGGCCAATTGCGATTGATGATTCGTCACAGCCAGTCCACGCGGACTGACGTTTATGATTTATTACTATTTATTAAAACACGGAAGGCCGGTAATATGACGTTTAACAAAAGAAGTTGAGAATTCGTCATTTTTAATATAAAATCCTTGAAACTTCTCGTTAATTTTCAACAAATCATCGAATTTCAAATTAATGAATTTTTGAAGTGAAAACTTCTTTAGCCGAGTTGGGCATTTTTTGAGATGGGAAAAAACCATTGAACTTGCGACACCGTTACCGTCACCGTAACCGACACCTCTGTTTATAATAATCTACATATATTGGCCCCGTTTACACGAGAGTCGAGTTTGGGTTGAAATACATTGATAATATATCTATATATAATATAACCATATATTGTGTATGTACGTACAACATAGATTATATATTCATGTCGGAACTTTTCGTTTTGTATTTGTAAATTTACGTTTTAAGCAATAGATTGCAATATTCGTATGTAAAATATTATGCACTATTTTTCATGTGCATTAGCACATTAAATGAAAATTGTAATATAATTTTTGTGGTAGTAGTTTGTAATAATGAATAAAATAACACTTCATTTAAAAATATTTCCTGTATAATAAAATATTTCCTAACGTCTCAAAAATATTATCTGATGATTCAAAAATACACACATAAATTGTTCAAGTTTTCACTTTTATCGGCACTCCCGGAGTGCCAGTGTTTTTTATTTCTCTTACCAAATTGTCATCATTTTTAGCTGAAGACAGGGCGTATTTGACTTGATATTAATTACAATAAAGTTAATTAATAGATAGATTTAATAATAATTACACATATATTGTAATTGTTCAGAACTTGGAATTTGTGGTTGTGGCCGAGTAGACAATCATTATTTCGAACAATGAAAACTCGAATCAAAAAGTACCTCTCCATTTTTCCGTAAAATCATTAATCGCATTTTCGAGTCTTGTACAGTAATTTTATTTAACCATTAAGATTAACTTCGTCTCTATTTGTTAGAGACTACAATTTATCTCTTAGAGTAAATATCAAATTGTTAATGCGGCATCCTACCATCCTCGACATATATTCTTTACCAGGATCCGAGTGCAAAACTAAAATCAATGCCTACCTTAAAATGTCAACTGTGGCCAAATAGTGGATCATCTTACCCAGCTTGCCTAATTAGTACTTATTTCTTTCTATAACATGTTATCGCACTATTTCCCACACTTTTCACGCTGGTACACATACACACGCACTTACCTTCTCATACAAAATTTTACACGTTCGCACTCCTATACAATTTCTTACACACACTAATACACACATATCTACTCGCCATTTCACACCTATTCACCTTCACCTAAGGTTGAATGTAAGGGACATTCAACCATATGCGCAACGTCATCACCTACACTAAAACTGTATTAATAATAATTTACTAATACGTATGTTATAACTTTATGGGTACGTCTGAAATTAAACTCACTTTACCTAACAGTTGACCTTCTCATTATGCTTCTTAAGTGCACGTACTGCGAGTAGCACTCAGGCGACCTATAGTCCAAGTACACTGCACTGTCCAACTTAGGCACAGATCTCTCACAATTCTAGGACAACCATTTAAATTGTACAATTCACCTCTAACGTGTACATATGCTGTGTTACTACATCTTAAATATTATATAAGTAAATAAAGTCAAACTAAAAAATATCTTTAGTGGCTCAAAAAGCGCATCAAGTTGTCGGTGCATTAGTCCAATCGCGCATTAGCGGCCTCTAATCCACACCGGACCAAGGTACTAAAGTGAATTTAGGGTTCAGGCACCTTAATCTGAAACGAGAAGACTGTGTAAAGTTATACTTCTGGCAATGAAATGCGATGGTACAAACATGCCACAACGTACAACAATAAAGGTATCAAGCTGTTACTAAGTCTATTAACAATATAATGATGACGGACTATTATATCTATAAGGTTGATATTAAGACAAATTGCTGCCGCATCTTAATCTTATACCAGTCAAATTAAACAAATCTATACATATAATAAAACAGTAGTATCCAGTGTGTTGGTATTGAAACGGAACCCTATATGGCCTACATGTACATTTACTGTTCAATTTAATAAAATTATGTAGCGCAAAACAGTCACGCTTTGAAACGGGAACAGAAATTCGACTCTTACTCGTTCACGATCTGAATTTATCGGATTGTCGCAAGACTCCACGGGCTGATGTTTCGTTTCGCGTGCTTTTCACGTTCAAGAAAAATAGAGCTGTTTGTTCTCATCCCGCATTTACAGCGTCAGGATGTTTCCGTTCGGTATGTTGTATCGATATAAATCAGTCGTAGTGAGATCATTATGAAATAAGAACGACCGTAACCTAGCTCTCTGTTCCGTTTTGAGTTTGTAATCGAGGCGATACATTTTTGCGCGGTCATGTAAATTGCATTATTCGGCACAATAGAGCTCTCCTATCGGTAAGATATAACAATAAAATGTTTATGTGTTTAGTATCAATGATAAAGAAAGAAAATATTTAATTTTCTGAGTTTTCTAAAGTTTCGGTCACATTGAAGATGTCTGTATAAAATTAAGTCGTATATTCGATACTTTTTAAGCATCACAACCTCAGAATAAATGCCTTTAGTATTAGGATCATTAAATGTGGAGGTTCAGTATGAGACTACCTATATTATAGTCTAATAAAACATTATATCATAAAAAGTATCGATTGACATCAACTCAGGTCTCGAAAGGGACAAATAATATCAAATAAAATATTATTCTCAAGAAAATCAATCAACGTACGATCAGATTTCCTGTGTCCGCTAAAGCACTCCGATTCGTCCATATACGTATGAAAAGAGTAATTAAATAAATTTCTTCAAATAAATAAACTTCAAGTAAATTACACCTTAAAGTTAAAATGAAATAGGCAAATGATACATTTTATACGATACACAGTGAAATAAATTGACACGCAATAAAATTAAATTAAGGAAAAGAAATAGAATTAAATTAAGTATATGCAGTGGAACCTTATAGTCAATAATTTGAATATAACTGTTATTATCGCGCTGCGCAAGATTTCCTATATTTAAACCGTACTTGTTTTAGCAAATTATTTATGACGTGACTTTATTACAATGTTTTATTTTTGTGTACCAGAACCACCTCTAGGAATAGGAGTTCAATTTGCAATGGAGCCAGAAGTTTCACCTTATCCCCTTGCAGATAGAGCCCCGCTTGGAGACCCATGTCACCTTCGACGAACAGTTCTGATGCATATCAGACCTACCCACCTACTTTCGGTACTTTTAAATATGACATCTACGAGATAAATCAGATGCAAAAGGAGAAATTTAATATGTCGGTTAATAAGCTTTATTTCAAAATAAGGCCGGCTCCTGGGAGCTAGTGCTCATTCAGACGAAAGAACTGCCAGCCTTAAAAATACTACTTATTAGAAAATCTGCACACAGGAAAATCAGTATAGTAATAAATATTAATATTGGTCGCTTTCCTGTCGGGTCACCGTCCGGAGACCTCTTCGCTGGGCTGCAGAATGCTCCTTAAATTAGTAGTTTGCTCGTCTTGATTTCCCCGCATTCCCGTGGAGGTCAGCGTCGATCGCGGCTTCCGGGATGAGGTCCGACCTCCTCTCTCTCGTGGTACAAAAATCGATTCACCTTTCGCGTGTCTTAAAAACGATTGCCTTTCCGCACGTCCGGCTCGGCATAAGCGCATCCTATCAAACCTGGCTGTATTGTTTTCCCTTCAATTGTTTTTGTAAGGACAAATGCAGCTTTCTCAACTTTTTTTTGCCTAAAGACTCTGACGTAAAAAAGTGCGAACATTGCCATTTGTTGTTACGTCCATATAAGGACACATACACTCAACATAATTGAAACTTACAAAATAGTAACAATAGTATTCCAACTCATGTCATAAATTAAAATAATCAATTTTAATAAAATAATCAAATAAAATATTATAAAATAATCAAATAAAATATTATAAAATAATCAAATAAAATGAAATCAAATTGCCTACCAATGAATATCAATTAATCAGTCAAATAAATCAACTGTTATACCTGAACAGTCAAATAAAGCGATAACTCATATCTCACCTAATTAATTATAAATAAATTTATCATCAATTTCATACCCAATCTAACTAAACTATCGACACTTTACCTAATTATCTAAATCAAAATACGCAAATATCATACCTAATTCAGTTCATGAAGTCAATCACAATCATATCCAATAATATAACTCATGATATTAATATATCAAGATGTCAACAAAACATGATAATACAATACGTGTAGTGAAATTTATAATAAAATCTCAAATTAAACATTTTTGGACAGCCAAATTAGGGCCAATTTCTTATAGCATAAGATGTACTGTGTACGTTTCCTATTTTTTTTATTGGTCAAGCGTGCCTTTAAACATATACATAGTACATAAAAAACACATGTCTATGACAATTTATGTGAGCCGAAACTCATCTTTCTCACAATGATTTTTTTATGTACTTATGGAGAAACGCGTTAGTTGAACTAGACATACGAACTAAAAGAAGTTTTTTTTTTATTTCTAACGGCACAAGCTCGTCAAGAGAATGAATTACGCTGCATTTTTATGAACTCGAGATATTTTTTAGTATTACTATTTGTAGACCTAAGAATCCGTTTCGGTATGTATTAAAAAATGGAGAGGGAACGCTAAGAGAAAAGTGGACGAGACAAAGTAAATGAGAGAATAAGGCTTTTAAATTTTTCGCCCGTCTGTTTGCCTGTTCGCACATCTTTAAATTACTGAACGAATTTTGATGCCGTTTCTACGGATAAATAGAGCTTGGCTTGGAATAGAATACAGGCTCTATTTCATTCAAGTTGGACGACAGAAAAAAGTTATCTCATTTAAAGATCTAAGCTGAAAAGTTATAAGACAAATAATAATTGCTAACGTCGAAGGGCGCTGAAGACGACATAGTACAAACGAACAACAGCGCTCAGGAAACAAAATCTACACTCGACCTTTTATCACGAAGCGTTCGGCTTACTGAAAAATATACAAGGGCAGAGGAGTGAACCGGTGAATGAGGGAGAGAGTTGAGTGGCGACAAAACTTTGTGTGACAGATCGAATTCCACGCGGACGAAACCGCGGGTGAAAAGCTAGTCTTGAACTAAATCGAATTCAAAAACACACCCAAATCTAAGTTCAATTGCAAATACAAAATCCAATGCCAATCTAATTTCTATATACAATACTAATAACACTATAAATGTAAAAACAAGATTATCCCTTTTCTTATTTGAAAGTAAAATGTACAATGGTTGTAAAATAGGTACTGAGATCTACAACAGGATCGAGAGAGAGATCGGGACAGGGTTAGGACGGGATGTAATTCATTTCAAATCAACGTGGGCAAAATCGTGGCTCAAAGCTTATTTATTCATAAATTATTCAAACGACTATGTTGTATTCAAATTATTTTCATAATGTAGCCAGTGGCCAGTTTATAGTATAGTCTCGGAAGGGCATGCGAGCATCGTTGCGTCACAAAGAAAACCATTTCCAAATTTTATTTTGGAACTTCATGTTCCAAAATAAAATTTGGATGTATTTTCAACACTTTGTGAGAACTTCGTTAAATTATGGACCACCTTGGCTGCACAGTATTTTTACAATTTGTAGTGAATTCAAAATACAGACAGATACTTTTAAAAAATATCACCATATACTGGTTATCGTGTCAAAATTTTTAATCACCGCTAAAGCACACCCTCCCACAATCTTTTTCATTGAAATCGTGGGCCTTGAACTCTCCACGCGGACTCCGTGCGAGGTGGAGGCCGTTAATTCTACTACTTGTAGTGCGTACAATATTGATACTTAAATGGGTACTTAGCAAATGATATAGTCTTGTACTCTGTATGTTTGTATATATTTGTGCGCATTGGCAAGATAATTAACATTTTGTTTAAAGTAAAATCGAACGAAATTACGAAAATGATACAATAAATTGTATGCTTAGGAAAATATACGGAAAAAAGTCTTCATGCCTGAAAAAAATAACACAATGCATCATCTGATGTGACAACTTTTTGTGGAAAATTTCATAAAATGGGATTATGCGAGAATTTTGTTGAAACTTCATAATTGAATTTGCGGAGATAAATGTAAACTGACATGTTTTCAATTTCGCAGATTACGAATTCTGCTGTCGTGCGGGCGTCGGTAATACTTTAATATTGGATGTGCGGGACTTTATTACGCTACCGAATTTAATTGTTTATAGAATCCCCTTCGGGGTTTTATCACATTTTGAATTTGCACCGAAATGTTGATATATACTGAATAATAGTATAGTGATTATGACTTTTGAAGACTTTTAAATAATTTGTTGGTAATTTAATAACAATGAAGCTAAATCAGTTTTGAAAACAACTTACGAAATAAGTCAATACACGAATGACGAAAAAGATCTATTTTAGCAACATGTCTGTTTGAAATTCTTCACATGTTATAATGTTATTGATTCGTAAGCACAAAAATATTTGTATACGCTGCTATAAATTTCCGGCATGAACTGAATAATTAAAATAAAAGCGTTTGAGTTATTTGCTCTACGCGACAACCAAGAAAATTTTTATTTTTAAAGTAAAATAAATATTTTAATGTAGAATTTTTAGGGTTCCGAGTCGAAATGGCAAAAACGGAACCCTTATAGTTTCGTCGTGAAATGAAATCTGAAGTATAGGTGTCTTGTATAAGCCCCTATTTAGTTTGATAATTAAATAGTAAAAATAAATTACCAAATAACAGTAACAGAAGCTAAAAACGTTTTTTTTCAGAAACATCAACATGTGTCACATATTACCTAATTTTTTTTTAAATACTTTTTTTATTAATTGAAAAGTTTTGGAAATAACTGCTCCGAAAGTAGCATAAATTGTGTCTCCTCCTCTATTTTTTAAATCGTACTTTCAAAAATATGAAAAAATAATAAAGATAAAGATAACGTTTAAAAATACTATCAACGGAAATTATTTTGAACATCATCGAAAGTGCCGTGTTTGAGTTATGGCCGAAAAATTGCGCTTGTGGACAAAAGTTCGTAAGTGCCAAAGACATACGCTCTTTTGCTGATACACTTTAGTTTTCACTAGTTTCAGACTAATAGGCGACAAACCTATTTATTTTTCTAGTTGTAAATTGATCACAATATCCGTAAGCTTAACCGGTGGACGCGCCTTACCTCTCACGGTGACTAATTCGTGTGCTTTCCTTTCGCTTTCACGCTTTATAGAGCACACGTAAGGTTGATAACCATAAAACATATTATTATTTACACATACATACACACACATTCACACGCACGCATGCACGTAAGCATTCATGCACACACATTATTTACAAAAGCGTAATACATAAAAATTTGCAAAGGCCTAGTCAGGGTCCGCGTTATAAATTTTCAATGAAAATTTCGGGACAATCATAGCAATAGCTGTGAATTTGCATGGCCCCGTAATTTTTAAGTTTTTTAATTTTTTTCGTTTCGAAATTTTCTCTACATTGTGTTGTAATTTAAAGCATATTTATAACCCATAATTATTTTTTTTTGGGTATTTTATTTAATCTGGATTTTTACGTATATTTCGGAATTTTTTTTCGTTGCTTCGCCTTAAGTACTAATAGTAAGCAGGCGCTTAAATCAATAAGCGATTAAAATCTGACGGACTTTTTGTAACACAAGAAAGTTTGACCGGTTATCACTGTACTTAACGTGCGAAAAGACATTTTCATGTCAACATGTCAATAGTCGCAGATTCATTATCGACGTATTTACATAGAAAATATTACTGTATAGCCATTCTAAAGATCCACAATTTGAAGTGTACCTTTTTATGGGAAGGCTTTGAGATTCTGATCCGAAACCTTTTCGTGTGACGGAATGTGGTGGGGGCAAACACTTTGTCGGGTAGAGTGGAAGTAGTGTCTCGCTTGTTTTCGAAAATCGTCGATACCAGACGATTTAGAAGAGTGAGACATACGCTGTTCTCGCTTTCTTTGTTTCTCGTTGTCCGTGGTTGCGTGTACTGCGTTCAAGCGGCGTGGCGATCACTGAGTACAGCTGTTGGTTGTCAGCAGAGTATTAGTTGAAACACGTGTGTATAACCAACGCATTTCGAGGATCGTTTAGTGTTCTCGTTGTTTATAATCTATTTACTTCATTAAAATATACAATTTTGTTGTGAATATGGCTAAGTCAGACGCAGGAAGAACAAAACCGTGTCGTGAGAGAAAACGTGCAGGCGAAGTGACAGTTCAGAACGTTAAAAAACAAACAAACCTTACAATTATTCTACTTCTGACACTTTATATTCATCTCATTTTCTTGTAAGTTATTTAATAGACAATAACGAATATTTTCAATCAAGATTCCTATCAAAATCGCAGACAACATAAACACAAGACGGTGGCTCTATTATGGTGAAATATTTGAAAAATCCTTTAAAAATAATCCGTTAGCAGATTATGCTAAAGCTGAGTTATTACAAATAGTATATGTATGTGGTTATATATGGTTATAACATATATTTCTAGAATATTGAATTAGTTCTATAAAATTGTCTCTATATTTAGTCTTATCTACCAACGGGGACGTCTTCTATGAGTCGCCTTCCACTGGCAGTACAAAATGAGATATCTTTTAATCAACGTGGTTTTTAGTGAAACATAAGCTAAAGAAATATTTATTCAATAACCAATTATGTTCCTCTTCCTACATTTTTAATAGTAGGGGAGCTCAAGAAGGGATTTCGGGATTTACTTGAGCGCGGCAGATTAACATAAGGGAGCATCCTTATATCCTGTTGAGTACCTCCAGCAAATATAAGCCCCATATACATCGCCGCCGGTCAAGGACAAGGAATTAGATTAGTAAAGAAATATTGATCATTTGAAATTCTCGAGCGCGTCAGATTAAGGTAGGGCGAGTTAATTACATGCTAAAAAGTGTATAATCCACAAATCTGACAATTCGCGAGTTACGTAAAGAAGTGGGAGGGTTACAAACTTGTAAAAAGAAACATCATCTCGACATTCTCGAGCGGGGCTAATTTTTTTTATTTTGTAGGAAATAATTCAAGGATGACGAAAAATATATAATCTGACGATTTCCACAAGCCAAAGTAACAAAAAATCATCGATAAAGTTTAATGCGTGCAGCTGCGTGTTGCATGTATTATTCCCCTCTGTGCACCTTTATTCCCCATTGAGAATGAAATAAATAAAAGTATTCTGCTTAAAAAAAAAACATACACTTTTTTATTTGCATGCTATTACTTGAGCCTTTCAATTAATTACGTTCACTGATTTAAAAAAATAAATGTGTTTTTTTTAATTGTCAGATTAGACGAATCCCACCAGATAATCGTCAGATTATGAGACAGCACGTCTAGGACATGAAAATAATCCATATATATCTTAATCTGACGCGCTTGAGTATTTCAAAATGGCGAATTTTTTTGCACATTTTAATAATGGCCGCGAGTTTGCGTCACAACCAAATCGTCAGATTAGTATATAAGAGCTTTTTTTAGGTTAACTTAGAAAATCTGACGCGCTCGATAAAACTTTTTTTTTTCATTTTCAACCCTTACGTACGACCACCCCCACCATAGAAACAGTCAGATTAATATACTTACATTTTTATAAATACGTAGGACATGGATGCTATCACTATCTGACGCGCTCGAGTATGTCCATGCAACAGTTTTTTTTTACATTTTTGAAAATCTATAGCCGCTTCTCCCACCGATGAAAAGATATATATTATATGACATTTTTTTCTTTTTATCATCTAAGCTTCGCAACCCAATAGGTATCTATGACGCTCGAGTAAATCCCGATTTAACATCGTGGGCTTCCCCTTCTATAATGCTTTCTATGAAAATACGACGCAGAGAACGCAGAAATCGTTTTTGAACGTGTATTATTGTTACATACAATAATAATTGTAGATTATTAGACATTACATAGTTAATCATCTTAAAACAAATAAAATATCTTTCTGTTGTTCAATATAACACTAGATATTCGAACGCGCATCTCACTGTTAAATGAGCAGTCGAACTAAGTGCTGTCCACGTCGATTCGTATTTTACGAGTCACTAGACTCCTAGACTTCGATCTGTGCGAATAATGCGAAATTCTTGTTTGCGTTCGCGCTTGACCAGATTTCATCAATTACCTCAATCAAACGCCACGAATCCCATTAAGCATAATTCGAAACCTCTCTTTAACCAGTTCGCGGGCGGCGGGAAAGGAGCAAACCGTTCAATTTACTCGCCCGCCGGATTATAAATTGACTGAGTTCTACCCTGAGCGAATTCGTGAAGCCCTCCCCGGGTCATCGTAATTGGAGATTAGTGAAAATGGAAAATGGAACCGGCGATAACATTTTTCTTGTTGAGACCGTTCTTAATATCGTCAAGTTATTAATATCGCCGCCGCCGGCCGGTGCATTAGCGCCGGTCGTAATGAAATGTCTGGGAGCGCCGTTGCCGCGCCTCAAATGGCTTTAATTAACAGTGCGCTAACTTTTTCCCCGAAGAAGCGAGAAGCAATTAGCGAAGTAAGTAGAGACTATTTTAGAGATATTTTAATTGCCCGCGAGCTTCTAGGACACATTTTTTTTTTTGCTTAGCGTTTTAAGAAAAAAGTCGGTTTCATGAACGTCAATATTATGATATTGGTAATTGAAAATATATAATATCAGCTTTTACGAGTGACACCGCTTGCATGGACGTGGAACAATTTCCTTTATCTTTTGTGTTAACAAAGATCGTTCGATATAAAATATGAACGACATCAACATAGTTCTATTCTCCTGCTAAACTTCCAGCAGCTTCGTACTTGATTCCGATCTGAGGCCAGCTCTTCGTCCCAATTTCGTTTCTGTTTTCACTTCGACTAACCCTCTGGTCTTAGATCGCGTTTTTGTCCTGGAACTCAATCCTGTTTCTCTTTACAATCGTGATCTCGGTTCTGCTTTGACTTAGTTATTTGTAAAAATTGAATATATAAAGATCAAATATATATAGATCAGATATGATTTTTTTTACATATTACATTATGTTAACTGCATGCAAAAAATTGTAAAAAGCTTGTAAACATCATGAAAAAAAGGCTGCGGCACGCAAATGTGCATTAAACTATTAGAGGTTCTTTCTTATTATTCTGACGCAGAGTCTATCAAAATCGGTCTCTAAAAGAAAGATAGAGATGTAAAATAATATATTGTGTGATGAACAGACATTGTTTCACGGCTACCCGTTACTTATTGAACGCGCCACTGCATCGAACTCTCCGCCAGGTGGAGTTCACATTTCAGGTAACTTCATGTGTGACGTGGGACCATTACATAGTAATAAGTCAGTGAATTCGCTTTACAATTTGTTTCTATGCGGTGCAACATTGTGTTACTGGTGAATAAAAAAGCTATAAACAAGATCATAATTGAATACATTCCAGAAACAAAACTGTTCTCGCACACGTGGAAAAATTGATCTTCTTTAGGTTATACATTATTTTTATTTTATGTTATGTTTAAAACAATAAAGAAAAACGAGGTTTGCGTAAAAAAAATATTTTTGTTTTATATTACAGATATTTTTATGAAAAGATGAGTATTATAATCAATTTTATCATTATTATTAAACTATTCATTGTTTAACTTTATAATGATAGAATTACTATTATACACCATTTTAATCAAAGCTTTATTTATTTAAAATAAAAATTAAACGTGTGGCACTCGGGGACTGCTGCGATAAAGCTATTGCATAACATTTTTTATCAACTTATGCAATTATAATTATTTATTTATTTATGCAGTGTTCCTTTTTCTTTGATATTAATTCAATTTTTTCATCACTTTATTCATTAATAAATGCACTTTGTTTATTCATATCTAAAACACTTTATACACAAATTTTACGCTTATAGCTATTCACCAGCAACTGCTATTCACTGTTGTGCATAGGTACACCTATGTTTACATATATACGTACATGTATATTTATGGGGCACATGCGGCGAGTGTGGCATTATAAAGATATGATACGTACCTATACACCTATATACTTTCTCACAAACAGGTGCTTTCGTATTCGTCCGATTTCGGAGCAGCTCTTCTTGATCCGTACGAGCTTCGTACAGTCGTATCATATACATACACGTTAAGCGAACGCTCCGCCGAGCTACATGGTAGGCGGAGTGGGGGGTGTTAGGTTTTATTTTCGTTACGGAATTTCTTGATTCGGTCGTCGCGCTCAAAGCCCGCGATAAAAGCTATGCAATAGCTTAAAAATATATGTTTTACTTGCAACATAAACTAGGAGCGTCGTAACGGGCAACGTGTCGGACGAACGGGACTTATATTTTCTTAACACTGTACTAAATTCACCCTCTGTACTAAATTTTCCTTCTACGTCCTTGAAAAAGTTTCATTTTTAAAAGATATTTTATAAACGTAGTAGCCATTATCGACGCCCAGGCGCCCGTGTTCCATCTTCTCAATCTTATATCTGGCTATACTGCGTTCGTTAATCATTGAAACGCATGCACAGTGGAGAAGACTTATATTTAGGTATTGTTGTTGCTCTTTAGCTTTGTAGATTTTTTTTGATAATTACATATAAAGTTTTTAGAAACAATTTAAATGTAGCTTAACGCTGTACGGAGGTATTGGGTGCATAAGGGTAACACTCGATAAACAGTTTGAAAACAATGTATTTTCCCTCTCCCTGAAATCTCATAATCCGTTGAGTAGTATACACACCACTAAATATAATTTAAATAATACATCACGGTATATAGTTTAAATTATATCACTGCTTATAAACAAGTCTATTCTTGTTTATAAGTAGTGATAGCCCAGTGGCTAGCATGCACATATGCCATAGGACACTCCCGATGCACTGTGGGTACAATGCACTGAACAGTTATTGTATATCTATAGGTTATAATACCTATGAAAAATCAGTAGAACCCAATGTGTTTATATTTTGAAAGTGTGTATGTTAAATGGAGAAGATACGATGAAAGAAAGATAAAACACCGAAGTGTTTGTCTGTCTGTTCGCGCACATTTTTTAAATTACTGAACGCATTTTAATATGGTCTTAACGGTAAGATAGGTCTTGGTTTGGAGAATAATACATAATTTATTTCGTTTAAAAAGAATGTCAGAAGAAAGTTATCCTCATTTAAACATAAAGCCTGAGAAATTACAGGACAAACAGTAATTGCTAATGTCGAAAGACGCCGAAGACGTAACAATACAAACGAACAACAACGTCCAGAAAAAAAAAAACCGACGGAATCGCCCTTTGTCACGACGCGCTCGACTTACTGAGAAATATACAAGGGCAGGGGGGACAGTTGGAAGTGAAGTGGATCGGGGAATGGGAGGAGGGGATTGAGTTGCGATCAAAACTTTATGTGACAGAGCGAATTCCACCCAGACGACTCCACGGGCGGAAGGCTAATAAGGAAATACGGTTTTTTTCAGGTTCCGTTATATCCGGTTACTAATCTGTAGAACGGCAAACGCTACGCTTTATGGGAGGGCTTATATATATCAGTCCTTGTCGAAACGAAAATACCTTAGATGCTTTAAGAAAAGTACCTAGATGGAGCATTACGGTAGCGGGAGTGAATCTAGCTAATACCGTTCATTAAGGCCATCTGTCACTTATGTCGTATCTAATCTTGGTTTTTACTTAAAATAGTTTTTATGATACACATCTCATGTTCTTATATGTGCAGAAACCACAGCAAAAAATGGTAAGACCGTAAGAATGATATATCATTCGAACTCATCGTGTTAAATTGGTTTCAGTGCTAAATGTTTCTTAATACAATATCTTATTAACTAACAACTTTTTAAAATTAGTACTATTAGTTACTTAGACTGTAGTATGTACTGCGATCTCTTTTACTTTGTACCATATACATCATAGAAAACGAATAAGAAATGCATGGAAATATTAAGAAAAATGCATAACGAACAAAAAGAATGATGTTCAAACACAGAATGCAATATTGTTTGTAACTCATATTTTAAAAATTTTGATTTTGTTCCTATGCTTTCTTTAGAAAAATGCACTCAAGAATTGATGTTCTGAACAGTATTGTGAAAGTTGTTGCTTTTAAGCAAACTCTCATTTAAAACAGCCTAAAGAAATGTACATAGAATAATTGTGTTAATATAACTTCAATAGAACGATTACACAAAAAAATTCATCTCAGATGGGCTGCTTCGGGAAATTAAGAAAGAATCTTAAAGCCAATGTATCCAAATGCATAAAAACGAAAACTTGAATAATGTTTGTTAACGCATAACCAAGCCTAACCTAACCTCACACTGGGTACACTGACGACCTGGCCAATGTCTCTGGATTGTGGGTGGCCCAAGATCGCGGGTTGTGAAAATTTGTAAGGTCTCGCTCGTCTACAAACCGTTTTTGACGATGAAGAACAATGCAATACGACTATTTATAACTGGATCACAGAATACAAGGGCGGTCATGCCAATGTCAGTGTCGAATTTGGTGATGGTCGCCCGTCCACTACTGTGACAAAACATCGATTGAAACAGACAGGCTTGTGACTCACCATGAGATTCAGGCGTCCTTAGGTATAGTCAAATACAATCAATTCGAAACAAATATTTGGGTTTGAAAAAGCTGTCCTCGCGATGGATCCCATACAATTTGACTGAGACTCAAAAAACGGACTTGATGCAATGATGCAATTGCGTCACTTAGTGCAATGATATACTTCCAGGTTCAAGAAAGGGGCATCAAAATTGGTGTGGGACATAGTAACAGGTGACGAAACATGGATTTATTGCTACGACCCCAAAATAAAGCAGCAATCGATAGTATGGGTCTACAGAGATGAGCCGAAACCAACCAAAGTGGCGCACGAGCGAATTTCCACTAAGCGAACGATAGCTTCTTTTTTTTTAATAAAATTAGACACGTGGCGACTGTTGCTTTGGAAAATTGTTGTACCGTGAATAGTAATTGGTACACGACCATTTGTTTTCCGGAAGTTATTGACGAACTTCGTAAAAATAATCGTAAACTTCGTATTATCTTGCATCACGACAATGCCAGTTCTGTCGCGACCAAACAGACAAATAAATTTTTGAAAGAAAAAACCTAGAACGTATGAGCAATCTTGCATACAGTCCCGACTTGGCACCTTGTAATTATTTTCGTTCGCAAAGATAAAGAACTAATCACGTTGTCAACGATTTTTATTACCAGAAGTGACTGTCGCAGAGTATGAAAAATATATTTCCGAGGGTCGCCAGAGAGGAGTGGCATAAATGTTTTCAAAATTTGTTATTCGAATGAAAAAGTTCAATTATGTTAACGGAGAATATTTTGAGGAACAATAAATTAAATTTTTGATCATTCGTAGTAATTTTTTCTCATTCGTTCTAGAAATTTTCAGTGTGCCCTAATATAAATTTTTCAAGTTGGACTAAATTGCATATAGTGTACAACAGTTCAATGAATTCGGTTGAGTAGTTTGGAAGCTTAGCATAGACAAACAGATTGACATGAGATTTTTATTAGCTATAGATATATAGCTGTTACCTGTCCTCTTCGCTGAGCGTAAAGTTAATATTCAGCAATAATTGTTTTTGTTATTATTCAAAAATACCCGTGATTTCACTTGCATGTGCATAAAATGAATCCCTTCATTTTCAATATTAGCCGTTCTCACTGTCACTTCTGTTCTCGATCTCAGTCCTGCTATTCCAATAACGGTTTGATGCCAATTTTGTAACATATTACCGTTTTACCAGTATTTATATATTTGGTACATAAAGGTAATCTTATGTAATGTAATATAATCTTATTATTTTAATATTATATCCTATTTGAAAACATAATACATCAATTTTGAATAAAATCCGTCCGTATGACCGTAATCCATTCAAACATATTTTTACATCGAACGATCTAATTTATGCAATTTTAGCCAAACTCACTTCCTATATATAGTTTCTGTCATGTCATCGAAGGTGGTATTGCATATGAGAAATGTATGAAAAAACAAATTTAATTTTTTTTTTTGTGAATATTACATATTTTTAATTATTATAATTATTCTGCTATTCGGAGCAGAGACAAATTCAAGAAATCAAAGATCATAAAAATCTGTGCGGCGGTTTTTGATTTTTTAATGATGTAACTGACACATTTTTTTACCTATAAACATTGTCAACGAATTCTTAAGTACTAACGAATAAGCTATACGTTTTATAGAAAGGCATTGATATTAAGAAAATGTACAGTAATCTCTAATGGTTTTTCATGATAGTAAGTTCCTTACACTACTTCTAGTCCACTCCCTCGATATCCTAGATCCTCATGTGAGAAATTCCATTGACTGAATTCGAGTCTGGGTTAGCAAGGAATCGTGACGTGGCGAGATTTCGTTATTTTTTTTTTTCGTTACCCTCAGACGTAACGTACGAATGAAATCGCGGTTGTTTCCATTCGATTACGCGCCGCCGGAGGAAACCACCCCCTCTCAAACACACATCGGGCGGTAACGCAATTACCGCCGATCGGTCGCGATGCGTGGCGCCGCTATTATATATTATTTCGGTTTCAGGAAAATCTGTTAGGTTCTATCTTTATTTTTGTATGAAACGTATAGACCTTTTCCGAGTTGGCGGTAAATATAACAAAAATGATTTTGGTACACGTGGAAATCTCGCTAGGTAATATTTTATGCGCGTAAAGCTTCAACATTATTTCTGTAAGTTATTTCGTTATTTCAGTAGTATTTCTGAAGCGTATTAAGATCTTTCGAGTTGAGTTTAAAACTTCAAATAAGAGGCTTTCCATTTTAAAACTTCAAATAAAAGGCTTTCAATTGAAGATTGAAATATTTGATCTCAACGATGTCGTCGTTCTTTCCCGTTCGGTCTTCTATCAATTAAAATTCAATTAAAGTCCGTTTCCTTTTGAAGCTAAGCACCCTATTCTGTTTCTCGTTACGATTTTGGTTGCACTGAACTTCATGAAATATACCGTTTTAAAGTAGCGATTACCATGGGAGGCGACACCATAAAAATATGAAACCTGTTTCTCCAACAGAATTTTATTTATGAACAATTTGTTTTTATTACAGCCTAACCGGTTAGTAGCGATATTGAATATTCAGAATTACAATAATTAGCTATGTTTATGCCTAACATAGATTCAACTAACGCCATTTGGTAAATCAGTTATAAGGAATAACGTAAATCGATAACAAAGTACCCTATAATATTTAATGTTTCTACAGCACACTAATAAAATAATTCTTCCCAATGGAAGTTCTAAAAACTATTTCAATAGAAATTTCTGTGCCAGTCGTTTTTCTGGGATAGAATTTGTTTAATTGTGCTTCAAACCCTGTTTCGGATATTTCGACACAAAAAATTGACATCGGCTTAATAGCTGTCTCATGAAAAAATTATAGACAGGCACGCTTTTAGGTAAATACATGTGTGTGCGGTATTTTATTACAACATATCCGTTATTCCGTTTGAATTTAGCACAGAATGAAGTGTTGTAATAACGATTTTTTTAACTGTTTGACAGGTTTCCAGCAATAATTTAATTGAATTTAAGGAAATAATTAAAATAAATAACTGTAAAAAAATTACTGTCCTTTGCTTCGTTAAAGATTTGTATTAAATTTTATGTTACTACTTAATCTTTGTCGAATTTAGTTGTGATTTACGAGAATCTGCTTGTGCTTGTAGAAGATGATACTTCGTAAAACTTGGATAATACATAAAAATAGATTAATTACAAAATATAAATAAATGCAGTGGATATTTTATTAAAAGTATTACGCAAATATGATTAGAATTTGTAAGATTCTGTTTGAAGATAGAAATTTTGTCATACATCTTACACGATATTCAAATTAAAAGTATCTACCTGCCCATTGAGTATTTATTTTCAATCAATCAAATTCTCTGGTAGATAACCAACGCAAACGTTGAAAGTAATTTAGTTTCACTGACTTGCAATTTACATAAATTGGAAAAATTAATTCTGAAATAAGACAAGGATAAATGGTATTAGACAACTCTACGCTCATAGACGTTCTAAAGCTTTATGAAGATAAATCCTGAGTGATTTAGTATTTTCCAGCCAAAACTGCTGGAATTAGCTACAACAAATATACAAAGTAGATTTATTTTATGACTTAAATAGTCCATAAAAAATGAATCCTATTACAGGATAAAACAGAGGGCGAAGGTTTATTGATATTGTATTTATATTCTATTTATACATATCGTTAAATAAATACATAATAAAAATAATGTAAGTATTTAATAAAAAAACAAAAGAACATGCTTTAGCATTTTAGTATTGTAGTTCTGAAGTATTTAAATTAAAAAACGTGGATATTTTATACAAACTTTGAATTTGTTATTTAGCATGTTATTTAAAAACTAACCCTGAGAAGGATAAAATTGAGTATGGGTAATAAATGGTAAATTAAACCTGTTTGAAATTTGATAAGTGCTACTGAAAAATAAATTAAGTACACAATAAGCTTCTCTAATTTTTATTAAAAAGATTTAAAAATCACGCGGTTCATAAGTACTAAAACATTTTGTGATACATTTTCCCAAAAAGCTTTTAGAGGTTCAGACATGCAACCTTTTTGACATGAAAACGCAGCTGGTTGAAATATTCTCGTGCGATATTTGATAATAAAAAAATAAAATTATAAAAATAGTGTCAGATTTGAATTGCTGATTGCTACGAGAGAGTAGTGCGTAAACTGTGTCTGAGCCCACATCAGATGAATACGTCTGTACGTGTTTATTACATAGTGTTTATTTTCGTGCGACGTCATTGCATTAGTGTAGGCGCGTGCACATGATTTTTACGAATTAACTCTGTGTAAAGTTTTAAATTACTGCGGCGTGAAAATGCGGTTAGCCACGGGCTAGCAACGTCAATTCGGGTATCGTTGTGAAGAGCGCACATAGCGCTATTTGGACCTAAATTAATGTAGTAGTAGTATTGGTTGGAATGAAAATTGATATAATATTCTGAACAAAGAAATAATGAATATCGTCTTACATGGCTTGCGATTACCTTCCAAAATAACAAAAAAAAAAAACGAAAGCCAATACGAAGTCGGTGTCGAAATGAATCCAAACAAGCGATTATCGAGCAAATGCGAAAGCTACGGCAGTGGCGAAAGAGAAACGAAGAACAATTTTATAGCGATGTTTTAAACGAAATCGGCGGTACAAACCCGAACTGCGTTTTTCCATTTTTTTTTTCCGTTTATTATAAATGGTCGTCATTTACACCATCAATTCATTCTCAGCTAAACTTTACCCTATTCTAAATAGATCAATTTTCTATTTTTATTTCATTTAAAAATCAAAAAAAAAAGAAGTAAACAAAAATATCATGAAATCCTTGTCATAGAGTTATATGCATCTTTCAATCTTATATTCTCGTATCTGGATCACCAGCATCCCGGAGGACGTGGAACACGGCAGATACGATGTATTCCCTGCTGCGTTTACGTTCCGATACGTATTCCGATAACACTTTCATTATTTTGGAACCGGATATATTTATTATTTGTACTCTTATTATATCCGTCCAGGATTCATTTATGCATCGAGCCAGAGTAGTATTCCGTTGGCGGGCTGTCCTCGGGGATCGCCGGTAGCGTTTCGGAAAATTGTAGGCTCTCGGTTGTTTCGTAGGCGGCGCGTGCGGCTCACGGCCTGTGCTCTTGCTGCGTCGTCGTTTAGTGCGATCGTAAAAATAAAATAAATATAAATAAAATAAAAAAATGAGAATAAAAAAGATTATCTCTCTTTTCAATGCTTGTAGAAGTGCCGTGTGGAGTGGTTATCTTCTGCTCTGATAAGAATCGAATTCGATTATGTATAAAAAAATGGTCTATAAAAAATTATGCTATGTATAGAAGTGAAAATTGAAATAGGTACATTTACTGTGGTTTAAATGGTTATAAAAATTAAAGATTAAAAATCACTATTGTTTTTTATAATGATCAAAATCTATTTTGAACGAAATACTCACGTTTTTTTAAAATATGGTAGAAAAATGGGAATCCAACTATTTAAGTAATGATTAGAAATTACCCATAATGTAAGATATATTGATTTAACAAATGTCTCTTTTAAAATTTTATGTTCTAGCAAACTATGAATGGAATTATTCTCAGGCAAAGGATTCAAAACTAACAAAAAGAAAAATTGCACCTTAAGGTCATTTGACGTGTTTTAAATCATAGATACACCATTTACGATTTGCTTTAATCACATTCGGATGAGATTGAAGCCGATCCTGGTAGCAATGCAAGCCTTCGCGGCGGGCCGCATCAGCACGCTCTATTACCTCCGCTCAAAAACAAACATTTATGGTACACCTGTGAATAACGGATCATCGCCGCCGTCGTTATAATATATACATTTGTTAGTGATATAAAGCTGTTACTATTTACCGAAGCTTTTCCTATACCTACATAAAAACGAAAATAAGAAAATTTTTATAAGTATTATTTTACTTTTTTCATACGATTAATATATAAACTCGATCTCTTTATTCTGCGTATTAATTATTCTAATTATATGTTAATCATTGGCTCATACTGTGATGGGATCTTAATGACAAGTATAGCAAGTGAACTGGATCATGACAAAAAATATCTAGGTACATAATGTTATTTAAAGAAGGAAAATTCTGATTTTATGAGGACAAGGATAAAATAGTAACTGGGTGAGAACAGCCCAGAGACGAAAACTTTGGAGTACTGAACAAAGCTCAGTTCCATTTCTGTGGCTGATTGGCAAAGGAAAATTTCAGTCTGGTAAATAATAAAAAAATTGAAAGTTTAAAAAAAATGTGTTTTTCTATGGTACTTTACAAGTACATACAATTTCCCACGCAAGTACATAAGTAGATTTTTACGCCCTAACGCTACTGCTGGGAAAATATTCTTGGTGTTGCTGTGTCAGGTTTAAATCACCGCACCACTGAGGAAAATCCTCGCACAATCTTTATACTTCAGACGGTAAGACTTCTAAACGAACTTGGTACTTTTTACTTCGAAGGCAACTAATTATCTCCAATGGCCACCACCGATGTACGCACATGATTCCTGTAAAAAAATTGTCATATCTTCAAAGGCTTTGGAAAACCTTCAAGTAACAATTCCTTCTTAATGTTTTCCATCACCCTCAGAATGATTGAGAGTATAAAAAATATTTTAACTATATTAATTAATAAAATGGCCTGTTTTAGGAATAGAAAGGGGATAATTTAAACATTCGTACAACTACACTGAACATGCCATACAGATATCAGAAATCAATACTTGAATATTAAAATAGGTGGTCACGATGATAGATTGTATGATAGCAACCAAATTCTAACAGCTATACAAACATTGAATTCGGTATCAAATTGTGATTTATGGTACGGCCACAAGTATCATGACGAAATCGCAATAGTAGTCAGTTCTAATGTCATCTAATCAGAAAAAATATTTTTGCTGTACTTTTTAATCAAAAAATTAAAAATTATGACTGTATAAAAAATTAAGTTCTGAGAGACGATATAGTTGTGCATTGTGTGTTGCTTAATACTAGTCAAATGCGAGTTGATTACGATTAGAACAGAATTTCGTAGCTTATTCTATAAATTTCCTTTTATATTCTACGCTACGTCCTTATAAATTTAAGTTTATTTCATCTCGATGAAACACATTCTGTCCTAAGAAATATAAAACAAATGATGGCAATCGTGAAATAATTGCCGACAGTTATTATTTGATAACAATTAAGAAAGGCCAGTTAGACGGCCGATGAGTTATTTCATTTTGAGGAAATTTGAAGGACAGCTCTTAAAATAAAGATCTTTTATATAATTCCGTTTTCAACTTTAATTTACATTTATTACTACTGCCAGTTATTAATAGAAACTCCTCCAATTTAATGAATTTGTTGTTTCTCTGAACAGCTATTGAAATTTCTTGCTAAAGTATTTCCTACTACAGTACCTATTATGAGTTTTTAACTTCCCTCTATGAAAAATGAAAATTTTCGTTAAATTGGGAATTTAGTTTCATCAGATTTTGAAGTTTTAGGATTCTATAAATCTATTTCAACCATCTTCCGAGTGATGTCGGTATGCCTGTACTGCTGCGCGCACACAGGTGTTTGTGTGTGTGTGGCTGTGTATGTAAATCTTTCATAATTTTTGAACGGATTAACCGATCTAAACTCGGTTTACAGCAATCAAAAGGAATTTATTCAACTTACGCTTCTTGAAAATTTAAACCGATTTCACCAGATAGGTTTTAAACAATCTTAATAGGTCTTTTAAAGAATTTTAAACATTCACTTTTTTTTAGAAAAAATTTTTTTATAAATAAAGTTACTCTGTCGATCGATACCAAAATTTAATCACCTCTTTTCCCTAAACAGTTGAATCGATTGCCGCAAGCTGTATAAAAATCGGATGATCTAATCAAGAGGTGAATGTTGGAGAAACTTTTTCAATATTTTGTAAACTTCTTTACAGATAAGCTCCAAAATCTATGCAGATTTTTTTTGACGTGAGAACGTCCTATAATTCGATGGAGCCGGCTGCACGAACGAACAAAAACATGACTCATGCAGCGTTACCTCGCTCTGAGGTGTTCCATTTAAGGCTTGAAGTCCAAGCGAGAGCGCGGAACGAGCGACAAAGAGGCACAATCGGCCTCCGCGTTCGGCAGTGTTCGACATCTGTCTCTCTCCTACTTGAGTGAGCGATGCGTCCGCGTGGACAGCTGCTATATAACAATACATTTACATGTTTTCGTCTGGTATGAAGTGCAGTGAAAAGTGAATGTGGTGTCAATTGTTTATAGCAACGATAATTGCGGCGATAAAGGTAATGATTCTTTCGATATTAAATATATGTTCAGTGACATATTGTCGAATATTGGTGCTTTCATCATTAAAATAAATAGCATCGGTCCACTAATGCAGCGATTGTAGGTTATGCTATAATTGACAAAACTATTACAATAAGTTAACAGAACTATTTCACGATGAGTAAAAAATCAATTGCTTTACTATTCGATCGAAATAATTATATATTTCTTCTCCTTCTCTATATCCATACAAAATATCTATCAAACAAATAAAATTAAAATTTTCTTTTCAAAAATGAAACCATTCCATCAGTATTTTCTTATGACGTTGTCACGTTCAACTATCGTCAGTAAACCGACTTTACAGACAACTGTTTTTTTTAAATACAACGTCGATCGTTGCTGAATGCATTAAAATCGATCTATTTATTCAATAGATATTCTAGAAGAAGAAATTATCAAAAAATACTTTTGTGGAATATTTTTTGAATTACTATACCGATAAATTTCAAAATCCAGCCAACAATTCTACTCAAATAGCAAAGCCAATAGTTGCAAAATGCATCAAAATTGGTTTGTTTGTTCGAAAGAAAACTTTGAGCTTGAAAGTAAAAAGAAGTTTTAGGGATAGCCCGCAGGGTCTGTCGTCTTTTAAATTTTTCAGGTCGGAACACTCAAAAACTCACAGACAAGATTTAAAACTTAGCTCAAAGACAGATTGATAAATATAGCAGGAACTTTTAAGGATGGCCTGGCAGATTTCTTTTTATAGCATTCATAAAGTAGAAAGGCGCATGCGAGTTACCATAGTGTAGGTGATTACATCTGCCCATGGACACTCGCAACTCCAAAGGACTAACCAGTGCGTTTCCGGTCTTTTGAAGAGGAATAGAATATCTGATGGAGAGGGAAAGTGGACGTCCCGAATTCCTACTTACTGGACGAACTGTAACAGCGAAAGCTGCTCCTTCGCGTCTGTATTCTGTGAGTGTGAGGTTATCACAGGTCGAGCTGGCTCATTGTAGATCTTCGTGCTGCAACCAAGTTAACCACAACATAGCTCTACTACATGCAGTGGAAACACGGATATGCATGATATATGTATAAAATGGATAATGTAAGCATACCACATGTGGAAGCAGCCGGGCCTTGTTTGCATTTAAAGAAAATAGACAGTAATAAGTAGGGTGCACTGAAAATTTCTGGAATGAATGAAAAAAAAATATTATTAATGATCAAAAATAAATTTATTATTTCTCACAATATTCTCCGCTAGAATAAATACATTTTTTCAGGCGAATAAACTGATTTTGAAAACATTTATTCCGATTCTCCCTGGTGACCTTGGAAACATGTTTTTCATATTTTTGTACAGTCTTCTCTGGTGATCAATATCGTTGACCGCGTAATTGCTTCTTAATGTTTGCGGACAAAAATCTCACAAGGTGCCAGATCGGGGCTGTAGACGGGATTGTTCTACGTTTTTCTCATTCAAAAATTAATTTGTCTGTTTGGCCGTGTAAGAACTGGCATTGCCGTGGTGCAAGATGACACGAGGTTAACGGTTATTTTTACGGAGTTCGTCAATAGTTTCGGCAAACAAATGGTCGTATACCAATCACTATTCACGGTACGATAATTCTTCAAAACAACAGTAGTCACGTGTCCAGTTCTATTAAAAAAAGAAGTGATCATCTGCTTACAGGTACTTTACTCGCGCGCTACTATGATTGGTTTCGGTCCATCTCCATAGACCCATAGTGTCGATTGCGGTTTTGGGGTTGTAGCAATAAATCCATGTTTCGTCACCTATTACTATGTCTTACACCAAATTTGACCCCCCTTCCTTGAATCTGGTAAAAATGGTATTACATTAAGCGACGCGGTCTGTTTTTTGAGGCTAGGTCAAATTGTATGGGATGCACCGTGAGCACAGAGTTTTCATACCCAAATGTTTGTGTAATATTGATTGTATCTGACTCATACTTACGTCTGACGTTGCGCGAAACTTATGGAAGATTATACGACTGTCCGTTTCGATCTTACGGCGCATAGCATCGATGTTTTTTGTTATCCACAGCGGTGGACTGGCGACCATCACGAAATACGTCACTTTTGCTTCATTGCCAGAAATAGTCTCAAGGCAAAGGAGGCTTTTTTGAGCTGTCAAATTACACTTAACATCGTAGAAAATCATACTACGAAAATTTTCCGACTTAAATCCATAGTGATGAAGACATGTAATTCTTAAAATGATGCTACAATGTAAAACCAATTGACAATTAGATGAAACAATCTACGGTCAAAGACTTCTATTTTTAAATGTAGTAATTATTTTTTAAATATTTTTTATATAAAAGACCAGTTACAAACTTATAGCGCGCCCCACGTAGAATGCTCCATTAAAAGAGATATTTTTATTTTCCTAGACATGCATTTGCCTTAGTTAGTTTACAACAAATCCACTTGTTTTTTGATTTTCACTTTAAACACTTACTTTAAAATTTTTATATAGCGCAGTCGGGTGCTTAGTTTTTTTTTAAGCATTGTTTTATCATTATAGCTTTTGGGTTTACGATTATGATGTATTGGTTTGTGGAAGACTTCGCAGACCATTTGATTCTTGCAAAAACTTGATGTCATGATGGATAGCTATTTAAACGTTTTCTTGGATGTAATGCGCAAATGGCTCTAAGTAAGCACGCACCTTAGCTGTACTTAAAGCAATTTCTGCTTGGTATTCGACGAACAAATGAGTGCTTAAATTCACCAGATCTGTATTATATGAGTCAAGACATGAACATTAATGGAAGATTTGGTCAGTTAGATAGTTTAAGTTTTATTTAATAATTCGTTATCCCCAACCACCTTTATGTTGTATATATTTTTGTTATTGCCTCTTAAGCTCTGTATTTTACCGCTACCGCTTTGATAAATTAAGTACAATAAATATTTCTAAACTCCTGATTTGCCGACAATGGATGTTTTTATTGTTTCTTCCTTGCAAAATTATCCGTATGAATGGATGAAACTTAAGATCCATTTGAAATATTAAAAACATATTTTTTAAACGACAATAATTTAGAGATATGGCTATATTTACTATTATGTAACTAGATATTTCTCACGAATTCTTCAGAGTTGGATTGGAATTTACTTTATATAGACTGGTTTATAAATTTTTGATTGTGTTGTTAGATTCATTCATGTTGAAATTGGTGAACTATTTTTTGGTTATTTTTGGTCATTTGTTGAAAAATTATTTATTACTTGAGAGACGACACTGGGCTGAAAAATAAATATCTGCAAATTATTTATTATATTCTCCCCCTTATTCATTTTTTTCAACCACTTTTGTCACCCTTTTAGACATGTTTGTTAATCATGTTATCAATTTTCAGTGCAGTATACACTTACCCATTTTCAAGACTAACTCGTGAATTCAACAACTCTCCGTACAATATTCAATAAATTTCTTGACTTTTTCAAATAATAAAATTAATAATTTGAATAGTCTACAACCCGCCGGAGATTCCATTAACCTGTTAGTGAAATCCACAATCGCACAAAAAAATAGACAAATAGAAAAACAAACAAAAATTGCAAAACTATTGAAACGTGTTTTTTTTATTTTTAGTGTAAGAATTTTCGACCCACTACAGATTTTATATGGGATCTTAACGAAAAAATGAGCTTCGGGTTACTTAGGTCATAGATGGTCACCGTCGTCCATGGACACCCGTAATTCCAGAGGAATCGTTAGCGTGTTGCCGGCCTTTACTATATTTACATATAACAGTAGAATTTTAGGATATCGTTATTCACTTTTTCAGTGAAAAAGATCTCTCTATTCTTCATTCAATATACTGTAATAAAAATACCGATTGGTTCGAATCGTTTATTTGTCAAAATAAGATAGGTACATGGCTAATTTTATAGACAATAGGTACTCGATACAAATATTTCAGTACTCATTAAATCGTTGCAATATTATAACTTCACACGCCCGTGCCGTAATCAAAATGACGGTGTCATGGATATTTATAATACAAGAATCCAGTTATTTAAACTATTATCACACCATTATTTATTTAACGTTAATATTGTATAACAAAACCCACATTTCTTACACTAACTTAAATACTAACGTGCTATCCATGGATTATTTTGTGGACAACGTTGAACAGGTACTAACAACTCCGTTGGGAATGTAAACAAATAAAAATATATCCCGCTGCGATGGCGGGCGCCTCGTATTTTCATAAAACAGGTGACAACGAGAGCGTGCTCCAACGCCTAATGTAATTACCCGGGCCTGGGCACATGAGGAGTTATGGGGCCACTTTGTTTTCATGGCTTGGGCACTTGGGGGAAAAAAGGTTGAATGTAAGCTTGAGCAATTTTAAAGGCGCATTTGACTTTTTTTTTTTTAAAGTTTTCGGTCGCTTGAAACTCATTTTAGGTTACATACACACGTCGAAACTGCAGCATGGGTTCGAAATTCTTAAACGTATGTTAGAAATGTCTCTGCTAGTTTAATTTTGATTTTTCACATCAGATTTTGAACATCTAAATTGGCATAGCTAACCAAAATAATATATTTGAAAAATCTCATATTAGAGTAATATTGAAATATTAGGTGTCAGGTTTTAGTCACCCTACCACTAGGGCGTACCCGTCCACTAGATCGACGAGTTAACCTAAATGCTGAGTTGCACCAAAAAGTACAAATATAGATCAAGACGTAATATTTGTCTGATGATGTATGAAGAATATGTAAAATATTAATAATTTATATTTGTAAGTTGAGTTTTTTCTTATTGTGCTACCCGCCCGCCGTAAGCTTTACATGAACGCTGACCCAGGGCGAGTTAAGGTATAATTCCTTACTAATACATTAATAGTCACATTATGTTGACGGTGTAATACTCTTTCATAGAATATGCCAATCAAATGAAACAACCTATTCTATAGAGTTAGTAATATTAATAGAAAGCTATTCTTGTTCATTTAAAGTAAAAATAATGATATAAAAGCTATGAAAAATGAATAATTTTTATCTAAATATTCATGACATAAAGCAAAACTATTTTTTTTATTTCGTCGAAAACTTACATTTTAGTGAGCCATAAACGATACTGTTTCTGAGCATCTATAAATGATTCTGTGATTGTTTTAATTTCATTTTGCTACAGGATGTTAAAATTTTTTACTTCTGCATCGAAACAGCGAAGTGATTAAGCGTTCGGGCTAAATTTACAAGCAAAACGACGATACAAATTTTATGTGAGCCAACAATCTGGCGCCGCCAGAAGCCATTAACGGATAATGGGTTTCGTCAACCGAAACGATTAATATTCACCCAGAAATTGCACCTTTGAAATATCTTCTATATTTGAAACCGGAATGCATAATTAATATTCGTTGCCAAAAACTCAGAGACAACCTGTGTCATTAAAAAGTGATACCGTCTTTTATATTTTTGCTTTTGCTTCAGGATCATTGCAAGATGACACTTTGTATACCAATAATGGTAAAAATGTAAGCACCTTGGTATAGAGAACTGACATTTGATATTTGGAGAAATGAACTGGAAGTTTTATGATTAACGATTCTCAGAAAGAGAAATCTAAAATTTGTCAGCGAATATTTTAAATGTTTTTTTTAAGTTTTTTTTTTTAAGGACGTCGGAAAAAATATTCTTAAGTACATTCGCAATGGACATTAAATGAACAAATAAAGGATAATGAACTCGTAAATATACATAAATTTTATGTACAAAGTGACAATAACATCATTTTTTCTAAAAACCGTTATTATTCGCTACTGCCGGTGGATCTCATACAACGATGGCTCGTGAAACAAACAGACATATATCATACATATATTACGTCGGGAAAAAAAGTTTTTTCGTATTTTATAAATAAAAAGTTGCTGTAAAATCTCTTTGGTTGTAATTTTAAATCTGTCTACTTTTGATACTATTAAATAGAAAACATTTAAAAAAATATATAGGAAGTAAAAATGGTGTCCCGCCATTTTTCTATTGTTTTTCTGTCCACCAAAATAAGTTTCTAACGCAGAAATTCGATACATATAACAATGTAACTTTCGATATATATAACAATTAAATGTGATGAAAAATTATCTTGAATTTGTATATAAAATACGGAAAAACTTTATCTCGACCTTATATTTATCTTTGATTAGGTTTAAATTCATGAAAACTAACACAACTATAACATATATGAAAAAAATATATTTATAAATTTATGGAATCAGAACTATTAGTGTTGGACTCCAAATTTATCATGAAATACGTAATTAAAATGATAAAATTAGTTTTTCATGGACAAAAAGAAATCACACGAAGACCTTTTGAACCTGTTTTTTATATGTAAAATTTAAATTAGACATTACTCTAGTTTCAATTTGGACTTAATGCCCATCTACATCAATACACAATCGATATTGCGAAATTTGAAACGTGAATTATGCGAGTACAATTCCAATTTTTATTTAATGTACGATTGTGGTTTTATATAATACGTGCCTTTATACATCCCGGTGTGTGCCTGTGTGCATGTGTGTGTGTGTCTGTGTGTATGTGTCGTAAGATATTATTAGTAGAATATAAGTGCGTCAAATTTATAAGTTGAAATATTTCGCGTTACTACGACAATGTCCTGACACTGCAGAAGAGTCGTATTATCACGTGGAAGTCTGTAGTTAAAAGAATTGACGTTTACGTTTTGTATATACCGTCAATTTTTATAACAAAACTCCAATTTAGCCGACATGTGGCGCTGTAATTAGGATCGTTTGCGCGTGAAGCAACTTCGATAAAGGCTAATACAAGCATGGATTTGAATTGTTATATTTTCCGTTTTAATAAAAAAAAAATACAAATTCATGTACATATTTAAATACAAAATATAAATCTGGTGTAAAAGCCAAGACACAAAAGAATTCCTGCACAAAAGAACTCCTTGCCGGATAATGATACGATTTGAAAGGAATTTACAAAATCTGTCCAAATAAAAAAAGCATAGCTTAAGTAAAAATATTTAAATAATATATTAGAATAAAATAAATTAGTTTTGCTGGCAACAGTGGTGCGCTAGCAAAATAAACCTGTTTTATAAATTGATGGATACCAAAAATTTTATTGTAACGAATATTATAACAAAATTGTTACACGTCTAAGATTTGTTAGACCAGCTTCTCGGGATGTAGTAACACTTGGTTATATTTCTACATTTTATTTTCCAGAAGCTTCTTTCGATTTCGTTAGTATTCTCTTTATTAATTATTTACATTTTTATTTTATGCTGTTCCCTCATTCCTTATTTATTTATTTGGTTAAAGAATATACACTTGAAGACTAAAATTTTCCATTATTACAAATAACTTGGTAACATTACCAACGTAAATTCCATTGGAAAAAAAGGTTTTTGTTTTGTTAACCGCTACTTATATTTAACTATATATTACTTTTTTTTCCTTTATTAATAGGTTGAATCAAAAATCATAAACACCCAAGGTACATCATTATTTATTAACTCTATTATTATTTATTTAATTAGAAAAAGACTTGATTAGAAAAAGAAAGTGCAAATCCTAGAAATGCAACAGTCAATTGAAGACATCGAATTCGAGAACATAATAACTCATAAAAGGCTGACAAATATTCTTCAAAATAGATCTTGATGAATGTTTGATGCGACACGAGGTTCAAAGATAAGCTATACTTAAGTAAACTATCTGCTATCAGTTAAAGAAGAATACTACGCCGCAGCAACAGCTGTACGTTACAAATTTACAAAACAGTATCCCATTAGTTGTAAAACATAAACATTTAGACATTTATAATATGAATTTATCGAAAAGACGCTAAACGGCAGCCAGTTGGAGATCGGAGGATACCCTCTGCCTTTAACGTGCACTTTGCTATTTATAAGCGGGCATAGCGCGTTCATTACTTACATTTTGATATCTATCGCTCTGCTGGACGGCTAGAATATGAAAAGGTAGTAGCTGTTTCAGAGCAAGAATACCTTTTGTTGCATCAGGTTTTAAGCATGCCTGAGGCATGTTCTCATATGATTTTTTAAGGGTTCCGTAGCCAACAGGGAACGTTTATAATTTAGCCATGTCCGTCCGTCCGTGTGTCGGTCCGTGGTTTAGATCGTCGACTCTTAATACTAGAAAGCTGTAATTTTGTATGGGTATACATATTAATCACACGGACAAAATTGCAAAATAACATCTTAAAAAATGTTTTCAGAGTACCCCTTCTATACGTCCAATTGAAATGAATCTCCTTTTCTTGTCTGTCCCACAGTGCGGGGTATAATAGGTCGTTCAAAAACTTTGCGGGTGTATAAAAACTATTTTTGGATTAAGGAATCCATTTTCAATATTTAAATTGCTAATTTGTTAGAGTCAAGTCCCGCTCCCACCCGCAAACTAAACGGTAAAATTTAAAATAAAACTCAGCAATAGTACATGTACTATATAACCAAGTTAAATGGAAAACTATCACAGTTAAGTGGGCTTTACATGTTAATGAATAGAAGTCGACCGGAGCAAGCCGTTAGTTTTGTGAAACAGGTAGTAAATATATGTTTATGGACCGTGTAAAATTATGGAGATGTAAGTTATTACCCGTTAAACAGTCAACTCATATTTACAAATTATCAAACAAAAAGCACCCTTCTAATTTCGCATATCGTGACGGGTAACTATGAGACCCTAACCTGCGCGTGGCCCGACACGCAAGTGCCTACTTTTTTTTATTATTTCAGATTGAGACACTTGTGCGCAAGTAATATAATCTTCGACGCAAGAAAAATCGATGAATCATGTGAGGTCTCAGTTTAATCACCACCAACACGAAATAACATCGCTGTTGCTGCGTGTTGTATATTATACAGCATTATCTTCGCGTAAGTCGGTTTCGGAATTAAGATAATCTCAGAGGCGGCGACCGATGTTTGCTTTGACTCAAAACAGACAAAATTCTTGAAACTCGCTAAAAAACGCCAGTAGTCATAGAATTCGAAGAAGTGTGCTATAAGAAATTAAGTCTTTTTTTAATTACTGTGTTATGGGTATAAACACAACAGTGATTAAGGCTGTTGATACAACCTAATATTTATTTGTTTAATCTAGCCGGTCGATAATTACTATGGCCCTGCTGAATGCTAGTTTTCAGGTTTAGGGATACCATAAAAATATTATTACGACTTGGTGTCACCGCCGCTTATGAGCTTCAGCAGGCGGACGGCCGGCGCCTCGAACGCCAGCGAGATGGCGAACGACGACAGGAAGGCAACGACCGCGTAGCCCGCGTACACGGTGAGCTGGGGACGCGAAAAAATAAAGAATAAGTTAGTACATTTTATACGGAATTCATTGTGTTTAAATTATTGTAGTATTTATCGTAGGTATCTATCGACGAAATATCATCGACTATTATTAATCTAGATTCGTTTAAATATATACAGCTAAATAAATTTCTGTAAAAAATTGTATAAACCAGACAGGTATTTTAATTTTTTTTTTCAATTGGTAAATATGTGTTTAAATTTTACATCAAGCGCTTTCACATCTTATACATTTTTAAATAAATCTATTCAACTTATTTAATTCGATACACATACTCAAATCCCCTTTCAAGTGTTAATTTTATTTTTTCTATGCCTTCATGTCTGTTTTTTAAACAGAGACGACAAACCTGCATACGTATTATACATAATTCTCTTACTTCACTGATATTTAATACCTATTCGGTTTCACTGATTGGTGCGGCGAATTGCGCTAGTCGGAAAAATTTTGTTCCACAATAATGACACACTCAAAAGGGTAGAAAATAGAAGGGACTCACCTGTAGTACTTCGATATCCTTCGAGTGGCCACCACCTTTTCCTCTTATTCGTTTTATTATTGTGTAGCGGCGCGGGCGCGGAATTCGCGAAAGTCCGTCGTGAATTGCGGGTGGATTGGTACTACTATGTGAGAGGGTAGGGGAGCACAATATGGAAAGATTTATGCAATGGTAATAACAAGAAGGAATGTGTGTCATCATTGCAACACAAAACTCCAACCAAAATTACGGCGCAGCCACTGATATTCATTAATCAATTCACGCAAGCTCGTTGGTTTCGGGTGCTTAGATTTTATCCTTCTTTAGCATGCTAGCATTTTGGTGTGCCGGCAGGAGCGAACATAATAGATGCTCTATAGATTTTTTTCCGTCAGCCTACTTTTATTCATTTGTCCAGATGGCCAAACTAGCCTAAAATAACCTATTCTATTTCAGCTACTGAAATCTGCTTTCAAACCACATCATTATTTTAAATCACTATTCCTACTGCCTATTTTTCAAAGATGGTCTACAGGAATCATATCTCCATTGTATTATTCACGTTTTCTATCACATCCAACTTTCACTACCGAGGTTCCCCACAATCTAAAAGCGTGAGTCACAGATTTTTTTTGGATAATGAAATAAGCACCTACTATTCGTAATAGAAATAAGGCCCTATTTCCTTTTTACTTCGATAATGATTTACACATTATTTTAACACAAAAAAAAAATGTTTTAATTATCGGCCGTGTTGACAAACAGTAAGAAATATTAATTAATAAAATTAAAAGTAGCATTATTACGAATAGTTCTCTCTTTTCCAAAAGAACACATGGGGACAGGTACAGAGCCCCTGCCTGATGGAGACTCAAGGATCAGATGCCGTCGTTTGACTTGGCCCTTCCATAGCCTAAAGCAGCCCAGACCATGGAACTTTATCAAGTTCTATCAAAATTCATTCAATGATTTTACGTAAGACCTATCTACATAACCAAGAAGACGATAGATTAAATATTTATTTTAAATTTCCGTTAACCCCTCTTCATTAAATATCACATGTATTTTTTTTTTAAAACATTACGGGCTTAAAATTACTAGCTATTTTAAAAGTTTTCGAATGTAGTATCTAATTACTGTAATGGATAATGTATTAATTTCGTAGAATAAATCTCTTCATATAAATAAATAATTAGAATTTACAAGTAAGAAAAAAAGAGATAAATCGATTGTGTTTTTGGGGCACCGGACGAATAATGGAGTGTACGTAATTGAGGTTCCATTCGGTGGATAAAGAAGTTCATGAAACCAATTTACTGGCAAAATTGCGAGATTCATGAAATATTTTTTTTAATTTAATATTGTCTGCCGCATACCGTTAAAGATAAGAATTCATGTATTATAGTTTTGGCAAACAAATCAAAAATTCAATCATGACAGAAAGCTAAGATTTCAAAAGGAAATTTTATTATTTGAACCTGGGTTATAGTCATTTAAGCCTGGGTCATAGTCATTGTAATGTTTATGAAAAGCAGGATTAAAAATTTGGTAACCTAAACATAACATTTAAGTTCGTTTTAACTAAGAAAAACCGGCGTAATGTGTTTGTACAGGATGAAAGCTCTCTCCCTCGCTGTCAAAATAGAATTTCAACATCTTAAGTGAATAATACCCTTCGACAGGTTTTAGGGTTCTACTCTTAAAAAGCAATCCTTATGATGCAAATTGTCTGCTTATCCGCCTATCTGTACATCATGAACGTTTTTGAAGCAAACCTTTTTTAGTCGCCATTTGATAGTAAATGAAATCCTTTTTGAGCAGAACCAAACGTTCACTAAAATCTTATAGTTCGTTTACTCAGTTTCCGCGTTCGTAGTTAATATATAATATTTATCGCCAAACCGTTGACTTATAATCGAAGGTGGCCAGTATTTTAAAACGGCGACTTCGTATATTAACCCTCAACACATTGATTAATGACTGCCTTCCGCCCGCGTAGACATAGGATGAATTCCTTCATTTGTATATCCATCGATCAGGCTCTCGGTCGCGATGCTCATCGCTATTCCGTTCTCGATTCTGATCCCCATACTACTCTCAGTGCCAATTCTCTCGCTCTCGATTTCGATCGCGGTCCCGTTTCTGATCTCGAACCCGGTCTTGACTTGAGTAAATTCCGATTCGGATCCTGCTCCCGATCCCGGTCCCGGTCTCAAATATAATTTCAGTGTTGCTCCTCGATCCCATTGCAGTCACGCTCTCAATTTCAACCTCACACTCGATTTCGATTTTGGTCCCGTTCTCGATTTGGATCCTTCCTGATCTTGATTCTCGATTCTGCTCTCTGTCTCGCTTGCGATGTCAATTTTGGCCGAACAAATGCTAGCATTGTTAAATGATAATTAATAAAATTTAAGTTATATTACTTAAGGATAGTGTGGCTATCTTATATAATATGAGCTTCCATATTCCATTCATGTAATACGAGTGGAAGAATTCTTAGGATCTTTAGTAGCACAAATATGCAGATGAAGTCAGGGCGGAATGTAATAGTCTATTTTACTCAGGGAGCTTCTTATTAGTACAATAATTTTCAGAATCGGTTCATTCATTTAGTTCAATAGTACAAATATACGGACAAATTCGGATAAACATACTAGTCTTTTTTTTCAGAAACCCTCGCGTTCACACATATAATATATTTCCAGTTTTAAGTAATCGGATGAATATCTTAGGCGCGCATGGAAAATAAGATTAATGTACACTCATTGAAAACAGTCTACCCTGAAGTAAAATTTGATTTTCACAATCCATTCAACCTTTTCGGAGATTAGCTCAAACAAACAGACAAACAATCTATCGATCTGTCTGACTGTCTGAATTTTACAATTATGATAATACATTAGGTAAGTCTAGACAAAATTTTATGAAAACATTCAATGAATAGTTTCACGTATTAGTATAGATAGATAAATAAATAGTATTTCTTATTTCAGGAAGTACTCTACGTCTATTCAAAATCTGGTTGAAATCTGTGCAGCCGTTTTGGAGTTTATTGAAATCGTATATAGTTTATCATGTACGCAATAATATTTACATACTGTGTATCAATTTTTATCGAGGTCAATCAAACCCTTCTTAAATTACAAAAAACATACACACAAACAGAGAGACAGATAGATTTATATATATTTTATATCTGTTAAAATAATTTCCTTTCATATATGTCACATAATCATCAAAGGAATGCAAAATTTGAACAGGAGATTCAATGTAATACTTTAAAGTTGTTCAATTCACGCTTCCTCTAAAGTGATGGTATGACGTACATTGTATATTGTGAGGTAATACCAGTTCATAGCATAAGTACAATCAGTACCACTCTCATGCTTACAACTAGAACGAAACTATAAATAGATTAGTTATTCTATCTAATTAGATATAACCCGCACAGTTGTGGTGGTCGACGGTATTTGCAATTATTTTGCAATAAATACACAAATTTCATGATTAATATGTACAATTAAATAGGCCCTTCAAACAGCTGTAGGAATTGGAACAAAAATGCTATAACAGTAAATACATCTTCTGTACATTAGCCACTAGCCAAATATCTGTGCCAAAAAAACTATTAAAAGCTTTTGAAAAGGACATTATTTACATTTTTAAGTTGTCTTAGACTTTGGTAACTAACTTTGGAATTTTGGTATAAATTTACTAATGGTTACTGTGAGTGATAATAGGCTATACATAAATAGCCCATAAGAAACCAAGAATGATTTTCATGCAACATGGTATAGGAATCCTTGGTTCCGTGGTCGATATCCTTTGGTATCATAAGAAAGGTCTTGATTTCAATTTGTGCCTTTTCATGTATTCATATGTTCTTCAGTTTTAGTTAATTTCAATTTTAATACTCTACGGTCACAAAGCGGCTGCTTGCTGTTAGTTACACATTATTTTGATAATTATGACTCTTATAATCTTAACAAATGTTATGTAAGTAGAAGGTTTTTATTATTAAAGTTAAAAGAATTTGCTGACAACGAGTTCTTCAAGAGTGATGGTATATCATTCCAATACTTGGTAGCTGCAAAATAAAAACTACAACAAAATTCCTCTGCCTTGTAGCTGATTAAAGACACGCCGTGTCGGATATTGGATTGAGAAACTCTTATTTTTCCATAAGATAGGCGGTCGCGTTTTGATCATTGCATATAATAAGGATGCAAAACAGAGGTCGCGACCGGCCTCCGTGTTTAGGACATTGTTGTCGAGGGGATTACTGTAGGAACATACACTCTTACAATCTTCTTAATTCACGTTGAGAAGCTAGGACTTTAGTATGCGCTGATACGGTGTGTTTTGGAGGCTGATAACGATGATGGCCAGCGTTGCGTTTTGTTAGAGGTATGTAGTGAGTGGTTTGCTTTAAAAGTTTAAACCCCATTTACAAGTTCATTGATCGTTCGTCCGTGGTTAGAATTTACACAGCTCGGTACTTTGTGAACCATATGTGGGCAACTACCGGCCCGCGAGCCGCGTCCAGCCCGCTGTAAGATTTGATCCGGCCCGTGAGATAATTTGAAAAATTTCATGTCTGATATCTATCGCTAAAAATCATGTCATACTAGTCTAAAATACTACTTCAAAATGTACTTCTTTTTGCACACGGCCAGCAAATATATTTGCACACTAAAGTTTGGCCCTCAACATGTCAAAGATTGCCCATACCTGTTGTAAACGGTATTTGTAATGTTGATCGTTCGCTCAGTAACGCTCATGGGCAAATTAAAAACTCAATTTTTTTTTTATTTCATAGTAGATACGTAAGAGAATTTAAAGGCTACATTTGAAAAACTTCCATTGTGTATTCATAAAGTATCTCATTGAATTTAGGTTCGCGCTGGGCTTAAATTTAATCTCAAAAATATATTTATAAGCGCGCCTTCCACGATCTCGTTTTGAACTATTTTTTAATAAGAAACCACTTTTAAAATTAATTTTGACTTTAGCAAGTTTAGCAGGTTAGGTCGAGTAGCAAAAGTGTCTTATAGGTAAAAATGAATTTAAGAGGTATTTGGGGAAAAAATATATAGTTTGTGAGACCGACTCCCACCATTATGATTTTGTATTATACTATAAATACATAGCTTTACATTTATGCAGATACTGATAGATTCGAATGCTAGTTAGATTTTGACATCGAAAATTCCTGTATTGTGATATATTTATTTATAAATAAATATTGTGCATACAAAATTATTAATGACAAACAGTTATACTACGATACAAATTCCCCGATGCGTTTGCCTAGCTTGCTTTTACGTTTATTATTTTGTAAGAAATGAGTCAAACTACATACACAAATTTATATACAATATTATTGATTTTGAAAACTATCTTATATCCGGTTGTATCGTAGTATTTGTTTGGCCAGTAACATATATAATTTTTTAAATTTGAATTTGTTTTTGGAAATATTTATTGGATTATATTTTGGTCGCAAATGGAAAATAGGAAAGCTCGTGAGACTTAAATGATCAAATCAAAACAACAATGAGTAATTATTGTTTTCGTCTGAATAAGGGTAATATTGAATCTAAGCGAGTTTCACGGTGTGTCGTTGCGTGATAAACGGACATTTGTGCGTCCGCTCTGGCGTGGACATAAATCACTGTGCGCGCGCCGCCGGAAACACCCCGAGAGGCGTGAGCGCGACTCATCGCCTCCGACAATACCTTTTTGTATACAAATAAAAAAAAATAATTTTTCACTTCTTGTGCGAACGGCGGATGAAGTGATGAAGGAGGGCAAAATTTTAAAAAGTTGATTTTTCTAAAAGTTATACAATTGTTAACTAAGTAATTTTTCATGGACGTTCATTTTTACGGTATAAAAGTTTAAATAATTGTCCTATAAATTTTTGCTTCTTGGAGCTCGTCTTACATATATATATATACAAGTGCATATACAAGACCACGTTATAAAAGTATCTTAAATTTGTGTATTTTGAATATCATAATTATTTTAAATTAACAAAAACTGAATTTTTTAACAACATTATTGAGGATTTTCATAGTCCTACAAAAAAATTCTTTTATGTGATAGACTCTATTGAGCAGTAGCGGGGCTATGCAGTATCGGCCTCGCTAGGCCCTATTTTCAGCACTAAATTAAACTTATAAATAATGAAGGTAGAGTTCAGGAAGTCAAGACTTATTGTTGAAAATTTTCTCCTCTTTATGAATCACTTTCTAAACTTCTTAAATGTCAATAGTTTTTGTGTAATTGCCAAAAAAGAAATACCTTTTTTTTTCATCTTAATTTGTTAATAACTTTTGCAATTTTTAAATTACAGTAAAATCCTTCTATTACATTTTTCTAGATGTCATTCCGAATCGAATGAGCTATCGCGTATATTTTTAGGACCTTTATCAAGAATTAACACGATTTTGAACTTGTCGACTAGACTACACTACGTAATAATTATTAACAAACGTCAGTTGTGTATATAAGATGCGCTACGATAGAATGACCTCCCATGATAAAAAAATAATAATTTCTTCCAGAATGTGCTAATTGATCCCCTAAACGCGACGTAACAAGGCGTACGGGCAGTGATATTGCGAAGCATCGACCTTTTCTCTGTCAGTTGCCAGGGACGCGAACTGACAGCCGGCGCCGACAGAGGCGCTCTAATCGCATTTCCCTGACGTGATTCTAGACGTACAACGGTCTCCTTAGCGTAGACCATTTTGCACCCTTCGACGGTCTGCCGGTCTGTAGCACGATAGTCTAGAATCCAGTTGACAAAGTTTTAAGTTACCACTATCAATTTTCAAGTTGATAATTTGCGATCGGCGTAACATATTTATGAAACACTTGTTTTTTCGATACGTTTTAAGGTGGCGACTTGTCAATTAACATTAAAAATATCATGCCCTCTCCACACATTATATCAGATATATATTTCAATAACGTTATTAATAGTTCCTAGATGTTTATTAAGATAAAATATTATAGTAAATATTCGACTCTTGTATTACAGACTATACGTAGAATGATAATGAATATTATCATAATAAATATTATTCTAATAAATAATCAAAATTTAATATTTTATTAATAACAATAGCGCAAAAAACAATACAAAAATGAAATAAGTTTGACGACACTTACCACCACCGAGTTCTGAAGATGCAGCGGTCCATCCATAAGGGACATGACGTACGTCATGATGGTCGGGTGTACCAGGTAGGCGCAGTAGGTGAGCCTGGACAGGGGCAGCAGACCGGGGTACGAGAGCGCCGAGTTCACGAGTCCGCCGTGGCCGCTACAGCACGCTATAGTCACCCACGCCACCGCCACACCCCAAGCTGTAATATGTTCGACAAGCTATATTAAAACCAAAAGTGTTTTTCTATTAATCTTTTATTTATATTCAAAAATGTATCATTTTCAATACCAGATATTTTCCATTATCATTAATTAAAATACAATCCTTTCGGCCAGTGCCAGTTAAATATGTCATCTATAACTTTTTGCTTTTAAAGTTTTATGTTGGTCGCTTTCATCATAGTTATCTTTTGTATACTTAATTTTAGTTAGAACTCGCCACAATAATTGCAATAAAGAGAACCTCTTTTTTGAATTCGGATAAAAATGGCGGCTTTTCCCAAACATTATCGTTACATTTTTTTTTCAAAATCTTTTTAGATATACCAAAAGGAAAAAATCTATCTTTCTTTTTATAACTTTACAAGTGTAATAAAATAAAAGAAACTTAAATCAACAGAATCATTATAAATTCGTAGAACAACCATCGCTTTTTATATTGCACAGGTATTATTGTTTCTACGAGTATATTATTTTTTGCGAAATTTGTTAATATCAACAAACAATCAACAAACCCGTATGTCCTATGCTAACGTAGAAGGCTGTTGGCCACACTTCGAAATAGCCGTCGACCATACTGAATATGACGCTGCCCATGATGGCTAAAGAAGCGGGCCAGCCCACCATCACCACCCACCATGGAAGCCGGATCTGGCACTTAGTTCGGTGTAAATACCACCCCACAGCCATGCCTAAAACAAAAAAGAAATATATTTGTGAAATATTAGCATCATTAACATATAAATATTATGCATTTTTGTAAAAGAGTAAACTGATTGATTTATATATCAACACAAAGCCCAAACTATTGAGTCTAGAGGTTTGCAATTTTGTACAGAGGTTCGTATTATAACCTAGGTGATTACTGAAAACGATTTATTGAAATTCGACCCTTAGGGGGGTGAGAAGAGTGAAATACTGTTGTTTGAAAAATTGAAGACTTTGAATCTACAGATGTCAAACTTAACATTTCAATTGCTTATAGAAAAAAAAAATTATTTCAAATTGTTTGTTCTTTTTAACTCTGAGTGAAGTGCAATAAGGGATGAAATTTCTATACGAAATTGATGTGTATTTTGTCCATTTTTTTGCGTGCTTAAAATTTATTCGGTTACTATAAAACTTGCTATATGCTGTACGCGCGAACAAGAAGCTTTCAAATAAAAAAAATAGTTTTTATTTCTGCCGCTATAGATTCCAAAACTATTTCACTCATTGAAAGATACACTATGCCCAGTAATAAACCAAATTTTATTTTTATAGCCTTAGCATTTGTTACGTCTTCGTCCAAATCAGAGCCGTTATTGGTAGTAGATTCGAAATTGCACACAGGACGAGAAATATAATTGAAAATCTAGACCGAGATCAAAATCGAAAATGAGACCAAGGCCAAAATCGAGTCTAGGATCAAAATTAGAATCAAGAGCGTTGATTCCGAAATTAGAATGAGAAGCAGTACTGACAAGCGGGACCGTAACCGAAATCGAAGATTAAAGAAATCGACACCGAGAGCACCGCCGTGATCATAATCGGAAAAGGCAAGCTAGCTAGGTCTTGATTTCGTGATGGGACGAAGGAATTCATTTTTTTGTCTACATAGACAGAACCGCGGGCTAAAGCTTTATAAAATAAATGATATAGTAACTATAAGCGTATATAATTCTAGAGTTTTCTAAATTAACAACGTTTAAATCATTTCTGATTGGGCTTGATGTAAATTGAAAATACTACTAGCATCGGTACGTTCACACATATTTGTATTTCTTCAAATATTAAATTCAATGATATTACAAAAAAATAGAAACGAAAATATATAAAAAATGAAACACCTTGGACGCCTAATTCTGAAAAGCGAATTTAGACAAAAATGCATATACCATCATTAGTGTACTATCAGGTAATTTTTGGAAGTACAACTATTTATTAAAGCCTTTGACTTCTCATTATATGTAAGAAAATAAGAAGTTTTGAATATTAAAATATAAGTTTTTATAGCATACAAGGCAGACGAATATGTCAGTCATTCTACTCACTACTTAATCAGCGCTGCCTATAATCCAAAAGGAATTGTTAAATAATTATTCAATTATTAACTGAGAGCTTTTAATTAGCACTTACCATAAAAAAAAATTAAAGGCGATTTACAATTTAATATGCGAATGAGAAAAAAGTTGATTTGATACTGAAGTATACAATGTTACATATGTAAGTATACAATGTTAAATATAAATATTAGTTTTCCAGAGTCGCATAGTTACTTTTTCATTATCAAATTCACTTTCAACACAAAGAAACATTTGATAACCAATACTCACAACACACGTTTTATAACCATATTATTTTGAGTTGCACAAATTGCACACTGGCCATTTTGTGCCATAAGTCAATGATATTTACATTTTCCCAATAAGTAACCGATAACTGAATCAAAATAAATATGCTTCTCTATCATATAATTCAATTTGAGCATAAAATATCAAATAATCATCAAGAACGTGTGGCTTGCTTCCTAAACTTGGCGGAACTTGGCGCTTCCTAAAAAATGTATAAAACTGTTAGTGTTACAGACCATCCCTAAAGTTATGATATTTATCAATGTTCTTTTGAGCTTCCTGAGTAATGAATATTGTCCATGAGTTGTTGAGCTTTCCGAGCTAAAAAAATTGAAAGATGATTGACCCTGCAGGCGTTCTCTGAAATTTCTTAGTACTTTCGAGATCAAAGTGTTCAAAAATAAAGTAACAGTAAGCTCATCACGCTCAAACGATTTTAATGCTTTTTCCAGCTCCACGAGCCCAAATCCAGTCCTGATACTTTCTGAATAATTTGAATTCAAATATACAGATTTAAAAAATACATTTTTTTATTTTTTATTTTTGATCCGCCTGACAGCATTTAACGCAGATTTTTAAGCAGAAAAGGATGATCAAAGACCAAACATAAATACATCAAGCATTTTACATATTATTTTGAAAAAATCCTTTTTCTAATTTTTTGTTAACTACGTACGAACCTACCGATTTTGATATAATTTGCAACAATTGGCGTTGCTTTTTAAGTAGAATAGCTAATTAGAGATTGGAGTTTATTGGTAGAGTAGTTTACAGAATACTGTAAAAAAAAAACACTCGGCAAAATTTTTCTCCAACGACATCTCTTAAACAGATCAGCGGATTTTTATACAGTTTGCGGCAGTCGTTGCAACTACTAGAGAAAAAGTACTAATCATATTGTAGTATAGACCGGTAGCCTAATACATATGTGGGCAACTGCCGGCCCGCTGTAGGATTGGATTCGGCCAATTGGAGACAATTAAAAAATCATGTCTGGTATCTATTGCTAAAAATTATGAACACTACTTTAAATTGCACTACTTTTTGAACGCGTCCTGCGAATGCATTTGCACACTACATGGTTTGGCCCGCAACATGTCAAAGGTTGCTCGTACCTGGTGTAATAGTTGTTTCAACAAAACATTTTTCTGATAACTTTATTTTAAAATCCTCAAAATCTTCCTGGCGAAATCGGTTCAAGTATTCATGAACTCTAAGTCGAGTAGACTTCGTTCAAATACGGCATTTCCAATGGTTAATCCGTTTAAAAGTTTCAAACGGTTTAAGGAACGGAGAGAAAGAGAGAGAGAGAGAGAGAGTGAGCGAGAGGGGGCGAGGAGGCATACAGACAACACTCGGAAAATAGTCGCAAGAGATTATTGACACTAAAACGTCAAGATCTAATGAGACCTAGATTTTCGAAAATCGGACTGCAAACAGTAACTCTGCAATTTTAAGGAAATTTTTCGATTTTCAGAATGGAAAATTAATAAATAATCCCCCAAATTAGAAAAGGTTTTGGCGGATAATTAAAATGAAAATATACAGTAATTTTGTGGGCCATTAATATGTTTTGAAATAATTGAGAAATATGGTTTGATTAAAAGAAAACATATAAACGGCGATGTTTGTCGGTATTGTTCTTTAATTAAGTACAACAATATTTGGATTTCGCTTTCTCGTTTGCGAAGTGAAATATGTTTTATCCTAAAAACATATACATATTTCAAAGTACTAGTATTTGTTTTCGAACCAAATACATGATATTGTTTTAACTTAATTTTCCTATGGACGTAATATGTCTGTCGCTCTATTATTTCATTTCGTATTTGAGTATTATGATGTAAAAATTATATAATAACTTTTTTATAAATTCTGTAACGACGGCTAAATTATTTTAAAACTGTCAGAAGAATGGCTATTCATAAATATTTTGCTGGCTTTGCACTTCCTCTTTGGTTAATGAAAGCAATAAAAATAAATCGTCACGGTTAAAAGGTTCAAGTTCAAAAACCCGCAACGGTAATAATTATAATTTTAATGAAAGTTAAATGGAATTGAATGGGTAATTTTGTATCTACAACTAATCTGTAACTAATCTGCATTTTTAGAAAATTTCGATCACCCTCAATTTTTTTGCAACAGCAATTAATCTTTTTAAGTAAAACGGTAAAAAATGTCTCAAATGAAGAAAAATAACTTGTATTTTATTTTATTTAGGATTTTCGGGAATATTTAGCGTCAGGTACATCCCTTTGAATGTCCAACAGTAGTAGCTAACATGTTCGGACTCCACTTGCCTTGATACCTTTTTTCCATGTTGGATATGTCCTGATGGAACCGCTCACCGTGTTCATCGCTAACGGCTCCCAAGTTTTGAGGAAAAATCCAAATGCGAGTGTAAAAGTGAATTTTGAGCGACATATTGCATCCCATGTCCTTGTAAGCCACTAAGAGGTTGTTAACTAACTCTTCATAGTTTTCGGCCCTGTGGTTTCCAAGAAAATTACGAACAACATTTCGAAAACATGTCCATGCGGATTTTTCAATCGGATTAAGTTTTTGTTCAAACTCTTCATCAGCCAGTAGGTTTCTTATTTGTGGCCTACAAAGATTCCTTCTTTTATTTTGGCATCACTGATGTTTGGGAATTTTTTTCAAGTAACAAAACGATCTCCATTTTTATTCATAGCTTTGACAAAATTTTTCATTAGCCCGAGTTTGATATGCAATGGAGGTAGCAATACATCTTCAGGATTTATTAAAGGAGTGTGAAGAACATTTCGTTGACCTGGTATAAGAGCGTCTCGCTTAGGCCACTCCTTTTGACATAGTGATTTTTTGTCTCGACTATCCCATTCACAGAGGAAACAAGAAAACTTCGTATATCCAAGCTGTAGACCTAGCAAAATAGCAATTACTTTCAAATCTCCACATATTTTCCAAGAATATTGGTTATATTTAATATGTTCTAGCAGTGATTTCATATTTTCATATGATTCTTTTATTTCAGTAGCATGAGCGACCGGCACGGAAGGGTATTTATTACCATTGTGTAACAGTACAGCTTTTAAACTAACCTTTGAGGAATCTATAAATAACCGCCAGTCAGATGTTTTATACTCAAACTTCAACTCCGTCATTACTGAAGGAATGTCACTGCAAAACACTATATTGCCATCTTGAGAAAAAAAATTTGAGAAGTGCGTATGTCGAGATCTGTATACGGATATTCTGGTATTTTTTTCCAGTAAATTCCAGTCATGAAGTCGGGAAGCCAACAGTTCTGCCTGTCGTTTACTGAGATCCAAATCCCGTACCAAGTCATTGAGATCGTTTTGAGTTATAAAATGAGGTTCTTTGTTTGAAGTACTGGGCTCAAAAGTCGGATCGGAATCTGAACTCTCGGATACACTTTCTTCGGTCACGTCATCCATGTTTACTGGACGTTGAGGAACAGGTAAATTATCACTGTGTGGGATAGGTCTTTGAGTAGATTGTAGATTTGGATAGTTCACAGAGTTCCTAGATTTGTGATTAATACCTTTATAGAAGTTTGGCAGAAATAACAATCTGATACATGGTCTTTCGGTTCGGCCCATATCATTGGAACTGCGAACGGCATATGACGAGATCCTTTAGCCCATGATGTTAATAAAGTGACACACTGTGCACAGCAAATACTAGGAGTCCAGGTTTTGTCCAAATTTCGCACCAGAAACCAAAATAATTTAAATAACAGTTTTGAACTAATGGTGTCAAACTACGACGTTGACGTTTAACAGTAAGTTGACCGCAAATATAAGAGAAGTTATCAGGATGGTTTACACACTCTCGGCATCTTAGTATGATATATAACACTAATCTCAAGAAAAAAAACTGTTTTAATTTCAATATTTTTTCGTTAATTTATACGGAAACACACGTCGGTAAGCAAAATTCGCGTAATCGAGTAAGTCGATGTTTTATGAAAACTGAGGGTGATTGAACAAAACTAAATATGAGGTTTATATGCGGGTAGGTAGTAGTGTTTGAAAATATGACTTGATTTCGTTTACAAATTTACTGTTGATCAGTGATTAGCTGTATGCAGCACAATTAATCCTAGTTTGAAGGTTCGCGTTCTTCGCTGAATAAACACTTTGACATTAGGTTCCGATTTGACATAAAATTCTGATTTGGCACTAGACTTTTGAGACTCCCAACGCCTATAAAACATTATATTTCTGAGATGTTACACTACGATTACAGAGACTTTATATAGTTCCGCTAGATGGCAGAGCTTTCGGCGCATTGACGTAGTTTCTGAGTGAAAATAACGATAGCCTGTGTCCACAAAACTGGCCCACAAGCTTGATGTCGCTACCTCAATCCGGACAAATGGGCAAACACAAAATAAAAGAGTAAAAAATCACAAAATTGGCAATTTACTGTTTTCACCGCGGTTTTCGAAAATCGATTTTTCACCAGATCTTGACGTTTTAGGGTTCTAGGAATCTATTTCGATCATTTCCCGAGTGAAGTCCGTATGGCTGTATGTGTGTGCAACATGCGTACCTGCATGTGTGTGTATGGAAACCTTTCATAACTTTGGAACGGTTTAACCGATCGAAACATAGTTTGCGACATTCAAAAGGAGCCCGATTAACTTAGACCTTCTGAAACTTAGAACTAATTTTGTCCTGTAGATTTTGAAAAATCTCAATATAATGCTCTTAGAAAAATATTTATTTTAAAATTACTTTTAGACCACTCTACTAATCGATACCGAAATCTAATAAGCCCTTTTCTCCAAAAAGTTGTACGACTGCCGCAAACTGCATAAAAATCGGTTTAATTTGTTGAAGAGCAATCACTCTAGAATTTTTTTTTTTTTAAGTATTTTTTTACAATATTTTGTGAACTATTCTACCGACAAATTCCAAAATCTAACTACGTATAACTTTTACGGATAAGCTACGGATAATTGGTTTAAAAACAACAACGATCTTTCCAAACTGCATCAAAATCGGTGGATTTTACTCGAGAAAGTTTGTTAACGGAAAAATCGTAAAAAGAGTATCTTTCAAAATAGCATAAAAGTCTTAATGGATTTTTTGACGCAAATGTCACGAGTACCAAAGTGCTCAGTAATCTTTTTCTGTTTATAAAACTGCGTCGGATGCCATTAAGCAGATCAAATTGGAACAACGCTTTCGAAAGATGTAGTAGTAGAAAAATAATTTAAAAAAAGGGGTTTTGCATACATATACATTTTTGGACTCAAAAAGTTCAAAAGTATTAGAATTATATTGTAGAACTTGGAAAACTTGAAAAAGCACTACAGTCGATTTCTCAAGCATAATGAACTTAATACTTTATTGGTAATTTATTTTTGAACGCTACTTTATCTTTGAGCCCGAAAGTAGTAAGAAGTATCAGTGATGGCTTGGAGGGTCAATCGTCTTACAAATTTTTAAGCTCGGAAACTCATAGACAATAATTATAATTGAAAGAGCTTAAAGACACTTAGGTAAATATCATAGCGGAAAGTTTTATGGATAGTCTACAGGGTCACCCGTTTTATATATTTTTACAATCAACAAAGCTAAAACGATTGATTATTAACTGCTGAAAGCGTGTAAGTTTTCCACGATGATATTATATTCATTTATTATCTAGAAAAATAGACTACGGATCTAAAGTGTCTAAAATAAAAAGGATTTAAAATAAAAAAAAAAACCATATCCTCCTATGTGCATCGTAAATATACAAGTAGTTATGACGGAAATTGAGACAAAAGTGATTGAGTCAGATAAAAATAATGTTCACAAAGTCTTTTTATTTTAGAATATTGTACAGCAATAATCTGTGTAATACCTGTAAATTACACAGATCATTGTTGTGTGATGTTATAGATATATTCTAGACAAAATGAACTCTAAGAATCTAAAATAAATAATAGTATTATATAATATGCATGGTAAATATACAAGTATTTATGAGGGAAATTGAGACAAAAGTAATTAGTACGACAAAAATAATAATAATAGTAATGAAGTCTGTGTATTGCACAGATCATTATCGGATGATATTTGGCATACACAAAAAAGAAAAATGATATAAAATAATAAAAAAACAATACACAAAAAAAACATTTTTCGAACAATAATATTCTCGTTTATATTCCCATATCGATTGGCCTATATCATTTAAACTATACACCGCATTCTGTTGAATATACCGTTAGGAAAACAACTTTAATCCAGTTCACACTGACGAATTATACAAAACAGTAATATCACCATTCTCAAGCGAACATCTGCTTAAACCCCAGCAATCATTAGCACAAGCGCACATATATCATGAACACTGCACTAATAAGTTTAAGCCGTGGGTTAAAGTTAACGGAGCTCTGCCGAAGTGCGATATATTGTTTTCAAGACAAACATAATATTGGTGTTTGGCGCGTATCCACAAACCTAAAATTGGGTATTGATGTACGAGCTCCGTCGCATGCCTACTACGTATTAATCATGTTGACCTTCGGTAAGCGAACCGCGAGATGTTGATGTTCAATATCAGTCAAAGTCGGAGGATAAGTTAGGCTGAGTTTACATTTAAGAAATTCTGAGACGTATGAATAATATTGAAAAGGTGTATAAATTAGATATAATAAAATTAAAACTGAGATATATTTTGTAATTTTGCGATTTATTACTTAACTAGCCTTCCGCTCGCGGCTTCGCCCGTACGGAGATAGGATGTATTTCCTTCATCGATCGATATTGCTGTTAATTCAAATCTTGAACCGGCTTCCAATTCTAATTATGACATTGATGCTGATTACGATTCCAGACGCGCTGTTGATTCTAGTCCCAGTTCAATATTCCAATTGGAACCTAGTTTTAATTTCAATTATTCGGCTCTCGATTCTGGTTACCGACTCGCTTTCAATTTAGCTTCCGCTAACAGTCATTGGGACGAAGGCGGAGCAAGTGCTAGTACCAAAATAAAATATAGGCTATATTACTCGGCGACAGTGTAGGTTTCTATGAATAAAAGAATTCATTAAATCGGTGTAGTAGTTTGTTTCAATAGTACAAATACGCGAATGAAGTCATGAAGTTAGAGACAAATATCAATATACGTCCATAAAGACATGCGCCTATGTGAATACAATGTCATGTATTATATATATTAGCTATGAGAAAAAGTTTTTCTGTATATACTAAGAAAAAAAAATCTAGCAAAATCTCTTTGGTTGTGCAATTTGCATCTGGTTAGTTTTGATACCATTAAGTAGATGACGTTTTAAAAGAAGAAAAACGGTGTCCCGCCATTTTTATATTGCTTTTCTGTCCACAAAAAAGAGTGAATCTAACGTAGAAATTAGATACATTTTCAAGTTTTATGACAAAAAAAAAAAGCAAAATGCGACACAATATTCCGTAGCTGTGACAATAAGCCCGATTTGGTTTAGTAATGCGGCGTTCAGCAGTCAGCAAAAGTTAGTTACGGAACGTGACCGACAGAAAAGAGAACACTAGTAATATTTATTTTGGTGAGTGCAAATTTCCAAATAAACAGTTATCTTTTCAGAAGTTATTTTTAAAATAAACTTAAATAAATTAATTTTTTTAGTTATTTAGAATTTTAAATTTCAAATGCGTTATCAATGTTTTTTTTTTTGGATGAAATACTTGAAACTATTGTTTCAAATATTAAAAAAGTCATGTTTTTGCATTTAAAACGGAGTAATTTTTAAAATTTGAATTTCTTCTTTTTGAAAAGCTAAATAATGTATTATTTTTGTTCCATATTGTTAATGTGAAATATAAATGTGAAAATTAATTGTTATTAATAATAATAGATTTTCAAAAAAATCTGTCACTTTATAAATACTTTGACATGTTTTAAATAATTTTGCCTTAAAAAATACGTAAACATAACAAAGATAAGGACGAAAAAAACCTGACATGCCATCCAGTACTAGATGAGCTGTATTTTTTTATACTATAGTCGAAGGACAAAGAGCATACGAGTCATCAGAGAGTAGATAGTCACCGCTGTCCATGGACACACGCAACTCCAGAGGAGTCATCAGTGCGTTGCCGGCCTCTAGGGAGGGAGTAGAATATCCAATGATGGAGATCTGATATGCCAATGGAATGAGGAGAGAAGGAGTGAGCCACCGAAACTCTCACTCACTGGACGAAATGCAATAGCGGAAGCTGCTACTTCACGTCCGTATTCTGTGAGAGTTTGGTATTTCACGGTTAAAGTTAGCCCATTTTTATGCTGCAGCTAATTTGGTCATAATATGGCTTTACCACAATATTGCATATGCTATTATATTACATTGTTAGCTCGGACTCAAACGTAAAAGCTTACCTTTCGATATTACACGAGACAGAATCAGTTTGTATGACTTTGTTAGTTCGGGCTTATGTTATATTAGTTTACATGATCGCGTGAAATTCACTTTTACCAGCTTGTATTTATTATTAGGTTAGTTATAAATGTGACCGCGTACATTTACTGCTATAGGTAAGCCACAAACACGATATACTTACATTAATTAGTTCTAACTTAGAGTTCTAACTTTGTTACCGTTGCTAATATCATTGCGATTTGACTCTCAAATATGCCGGCCTGCATTAATTATCAAAATAGATTTTAATATTATATTTTGCTCCCCTAGACGAACTTTTACTGTGATACGACTACATGGGACTGTTAGGTCAGACTTAATATGACAACTTGTATTAAAGTACTTTATAACAGCTTACACTCATTAAGTTAAATTTAAATGTGACTTATTGCATTAAACTATTAGACGCGAGTTAACTGCACAACAGTTATATTAATTTTGAGGTTAGATATAGACTTGAAAACTTGTTTTTCATTGCTAGGTCTAAACGATTGTTTAGTCAAATCTAAGCGTATCACCTAAAATACTATAATTAGACTAGCTTAATTCGCTTAGGTCTACACGTACACGAATGGTCAGATTGACTTCTATTACTATAGTAGACATAATCGAATCTTCTTAATATTTATTACTAGGGTGCGTCTATGACCACTGTCAAATTGAAATTTAAAACATACTAATTTCGTAGATGTTGCAATAACACTGAAAATACGTCATGACATATTAAGAATTTACAGTACTTAAAATTTTAGTACTTTTTAAAATCTCACTCATTAATAAGGTAGTTGTTCCTCAAGAAGAATGAGCATGAAATTTGAGGATAGCCCTTTTAAAACGAAAATTATACAGAATAACAATCATGTACAAAATTAATGTAAGAAATCTGTAAAACGGCTGACCCTACAGGTCATCGTTAAAACTTTACGCTATGATATTTATAGATGTGTTTTTGATCTCTTTGACTTATAAACATTGCTTATGAGATTTTGGGCTCAAAAATTTGAAAGGTGGTTAACACTTCATGTCATCCCTGTAATTTCTTCCTATTTTCGCGCTCAAATAGTTAAAAATAATGGAGCAGTAAATTATTGACTTCATTACGCTCAAGAGATCTATTATAGTGCTTTTTCAAATTTTCTATGCTCAAAAATATATTCTAATACGTTTTGAACTCTTCCAGTTAAAAAGTTATATACACATATATACAAAACCCTTTGTTTTAATTGTTCAGCTACTATGTCTTTCGAATGCCTTGTTCGATTTTGATCTCTTAAATAACAAATCGAAATAAAGACTTGGAATATATCAGTAGAGAGTTAAAAAATCAAAGAAAACACTTTTGAAAATTTTTCAACACACATTTAAAGCGTTAATATATATACACACACACACACACACACACACATACACACACACACCACAACATACACACACACACACACACACACACACACACACACACACACACACACACACACACACACACACACACACACACACACACACACACACACACACTGATATGTATATATATGTATGTATATATAGACTTTTGAACGGTTTTAGTTCGCAAGCAAGGTCGACCGTCATAGAGAAATATCATAGAGAAAAGTTTTAACGATGGCCTACAGGGTCAACCGTTTTTCAGATGTTTTTGCATATGTTAACTTTTAACGTATAAATCCGTATTCCTGATTTCATAAAATATCAAGCTCCTTTACAAGCAATAATTAAGCATACTAGCTCCGTTAGATTTTATTACAGGCTGAAACATATACCGATTAGCTTTCAATGTAAGCTCACCCTTAGAACCATACTTTCGTCTTTTTGAAAGAGCCCTCTGCGTCCGCAGGGAAAATAAATTGTTGTCACATTTCTTAGGCAAGCGGATTGGATTCCTTGAACACTTTATTAGAAGCACTGAAATTCAAATCGACTGAAATTTATTTTGAATAAACTTAAAATAATATTTTACAATTTTGTGATAAATAAGGCTGAGTTTTAAAGGAGATATTTTTATTAATCATAAATGCTTTTTTTTGTATTTCAACCAATAATAATATGCAATTAAAATAAGTTACACTTTTCACTTGCTTAGTAGAACTATAGAATTTATATGTAAATAGACAACACAAAACAGTTTAATACCATTTTCTCCTCTGTTTGTCTATCAATTTTCATTCTTATTTTTGTGTTTAATGGCTATTGTCGACCTTTAGTTTTATCAATAAAATAAATTCCAAAGATTTTAAAAATTGATTTTTTTTTTCCATCTTCGACGTAGAGTCAATGTCTTTATTAAGAAATCTCTATTCATCATATTTCTTACTATTCACGTCTGCAATCTACAATACGCAATCGCAGATTGTACTTTACACAATACTGAATACAGTTTTTGAAATTTACCTATATATATATATAATTATTATATATAATTTGAATATAATAACTTTGTAACTTTTATTAACATATTGTACGTACTGAGAAGTGTAAGGTTTAGCATAGTCAAAGTTTATATGAAGTAGGAGCGCAGAAAATTAACATGTATATACAGTATGTATTAATAAATTAAATTACATAAGATAAAACGATCACTGTTTACTTGAATCTGGTTCACAAATGCCATTTTCCAATATTTAGATTATTTTTCACCAAAAATTATGATTGAGGTGTCATTCGATTTGGAACAATAATGTAGTAGGCGTAGGTGGCATGTGAGGTAGCCGACCTTTCTGCTCGCAAGGGTTCGCGTTTAACTTAAAATTAGAGTAGAATAGAATATTCGAATCCGAGCTCGCGGATAACAATTGAGTAGGACTATCGAGAAGAACGGAAAAGGAGACGAGGGCTGATGCCCGAGTGCCCGAGTTCCAATAGCCATAGAAAAGTGGATTGTTACAGTTGATTTTAATAAGTGTAGTATTGAGAGTGATAAGGAGAAATACTGAAGAACCGATCAATAAATATGTTGATCTTAAATGAAAATACTTTTTCATTTTGAATACTTGAATCTTTGGACTTCATCCAAGATCCACTAGGTATCTCTCCCAGAACTACGCCCTACAATATCTAGAGACTTTTCGAAAAACACCAAAGCCTACTCGAAAAAATTTCAAAAGTTATAAGCATTTAAAAAGAGATATTTGGTTTTTAGTGAATATCTCAAAACCTAGTTGAGATATTCAAATTTGAAAAAAATTCTTAAAAGAAGAGAAAACTTCCTAAAAAAAGTTTCACCACCAACTTTACGACCAATATTTATAATTTTAATAGCGCAGTGAAAATAGGGCAAAAAACGGGCAACGCAGCGGCCGCGTGTTGTTTAACTGACTACATATGAATACTAAGGAAAGAAAAAATGTAGGTACCACCAGGAAATAATAAACCGAGGGAAAAAATTTTTTTCGCCATTTATTTCAATTAATTATGCGATTGTCCCAGGTCCTAGAATATTTCGGTGATCGTATTAGTCGATTATAATTACGTTATTCGTTAAAAATCATATGAACAGAATTATTTTCCGCATAATATTAATTTCCGCTCATGTACGTAGTTGAAATTTTTACAGACCAAAAAGATTCAAAAAATGAGAGGTGTCGTGAGACACCTGGTCGGAACGAAATTTCTTCCGCTTCGTATTATGTTTTATCGGATAACAGGAACAATGAAATAAATTAACAACTTTTGAGAGTAATTAAACAGGAAATACAAAATAACATCTTAAAAAATATTCATTGACTTTAAATTAAATATAATACATAGGAAATAATGATTTAAAGGTTCTATAAAAAAACACTAAACAAAGCATTAAACAGCGTCATTGTTTTTTTATTATTAAAGACTTTGTTAAGTTCGTCAAGCTGGACAATTATGTAATTTTTCAAATTTATAATAGATGTCACTTTTACATGTACAAAATGAGTTTATTAAAGAATTAAAATTTAAAACGCCATCTCCAGAACCGAATAAAAAAGCATAAAGAAGTTATCTAACAGTATTATTCATTGTAAATTCAATTGATACGATAACAGATATATACTTTTATCAAAATGTTGAAAAATAAAATTAGCACCGCGCCGCGCGCGACGGCCGCCACACTTGCTCACTTAACTAGCATCTGTTAGAGAGAAGACAGAGAGAAAGAGAGAGCGTTGCTGAGAATTGAATGGAGGAGGCATAGGATTTTTTTCCTTACGTGACGATTTCTTCCAACTAACACCTCCGACAGGCCTCTTAAAATTCCACTTTTTGCCAATATTTATAGATGACAACGCTCACTCATATGAAAGTGTATTAGATGTAAACAGGTTTATCTAGTCAGTTGCGAACACACTCGACTAATCAAACTATGATTAAATGCGAGACAAAATAACATGTAATATCAATAATGCAGGTCGGGCGTGTACCTTGCCGCGCCCGCAGCCCGTTACACGTAGCGATAAGGCAGCAGTCGGTGAGGCCGCGCTCGCTGATGTATCTACGGGTGAAATGTCCCCTGCTTTAATTAAATTCTAACTCTCGCACCTTAGCTTTGACGTTGAGCTTAAAGTATCTACAATGCCAACAACACACAGGATGTCCCTAGGATAAATAGCGGTTTGTATATTCTTAAAAAAGTATGTTGCTTTTCACGAAAAATGATAGCTGAAAATTTTGAACTTGATCTGTTTTTTTATTTCGTTATAGATCACTATAGACTCTAGAAGAAACATATAACCACTTCAAAAATAGTAGGACTTGAAAATATTTTTAAAACAAAGCAGTCAATAAAAATTAACGACTAAATACACCAGACTCAAAGCAGTCCTGGATTTGTCAATAGGCTGTGTAGGCCTTGGCCTAGGGGCGGCAGCGTCCTAAGGGCGGCAGATTTCAGAAAATTATTATTTTAGAAAGGTACATGGGGCGGAAATAAAGTGGCCTACATTCATAAAAAATATAAATCCACCACTGACTCAAAGATAAAAACGAAGTGAATACCCTGGTAACCTGAGAATGAGTTACCTACTTAAGTTACTTTAAAAATAAAGATAACCCAAACTGATATTAATCATAGATTAATATGTGTAGGACAATTAATACAAGTTTTAGCTATTACAAAACAGGGATTTTCTAAATACAAACTATTTTTTTTAGCAAAGATTCACATTTTTTATTGATATAAACAAAAGTTAACATATTTGGTAAGATCTATCGATATTTACTAAGAATCATAATAATAATAAGGAGTACATACACTCACACCTTTATATACAGCATGAAATCGATCATGCATTTTTCGGCAAATATTTATAATCTATTCCTTTTTTGGGACAACTTTGCCAAAGCAACTATAATAAAAATGTGTCATTGAAAATATGCTTATAAATAATATGAGAAAATAAAGACAAAACTCTACTAAATGCTTAGCGAGCGTGAAGCGCAAAAGCCGCGCGTCAAACTACTTGTAAAACAAATTATCGTGTAAACGATAAAAATCACGAAAAATTATTTACAGAGGCTCAGGTTGTTGGCTGTCAGGGTAATTTTCACTATTAAGCCTTAGAGCCGCAACAAAGTCACCTCTGTAAACTCCCCAACAATAAATTACGTTTGCATAATCGATAGCAGTGAAAAGCATTTTTATTAAACACTTGAATATTAATCACACACAATCGTAGTTTTAAAAACATCAATATCTTAAACGTAACACTTATATTAACATAATACCTACTACTCATCGTTGAAAATCTTGTAGTTCAAGGATAAGCACGCGTACGCTCACCAAGCACGTCGGGATTACGCGATCGACTGCGACACTGCGCAGGCGAACTGGGGGGTGTGATGCGGGAAGCGTGGCATCGCGTACGTGTTTGTTTCACTGGGTTTTAGTTTCGAAATTTTATGTTCTACTATTTTATGTACTAAGCTATTTTTCTCAGAAATCGCTACTTCAATGGCTATGTTTCTTTGGGAAAGTTGTTCTAAAAAAAAAATGTAGATTATGAATATTTACGGAAATATGCATGATCGACTCAATACGGTTTAAGACACACAGCAAGACCTAGGACCGGAACACATGATGTACTTATTTTAATAATACTCAACCATATAGCCTTCCTTGAAAGTTTACACCCTGTTAGATGCTAACTAATTTAGGATATCATATCGATATATTTCTATTGAAATATCGATCATCCAACAGAAATACAATTCAGCCGATGAAATAGAAATAATAAAACACTTGCTGCAAGCAATGATACCCTAGTGTGCTAACAGGAATCTTACATAAAGGGGAGAAGGAACTTTACAAAAAGACGTAATCTAGTGCTACAGAACCAGTTAGGTGATCCAAGACTGAATTCGCAACGCCTTTCTGTCACTTACCTAAATAATCTAAATACTAACCTGAGTACTAAAACATAAAGATTAAAAAAATAATATTGTCTAGATCAGATCTTTCTTTCATAGATTATTTTCATAAAGAACCTGATCGTCCTGAACCAATAGGTAAATGCACGTAATACTTTCATCCGCACTTATTACTTATTAAAAGTAAGTACCTAAAATTGATATACCTATGTGTGTATATATATAGTATGCGTGTGGGTGTGCGTTGATAAGGTTAGCAGGTACAGCACTATCCGACTGAGCTATGATAAATTGACCGGTAATGTAATCATTATAATGCCATTATTTAACGACACAGGATGGAATAAAGCTAATAAGTACACACATTATCATGTGATGCAAGTACCTTAAATTAGCATAATTTTTTTAGGTTACTTTTAGTAAGTACTACAGGATAAAGAAAGGGTTTAATGAATACTATTGATTAAATCCTGTGCGTTGACTGGTAATGGTGGTTACAATACTATTCCATCGCTAGAGGATTGAAAGATCGATAAATGAGTATTGTTATATGATGGAAATATTTGTAAATTCACTAATAGTATAACGCAATGTTTACAAAAAAACTGATTAGTAAGGTAACTCTTGCGCCACAATTACTAAGCATTACAGGATATTTATACATTATTGTACAACTAAGCCACTGTAAATTGAATGACAATATAATTCTTGTAATATTATTATTAATCAGTACATCTCTGACTCGTCAATAAGTAGGAATATCATCATGTAGCAAAACTTTGTTTGCTTTGCAACTTTCAATTGATTAATGACACAATTCTTATGTTACTATTTTATTTTACCACGAGATACTGCACAGCTATTTAAGGCACTATTATACAAATAAATTATTATGAATTTGTTGCTGTTATAAATTTCATTATCTAGGAGTCACATCTCACTCACCTCACCACATTTGTTAAAGAAAATCGAAATGACCACAGAATGATGAATGCGAATGATAATGATAATGATCAAGATTAAATTTCGTAATGTGTAAGGAGGTTGCAACTCACTCAGGCTTGTCTCAGGCTTGTACAAGCTGACGACGTTCGAATATTTCGATTCATAAAAATCATAAATCATTTGTGAGCGTTTTTATCGTAATTCCAAATATGTTTAGGAAAACAGGCATTTTCACAACCTTACGAGTGAACTTTAAGATGTCCGATAACGTCACTACTAAGCTTGCTTTCTATGTGATATAATGAATTATAAGTATGTGGATAAATCGATAAAATGTTTTCAAATATTTAAAAAAAACCGGCCAAGTACGAATCAAACTGGTTCTCGAAGGTTTCCGTATCACCATATAATATTGAAAAGTACATACTCTTAAAAATAGTTAAAACGGGAGCAAGAATTAAGGTTTTTCACACTCTGTCAAAATTTCAATTATATAACAAAGAGTTCATGAGATACAACCCGTTGACATCCAGCCAGATGATAGACTGCGTAAGTTTAGTAATAAGATTCTGTTTATACCCTTTGGATACGTAACCCTGAAAAACAATTGGAAAATAATATTCAGAAATTTAATTTGTTGTCAATTAGCCAGTAAAATATAACATTTTTTTTATTATAATATAGTTCAAGCTTCAATTTATTGATAATTAACACATACTCGTATTTGAATACAAATTAAGCCGTATTTTAATTTTCAAAAATAAGATTTAAATTTTAAACATTTTTCAAAATATCTGCTAATTTAAAGAAGAAAAATGTTTGTATATTAACCCGTTTATTAACACAGCTTTAACAATATTTCTAATCCTTGAATGATAAATTGTTAATTAATGTAAACCACAACACATCCTGTATAACATAAGAGATTTATCCCGAGTGTTACGCCGCACAGCTTGATTAATTTCAGACACTCACAACTTAGCACATTAAATTGCAATATATGTTTTCTTAGGTGCTTGCTTGAATGTAAAGTTCATTAACTCCGATTAAATATCTATTGGCTGGCTTTAAAACGATATTATTTCTATACATATTTCGAGAAATTAATTTTAATTTAAAAGGCGTCAAGTTACTGTCCTCTCACTGCCACAATCTAAGTCCATGCAGCTCGAGTGCTGATGTGGATTCGTGATAAGAACAGTTATCACCAATATTATGACAACATCCCGAACCGAGATTTCAAGTTCTCCGTGTCACAACAACAAGTCCAAGTAAGCGATGTATTATATACCAAAAATTAATGCGATTCACGGTAAAGAGCAATCGGTCAACTAATCGGTGGTCAAGATTGGTCACATTACTTTCTGTTAACACTATACTAGGCATTAATACTATTTTTTTTTATTAATGTTAGAATTATTAAAAAAAAGTTTGCCGCACTCCTCCACAAACCAGTTGTTTTGAAGGCAGCCGAGATGAAGAGATACGTGTCTTTCAGAATGTCGCACTTAAGGTGTTTTTGTTTGGCTGTAGCTTCGGCCCCGGGGGCTACTACTCCGGAGTTGATTAGCAGAGCAGATAAATTAGTATTGATCGTTTGAGAATCAATGTTTGTTAGTGTACTAATCATTGATATAATGCTTTTGCATACTTCAGCAAAAATATATTTTCCTTAACTCGGATCTGAAAATAGTCAGTTCAGATATTCATCCGTTTTATATCTCACTTAATAAACAAACGTCCCTGTAGTTTTCGGAGTAGTACATGGATCGTCGCTCTTTTCCTGTTAATGACGGAATTACTATTTTCATACCGAATATAAGTACTCAAGGTATGAAAAATAAGTAACTGTGCCCGTAAATTCGTATATAAGCGCATCGATTTGGGATTTTAGCAATAAGTTTGACTTAACCCATACATACATTCACGTTCATAATGGTCCTGTACATGGGACAAAATATGATTTTTGTTATTGGTCCTAAGAGATAGGTTTTTGAATATTTATGGGGACCTTAGATTTTCCGGGTTAAATTGTGTCCAAGATGCTATTCTGTTACATAACAGACATCTATATCAAACTCCAAGAACCCTCTTCTGTAGTTTGTTTCTTTATTATCTTACGGGAACTTTACATGTTTCCTATATAAATTGTGTATAAGATGTTAATTCGGTAATAAAGATACCTCCATTTCGAATTTCATGTAAATAGAATTAGTAATTTTCGTGTGATGTGCGGTCAGACAGACAGAAGTTTCCAAAATTGCTCATTTGTTACCTTTATTTATCGATAATAATGTTTGTTCCAGTAATAATTTTCAAATAATATGTAATATACAAATTTAGTTCCTCTATTATATTATACGTATAAATATATGTAGTTTCCAAACCGTACCATGAGTCAATTCAGCCTTCAATACATAGTAGAATTTACAAAAATAACAGTATCGTAGACTACATTCACAAAGTAGCTTATATACAACCTAAATCATCGACTACTATGAGTTGAGCTATATGAATTTTTTGCAATGATGCAGAGTGCAATGACCGTTATATTCAGTACAATATCTGTATGACCAGTTATCATGGGAACGTTAATAATTTCTATGATAATCGGCCAAATAAAGAACTTTGTATTAAATCTACCAACTAAATTGTGGAGTGACGATAAGTTATAACAGATATTGAAACAGATTTATCTTCGCCAGTAGGCTGTTGTAAGCTTGTTGCGATGAATAATTTATCTTTGTGGCAACTGCCGGACAGACTGGTAAAAAAAACATAAGGTAGAAAATAAAAAAGACGCACTAAAGAAAAATTACATACCTACAATGTAGGGACCAATTCTAGACCAAGGCTTGTCGTAGAGCGGGTCGAACATTTCAAAGGGTTCTTGTATCCGCGCTCGGTATTGGTAAGACACCGACACATAGATGGCGGTCACCCACGAGCCCAGCAACAGGACGCCTAATGATATCACCGAAAACTTGGCGTACCTGTAGCATGAAAATATTGAAATAAATAAAAATAATTTAGGTATATGATATTTTATTGTAAATTTGGTAGTATTGTTGGTGTATCGGCAACATTACGACTTGAGTCTTAATCAGTATTATAAACGGGCAACACTGTTTGTTCATAGGTTAATCATAGTAAGTGAAAAGATGAATTGACACGACAAAGAGTCGGCTGAGTGGACAAGAATGAGATATATGAGTGGGTATCGTACGGTGAACGACTTCTTCTACTTTTCTTAGACTACAACACGTCAATCACACTTTGGTTACTTAACAAACCAAAAACTCATTTGTAATTTTGCGTGGAGATAATAGAAAAATAAAAAATACTATTGATAGATATTGAATGTGTGACCGGGGAAATAAACCGTAAATCAGAAACGTAAAAATTAATGTTCAATAAGTGCAATAAATAACTCACTTAACAGAGATCAACAGCAGAAATATACCGATGACGTAGAACTGCGTGTCGTTCGCCATGTACCACGACCACACCATACACATCTCCCGCTGCGGGTAGAAGTTGTTGATGTACAACAGATTCCTCCACCAATAGAGGTCGCAGGTGATGTGATCATATATCGCCGGCTCGAACACAGATATGTTGGCGACGTACCGCATCGACTGCTCGGTCAGGCTGATGACGAAGGCGTACACCGGAGTCAGTCTGATGATCCTGTACAGCACCATCAGCAGGAAGGTCTTCGTGATGAACAGACCTTCTTTCATAGTGTACCACCTCGATCTCCCGTCGGTCAGGTCGTCGCTCAGCGAGCTCTGACTTATCACGGAAACCGAAAGCGCGGAGTTGGTGAAACCGCGCGTGTCCTTGTCCAACGGCTCGGGAGTTTTCATTTCGGCAGTTTTTTTCGCTGCCTTTTTTTCCTCCGCTCTCAAGAACAGAACTGTGATGAGTAAACCACTGAAAAAATGAATACAAATGAGGAGCAATTTACTACGAAGAATAATGCCTCTGAGAGAAGACTTTCTCTTGAGCTGCAATTCTTATTTATGGATTTTGTCGTGTTGTTGTTTTATGGAAACGGTAGCGTGAAAATGTTAGATTAATTTAAACCTTTCTTTTATTATTACATAAGTATTTATATTTTCGCGCCTGGGGAATTATTCCAAACAATTTATGAAATTTACAAAAAAGAGTTATCGTTGGACGCTCGACTAAAGTTAAGCTTTTTACGCATTGTACGTCAAATTATTAATCAGTACAATTTGATTTGGTTATAATAATGATTACACACGTTCATTTTCGAACGAACACACACACACACACACACACGCGCAAACACAAATACACACGCAAACTCAAATTAATCACACACATTTCCATTATGCTCACTCACATATGTAGATGAAATAGATCGCAACGAACAAAATACACATCCGGTTTATTCAGTTATTAAAATTAAATCTGTTCGAATTTATTAAATCTTCTTAGAAACTTCATATCTACTTATAAACTTCTAATAGAAATAAGTTATATCGTTCGGGGAAATTTTCATCATATTATCACCTTATGAAAAAGGTGTCTGTGAAGACGTTGCCCACGGAGTACTGTGACGCTCGATGTAAAGTTTTGTTGTCGGCGATGTAGGTGTGGACCATTATCACCCACGTCACAGACAAGAACCTGCCGGAGATGTTGTTGTTTAACAGGGGATATATAAATTGATGATTTGTCACGAATACGCTGTTCATCGTGATGTATTAAGATGAAAAATACAACTGTTACAATATACATATGTGATCAATAACGGATACGTGTCTCTAACAAACACGTTTTTCACAAACAAGTATAATAAATGGAATAAGTAGAATTATCTAATATTTTGTTTTGAACATGAATCAATGTGTAAAACACATTACGAGTATTTCATGTGACGAAATATTATGCTCTTAAAAATTTTAATCGAAGTTAACATAGATTTTATTTTTCATTAACAAAGTCGATACATACACACATATATATATAATGAATTTATTTATTTATATATATGTGTATTAATATTATTTTCTGTATGTAATATTATCTTTTATATATTTCAATATACAATATATTTTTCATGTAATTAATTAAGATTAACGTATGCATGGTAGACGTAAAGCGTTATTAATTTGGCTCAATTTCTCAAACATTTAAATTTTCGTCGATTTCTTGGAATTCTCCTTCTATGTGTAATGCGTGAACGTCACATAATGTATATTTTATTCATTTCAGACACTCGACACATCTACATCTTTCGACATAGATTAAGAGAAAACTCGTCGATATATCGAGATGTAAGACAGCACAGACGTATACGCCGACGTGTCGAGATATAAGACAGCACAATCATTTCTTATAAGACAAGCACAGCCATATCTACACTGCCGATCGCTCATACCTCATGCCGTGGAGACAGGTGAGCGCGCCGTCCGCCGGCCGCCGCGTGCTGAGTAGGGTGCGCCCGTTGGAGAGCACCGAAAACGACAGCAGCACTTCAGCCCACAAACCTGACGGAGGATCGATCATTGGATCGCTGCCGTAGAAGGGACATTGGGAGTGCCAATGTGGGTGTTGTTAATGTGCCTCGGGACAAAAGTTGCCCGCTTCGTACAATTTACCATCTATGATTATGTTTATTATTTTATTTTGCACTGTATAATGTTTTCACACACGTTTGGAATATAATTTTATATGATTTGTAAAGTTTAAAATTTAAACTACTAAATAGGTCGACATTCTTCTCTCTTGGCTTAATTTTACAAAAATCTAATATAGATGACTGATGTTATTTGGAAGAGCCATCGTGTACATCTTAAATTGGTTTTAAAACTATTGAAATACAATTCTGTAGTATCAATTTATAAGTCATTGTAGATAAGCCATTAAAAAGACGCAACAAGTTTTAAAACCCATCCATGATCGTTTTGTTTAACCTTGTTTTTATTTGCAAACTATTTCAAAACAACCACCGTCAGACTGAGAAAATCAATGTGTATTCTATTCATTACTGTGTGTAGTGTATTTTTTACTAATCGACACTAGTATCCATCAGTAGTTAGGTGTCAATGAAGGCAGTCTTACCGCACGTCTCGCGACGGAGCCCCCTCTCGGCATTGTCCGCTCGCTCCGACGTTTTCCCATCGTTACGTGGAGTGTTGCCGTTTGGCTGCATATTCTATCACAACAGAATTATATAATCGACTTTTTACACCAATACATCTAGGTATCACGTTGCAATTGTTATGTGCGCTTAAAATTAATCACTATTCCATTTCATAACATCTACCTAATATAAGGTTTATTCGTCGTTATTTACATTTCGTATAAATTAGGCCTGTTAGCACTATGTTCGATAAAAAATCTTTTAAATAGTAAATTGTTTACATATTTATTTTTTGAATAATGGTGGCAGGTATCTAATCAACAAATAATTTGTGACGTGTTAATTTTGCAAAATTGTTGAATAGGTACTTCTATATATACTAATTAAAATAAGTAACCTGGTTTTACATGAGATTTTACAACTTTCTGGGTGATAATATTGCATTGCGAGACGTGCATTTTTGTATATTTTATGTTACGAAGGGATTTTAATAGTCGTTTACGCATTAAGGTTATCCGTTTCAGGATAATAGAACATTTTAAAAATTGCCATCGAAGCGAAATAACAACATGAACATTGAAATATGTGTAAAGGCATAGGACCGATGTAACATAAGGCTTAGTTTTCATTTTACTAAATATCATTAGATAACCCTATCATATTGACCGTTTGAGACATAAAGTAGCGGTTAGGTGTTATTATGTTCTTCACTCGCTTAGTTTAATATTCGATGGTCCAAATAACTGCTTTATAGGATAGAGGTGAGACCATCGTCCCTATATCCACACACCTATCTATTTGACCCTCGCATCCAACAACTAAGCTGGTCTCCGTTTTCGTCGCACATATGCAGCGTTTTTGTCCTCCTTATTGGTATTTATCGCCGCCGTCTCGCCTCATCGCCCGTTTTCTCATGTTGGTTTCGTCCCTGACCCGCCAATCTCACGTACGCCCAATTTTTTGTTATTGCTGTTGTGTCCAATTTTTTAACACCTCTACAGCGTAGACATGACGTCGTGGAGCGGACGTGTACGCATCTCGCCGCAAATGAGGATGCAATTTATTACCCCAGTACTAAGACATTTTTTTTTTGTTTCAGTTTGAGAAATCTGGGCCAATGAGATGACAACGTTCAGAAGCGATGGCCTAATGTCGTCTTCGAGACACAAAATTATAGTGACTTAATTTGATTAAAGTTAAAAATTCACAGGGTAATTCACCCGAGATCAAATTTTGAATTGTTTTTGATTTAAAGGTCACACGATGGCTACTCGAGTACCACCGTTGGTTATTTACCCAATAAAATTCACAACTAGCACAATTTTTGTAACGGTTGCAAACGTAGTCTACTCTAATGTACACAGTCGAAAATGTAGACGGTTCAGCAACCGGAATTTCCATAAAAACGTGCTGGCCAGCTGACATTCGAACTCCTCAACATCGACATTTTTTTCTGTGCACCCGAACGAGACGCAAGAGCGTCCACGTCACCTACTACTGCAACCGCAATGCGTTTAACAGCTGATGAACGGGGAAACCTTGAACCGCGAGATCATGGCGAACAGGCATTACAGCAAAATATCACACGCTCCATCGGCGCAACCACAGCCCGGGATCGTGATGGATCAGTCGACCCGGGTCCATCGACAAACGCCTGAGGTACTCTCTAACCCAGTCTTCTGCTACAGTTCCGGGAAGTTGAAAGCGTTCTGTGGACTGCCATCAAAACCCCGCTTGTCGGTCAGAATTCGGCGACCGCGCATATACCACGCTCGATTACGTAAACATGAGACAGCATTCGTTAGTCAATCGCTGTCCATTTCCACCTCGTTAAGTTACGTATGCGTGATTTGGTATTCATTAAAAAACATAACCGTAGTTTTAAAAATAGGCCCATTGTTGTAATAAATGTTGGGTTCTTAAAGGTTATATTTGATTTCGGTGTTTCGGTGTGTTTGCATCTGAAGGTCATATAGTTACACTCTACCATAAATACGTTTTGGAACTTCTTAATTAAAAAACAAAAATATTAACAAAAAAAAATCCGACTTCAACACAAAAACTATTCCAAAACAAATTCTTCTAAAATTAATAATCAACTTTTCTAATCATATAGATATCATATTGAGATGGACTTACTTGAAATTTAACTCAACACATACCTACGAATATCAAACAATGATCAAAATATTTTTTTAAATTCCCTTAAGTAAAATGAAATGAAAAATATTAAACTACTTAAAAGTCAATCAAATTATTACGACAATATAATGTAGTTACAATTATTTCTATTTTTGGAGTCGGTGTCTATTGCTAGGTATATTTTAGTGTTTCTTGACTGACACCGACTCCAAAAATAACAATAATTGTAACTACATTATATTATTGTAATAATTTTATAAACTTTTAAGTAATCTAATATTTTACATTTCATTTTACTTAGGGGAATTCAAAAAAATATTTTGATCATTGTTTGATATTCGTAGGTATGTGTTGAGTTAAATTTCAAGTGGATAAGTACCCATCTACATTCTTGCGTGGTAAACACATAGATCGTATCTACATATTGATGAGTAGAAAAAGTAAGTTGATTATTAAGTTCTAGAAGAATAAGCAATATTTTTTTTACTTTTTAGAGCAGTTTTTTTTTGGAATAGTTTTTGTTTTGTAGTCGGTCTTTTTTTTTGTTAAAATTTTTCTTTATTTTTGATTTTTATAGAATCTGAAGTACACTAACTAATTTATCTAAATATGGATAGACCCACTAAACATGCTGCTCATAGATCGCACCCTTACTGTAAGGTGTTAAGGAATTCCATTGATCATTATATTCGACTACGACAATTACTTGACCATAACGACGTTATGGTAAGTGATTCAAATATCCGGATAGTCTATAAAAGATTCGGCCGAGTATTGTCAATTTACTCCTAAGAATTGAAGAGTTCCGTTACTTTGTCATGTATCCCATAATCAGAACCTAACCAAACTCTCATCAAACTATCTTTGAAGTACATCTCTCCAATAAAAAAAGAATCATCGAAATCGGTTGGCGAAATTCGTCCATTTGTGGCGCACATACTTAATGCAAATTTAAGACTTAATGAGGAGGTTCTCAATTCGACGGTCCTTTTTGTTATATTTATTATCTCAGAACTTTCGACTGAATGGACCGATTTCGATGATTCTTTTTTTGTTTGAAAGTTTGTGCTTCCCGTGTGGTCCCATTTCAATAAGGTCCAGTTCTGACAATGGCATCCATGAGAAAACCATATAAGTCTATTGTTGTTGAGTTAAATTTGAAATCGGTAAGTACTTACCTACCTTCTTGCGTGGTAAACATATAGATCGTACCTACATATTGATAAGTAGAAAAAGTAAGTTTATTATTAAGTTGTAGAAGAATACATAATTATTTTTTTACTTTTTAGTGCGTATTAATTTGTTTTGAAATAGTTTTTGTTTTGAAATCAGATTTTTTTTGTTATATTTTTTTTACGTTCTATCGTCCAGATAAAGAAATATATTTCGCAGCTCGGTAGACACACTGAGCATATTTTAGTAGCTCCCTTAAAGCTGCATAATTTATGAGAACAAATTAGTTAGACAGCTATATATTTATAGATCGATTACAACTATTTCTCGAATGTTCTATACACAAATGATTTCTCATGAACACAATAAGACATGTCTTTCTTGCATCTGATTCTATTTAATTAATTTTTGGCAAAGTACATGAAGAGGTTAATAAAATTCTTCATTTCAAAAAGTGTTCTCAAAAACAATGTAATATCGAGGAAAATAAATGTTTAAGTGTAGTAACTGTATAAATATAATAAAAAAAAACATTTAGATATAAGTAAATAATTCAGTTTTCTTCACGGATTAACAATTATTGCTTCTTAACCGTTCTCAGGCCAAAGATGACCCGTGCAGGCACCAGAGGTCGTCCGAGTAGTTTTTTTATTAGCTGTTTCTTCGTTTCGTCCCACGCAATTTTAAGAAATTGAATTGTAATTGAATTACATTACAACACGCACCAATAGTTAAATTACTGAATCACTACACGACGTTGATTGCATAGTACATTCGAAACGGTAATTAAACTAGACAATTTCTTCCTAGGTATGTTGTTTTAGAAAATTCAAAAAATTATTTTGCGCTACCTACTTAATTTTCCACTAGACATTTTTATGTTGCGGAACAGCGATTATCAGCATTTATCGGCACGTCTGTTGCTATAAATGGCACTAAATCAAGAATTTGGCAGTTAGCAGGATGAGCCCCAAAACCCGACTGATTGACTTAATGTAACCCTTACATGTTTCTTATTCCTGTGGATAGCACTAAATCAAGAATTGGACAGTCAGCAAAAAAAGCTTCAAAATCCGACTGATTGACTTAATGTAACCCGTACATTTTTCTTGTTGCTGTGGATAGCACCAAATCAAGAATTGGACAGTTAGCAAAAAGGGCCCCAAAATCCGACTGATTGACTTAATGTAAACCGTAAATTTTTCTTGTTGCTGTGGATAGCACTAAATCAAGAATTGGGCAGTTAGCAAAAAGAGCCCCAAAATCCAACTGATTGACTTAATGTAAACCGTACATTTTTCTTGTTGCTGTGGATAGCACTAAATCAAGAATTGGGCAGTTAGCAAAAAGAGCCCCAAAATCCAACTGATTGACTTAATGTAAACCGTACATTTTTCTTGTTGCTGTGGATAGCACTAAATCAAGAATTGGGCAGTTAGCAAAAGGGCCCAAAATCCGACTGATTGACTTAATGTAAACCGTACATTTTCTTGTTGCTGTGGATAGCACTAAATCAAGAATTGGGCAGTTAGCAAAAGAGCCCCAAAATCCAACTGATTGACTTAATGTAAACCGTACATTTTTCTTGTTGCTGTGGATAGCACTAAATCAAGAATTGGGCAGTTAGCAAAAAGGGCCCCAAAATCCGACTGATTGACTTAATGTAAACCGTACATTTTTCTTGTTGCTGTGGATAGCACTAAATCAAGAATTGGGCAGTTAGCAAAAAGAGCCCCAAAATCCAACTGATTGACTTAATGTAAACCGTACATTTTTCTTGTTGCTGTGGATAGCACTAAATCAAGAATTGGGCAGTTAGCAAAAAGGGCCCCAAAATCCGACTGATTGACTTAATGTAAACCGTACATTTTTCTTGTTGCTGTGGATAGCACTAAATCAAGAATTGGGCAGTTAGCAAAAAGAGCCCCAAAATCCAACTGATTGACTTAATGTAAACCGTACATTTTTCTTGTTGCTGTGGATAGCACTAAATCAAGAATTGGGCAGTTAGCAAAAAGAGCCCCAAAATCCAACTGATTGACTTAATGTAAACCGTACATTTTTCTTGTTGCTGTGGATAGCACTAAATCAAGAATTGGGCAGTTAGCAAAAAGAGCCCCAAAATCCAACTGATTGACTTAATGTAAACCGTACATTTTTCTTGTTGCTGTGGATAGCACTAAATCAAGAATTGGGCAGTTAGCAAAAAGAGCCCCAAAATCCAACTGATTGACTTAATGTAAACCGTACATTTTTCTTGTTGCTGTGGATAGCACTAAATCAAGAATTGGGCAGTTAGCAAAAAGAGCCCCAAAATCCAACTGATTGACTTAATGTAAACCGTACATTTTTCTTGTTGCTGTGGATAGCACTAAATCAAGAATTGGGCAGTTAGCAAAAAGAGCCCCAAAATCCAACTGATTGACTTAATGTAAACCGTACATTTTTCTTGTTGCTGTGGATAGCACTAAATCAAGAATTGGGCAGTTAGCAAAAAGAGCCCCAAAATCCAACTGATTGACTTAATGTAAACCGTACATTTTTCTTGTTGCTGTGGATAGCACTAAATCAAGAATTGGGCAGTTAGCAAAAAGAGCCCCAAAATCCAACTGATTGACTTAATGTAAACCGTACATTTTTCTTGTTGCTGTGGATAGCACTAAATCAAGAATTGGGCAGTTAGCAAAAAGAGCCCCAAAATCCAATTGATTGACTTAATGTAAACCGTACATTCTTTTTGTTGCTGTGAATAGCACTTAATAAAGATTTTCACAGTAAAAAAAGTTCAAATCCGATTTATTGACTTATTGTATATATGTTTATTACATTTTTTATGCAATAGAGTTTGGATATTGAATTAACGAATACGTGTTGCTTAATTTCTTACTAATTTACTTGGCATAAAAAGTGGTATCTACTCATATTGCAGCAAAATAAATATATACTATTGTATGTTTTATTGTAGAACATAGGTTTAAGACAAAATTAAAATTTCATTAAGTATTCCCCCGTAATGTAAAGTTTAGTAGAAAAACGTGAATCAGCTTCTATATTTTTAGATACTTTTTCTGTAATATATGTCTTTAGGTTTCTTCGATTTAATATCAATATATCCAGTGAAGACCTAACGTTTTTTACGTTGTCAAAAAATAGTACACTAAAAAAAGTTTATCTAATAAACAATAATACAAAATATTTTTATTATCAAACATGTCAAGTTTTTTTTTTGTGTGAGTTAGTTACATGTTCTCTGTGAAATGAAAAATAAGTAATAAATCAATATTTCGTGAAAACCGTCGGCAGAAAATGTGAAGTCTCTATAACAATCTAAATAGCGTTGTATAAATACTCTATTTAACCCTTATTCTCTTTCATGAAACGTAAAACGGTTTTACGGTTTCAAAGTTTTTCTTGAAATTTTTGAAGATTAGCATAATTTTTTAACGGTTTTATCTCAGTTTTTACTATAATACATCATATAGATACTTCTATCCATTAATAAAAAAACGTTTAAGTCTACTAGGCCCCTAAAAATAATGTTGCAAAACAACGCCATGATTACAATTATCTATGACAAAGTCCTTTTAAAAGACTCGAATTAACTCTAGTAGGATCCTTAAAACAATGTTGTAATACCGACGCGATGATTACAATCATGTATGATAGTATTTTTAAAAAGCCTGAAATTGTTTTTATAAACACTATGAGAGATTAAAAGTTATAAACTTAATTTCCAGACGGTCTATAATTCACCAAACGAGTTAATTGTTTTGATAACTTTTAAAATCGTTTTAAAACATTTGCTTCTGAAACATAAACACGGACACGTAACGTGAATTTGGGGCGTGTGTGTCGAATCGGCTAAATGTGCTTCGATATCATAAAAGACATGAGTTTTCATTTCACGCTGAAACCTGTCACGAATAAATATACATTATTTTTGATTGATGAATATTTTACGTTAGCCAAAATGGCGTCCTCATCAATTTTGTACACGTTAAATCTTTCACGGGCTCGATTCAAAAAAGAGCACATATTAATAAATTATTCTGTTTGATTGCTATTGATTTACTTAGTTATAAGGCTAAATCGCAGCAGCCCTTGGCTTAATCCGATTTATTCCTGAAAGCTTTTAGTTTAATTACCCATTGCGGAGAAATTAGTTTGGAACACCCGTTCGGCCCCCGAAGCCTTATAATTATTGTGTCGTAATAACAACGCAGCGCAGTAACTATATTGTGTTACTCCTCGTCGCGCGCACTAGCCAAGTTTGATGGCTGACCCGCTTATGTTCGTCTTTGAATTAGTTGGAACATAATATGGAGAGGTTTGTTAGGGTTAAATATCTCATGAAAAAACAACGAAATAGTTTTATAAACACTCTCATATCTGTCCGTCACTGCGTCTTCGTGTCGCCGACGTTTTGTTTTGTTCTCCAGTATAGTTATAAATTTTGAAAATTTGACATACTACAAGCTCTTAATGACGCGTGAACTCATCTTCTGTGAATGCTTAACATAAAAGTAAACGTTTTTTATTAAAATGGAGTAATCACTTTGGTTGAAAAAAAGTGTTAATTAACATACGGCATGTAACATTTCGAAGTACTATCTTTAATAGTTCTAAAAAATATATTTAATAATTTGGTTGAATAATCTCAAAATATGTCAAATAAGTTGGTTAAATAGGTACAAAATGAATAACTTTTATTCAGCCTATTCACTACTTAGTATAGTATTGATACGGACTGTTTTATTTTTTTCATATAGGCACATAAGATATAATCCCAGAGCTTCATGTCTGGTGAGGGCTTCTATTTCACTTAATAGCCGGTGTATGGTCTAAAACGGACGGCTAGATACCGAACCCTACGTCTGATCTCAAGTCGCTCTTGGCCGGTTTACTTTTCCAGATTTATTCCTCACCTCGATTATACATAAACATGAATCGCAGAACCCCTTCCGGTCTTCTCGATTCCTGTGCTATGGCAATTCCGTTGTGGCAAGCAATATGAGATAAAGTACAAAGGATATAAGACTTTTAAAGGAATATTTTGATAATAAAATTACATTTTTATATTCATGTACTTTTTTATTTTAAGATTCTTTCATCGCTATAGGAATTCAATTTTGTAACACTGACTCATCTGTAGAAACATTAGCTTTTAAACATTTTCAATTTAATGTTATACATATACATAGCTTTTTTTATATTTATCATTATTCGTAATCACTTAATAAATTTTTAGTGTCTCATCAATTTTACTTATAATTTTTTTGTCTGAAATATAAAATTTAAAATGCAAACATTCTCTGCAAACGGATAATATTTAAAACGATCCATTCTTCTTACGAAAGTGACATTTACCTTACACTTTGTATACAAAATAATACAAAATAGGAGTCAAATCATACAAATCCAAACGTATTTGGAAAAGAAAAAAATATCACAAAAACATATATCTTTTTATAGATAAAACAATTTACACAGAAAGCGACTTTGGCGTATACAGCTTATGCGGCAAGTACAGAACGGCTTACGTTTTGAATAGAACGAACGTCAAAGATGATAATCTCACGTAGCTCGGAAAGAAGACGTTACGTAATCGCTTATTTCTTCTGTGTTTCTCTTATACGGACTCTTCTTAGCGCTGCGGAGCTGACTGTGTCGCCGTGAGGCATCGTAGAGGTTGTACTTTCTCAATTTACTTTTGCTTATCATTTCGTGGAGCGGTGGCTAGCATTTAACTTAAGGAAATGTAACCTGTTTAGACCAGACTTCTTATTATTTTGAAAGTTATTAAAATAATGATTAGGTCGCGTGAGCGTATATTCAAGTAAAACAATATTCCTCATTCTTATAATTATTGTTTTCCGAATTTCGATGTTGCTTTTATAAATTCTACGTTATAATTATCCAGACATATTGACATCGATGCGTACACGCTAATACAGTGCACCGCACTGAGCTCCGTTTGTTAATAAAATACTAATAGTAATTATTATTTTATAAAGACATCGGTTAATAACCATGTACGATGATTAATGTATTTTTTTTCCGTTCGATTTAATTTTAAATCAAAATAAATGTTTCTGTGTTTTAAAAAAAGATCACGGTTTTAATTTTTTTTTTGTTTTTAGCGTTCCGCGCGCCCTATGAAAACAAAAAACCCTTATAGGATCACTGTCATATCTGTCTATCTGTCATTCCGTCTATTATAGCAAACTTTTTATATATCTATACCAGAAAAAAAATTGCTATTTTGTAAATGAGTTAGGTGATCTCATCACGGGCATATAGCACGAATAAACGATTCTAATCTAAGAGATAAATTTTGGCGGCAAATTAGAGAATAATAAAAACACACATCGTGTACATCATATAGCATATCAAAACGAACGGGATTTCAATTTTATGACATAACATTTATTAAGGGGTGTCATAGGAGATGTAACTTAGCGAAGGTATCCGAAAAGCATTACATAAACGCCTCAGACGTGCACCGCCACCATAACCACAATTCTGATGGAGTTCCTATTTCGTCACTACACTGTGACGACATCGCAGTCCACCCTTCGCACGATGCGAGCTCTGAAACCTTACAGACACAGCGGTTCTGTGCTTACCCCATAAAACCCAAACGTGATCGGGACGTCGTAATCTTCCCTAATTCGTAAGGACCCTTCTGTGCTATGCGGCATCAGAACCCTAGTGTGAACCTGCACTAAAAGGCTTTCGGGGACTAATTGCAAATTAATAAATTGGCGATGTCAAGAAAAGGAATGTGTAAGTGGTTTACATATTCCTTTTTTTATTTATGTCACGCGACTGTTTAGATTTGTTATATAAAATCTAAAATATTTTATAAACGTTAGTTTGTCGTTTTACCGGTAGTTTCAATTCTTTCGGAATGATTATTATTTTATGCAAGCGAAAACGACTTAAGTAATCGTTCAGCGTCACAAAAAAAAATATTTAAGTCAAAATACTAAATATTTAATTAGCTTAACCAAACATTTGGCCGTTTATGTTTATACAATTATTGATATAAAGTTAAATAGTCAATTAGAAAATTATTAACGTTGCATTAAAATATGGCTTTGTATATAATTGTAACAACTTTTGCTCATGATGTATTGTAAATGACTTTATTTTTCTTAGAACGTCGATTTAACCTTTATTCTATATTCACACAATATTTATTAATTCAAGAAAAAAAAATAGAAATCCCTTATGCTAGTAATCGACAATTCATAATTGGTAAATATTAATGTATTTACTCATTTGTTTTTCGACGATTTCGTGTGTAGGGTTTAGATTAATAAAATTCTGTTCCATACTTTCACCCGACTGTGTGACATAAAGGAGGATAATGCGTTTATGATGATACGATAACGTCGCTACGCGTGTGAATTTGATCCTTTGTGATGCCCCAAAGCCGAAAGGGCTTGTCGGGCTTGGACGGTTCTCGCGCCGATAAATTCGTCCTAACCTCTAGGACGTCACTGAAAGTAATAAACTAACGAGAATAGATAGGACGGCCATCTCGACGCCGTAATGGCCTTAAAAAAAGATAAAAGTCAATGGGCCCTATCGAGTGAGGTGTCGTTGAATAGGCATTTCCAAATTTTGCGTAGGATTCATTTAAACCATTTTGATTTTAAAAGTACATTTAAAATAAATAAATTTTTTTTTTTTTTGTGATATAACGTCTAATTTTTGAAATATTTTTCTTACAAAGTTGGAAAAATATCATACATATGATAGTCAAAACCTTTAATTGAAATTGCATCAATTTAAACAATGCAGCCAAGAAGTTTTAAAGGCTTAAATATGGAATCGTTATTCATTCTTTTAGAACGTATAGTGTAGAAAAAAAATGTTTTCAAATACAAAATATATAAAAATAGAACAAATTATCCTTTCGCAAAAATATTTTACCTACATCTTGATTATATGAATACTGAAATTATGTTAATACTATAAACAATTATATAAATACAATTGTTAACCCGAGTATTTGAAGAGATTGATGGATGTCAGTGACGCAAGAGAGATATGCAAAAATCGTACCGTGTAGAAATATATAGTCTCTGACTACTCTTCTGGAAAATAGGCGTGAATGTATAGTATTATTATCATTAGTATTTACCTTTCGTTTCCCGTGATCGCCGTTCTGCGACATCTCCAAGTCCCGTCGTTGAGCATCGACCTGCCGCCTCCAGCGCCTCTCCAGCCAGCCCTCGTACAACGATGCCACCAACATCAGCACCGCCACCGCCAACGTAAGCGATCTGACGAAAGTCATAATGTACTTATCACATACACAAGTACACGATCTCAAATAATACCCAAATAATGTGTTTAAGCCTGTTTGGCGTTATTAACTTTCTCAAAGGAATAACTTAGTTCCATATCTTTAATTTCATAGACATGAAACAATAGCTGACGCTTTTGAAGTGAGTAATTTTTCTAGTACTTGCTTACTAGAGTCATTTTGCTACAAGATGCAAACTTACTTTGATGTGTATATCACATTACAGTAAGTCTAGCGATCACCATATGTCTCGACTTTTCGAACATAGTTAAAAGCTGTCGTAACGGTAATTACTTTTTTAAAATAGCATAAGTTGTACTGTCACACATAAATGAGAAACAAGTCTCCTTATTTCCTCTTACTTTTTGCTTAAAATTGAATACATGTATTTGGAGCACAAAATCTCCGGCTATACAGGCAATGTCACGACAATACAAATCCATTGTTGTCAATAATTGATGATTATTGATTGATAGACTTAAATACAATATACTTGAAAATATCGGCGATTTATATTTTGTTGTGTTGCTACTTTCTTTATGTACTTGTATTATGTACGTAATTGTATATCTGACGGCTTTCATGAGACAAATAATGTATGGAGAGGAAATGACATACATATCACGAGACAATGTTCGCTCGCTTTGACCCTTGTACGTCCAACACTGGATGTAGGACTGGCCTACCTTATGGATTTCCACGACCCACGATTTTGGGTCACCTACAGCCAAAGGCAGTTCTCGACCTTGGTCAGGTCGTCAATCCACTTAGTGGAAGGCCGTCCCAAGTTACGTTGTCCGCTCTCATGGTCGCCACTCGAGTCTTTCTTTCAAGGCAGTGATCAGCTCTAAACGCGATGTTATCTGTTCATTGCTACTTCAACTTGCTGATTCCGTGAGCTACATCGGTCCCTCTAGTTACATCGAGCATTTCTTTGCTTCGGGTTTTGTCTCGCAGAAAAACCCCGAGCGTGGCTTTTTTTCCGTTGCTCGCTGAGCGATTTTTAATTTATTGATAAGACCAACAGTAAGAGGACAACGTCTGGCATCCGTATGTGATAATTAGTGACGACAAAATATATCTGTCATTGCACTTATACCTTGGGTAAGAAGACAAACGAGCTGACTTTACATTCTTTTTCTTTTAATAATTCAACAACCTGCTGCCATTTCCAGCTATTTTTAACTTTATAGAAATAATATGCTATATTTTGAAAAATAAACATATTTTTATACTGTATCGGTTGTTTAGCAAAATTATGCCCTCTCATGGTGCGAATGTATCAAAATAAATAAAATGGTGTATCCGTTTGTGATTTCAAATTAGCACGAATATTCAAGTGATATATGTTATGTATATGATAGTTTCGTCTTTTTATCCGTCTCTCTCCTTGTCAATTGGTTTATGTGGTCGTTTTAGATACAATCACCCATAATAAATTCACACATAACAGTAATTCTTTATAAATTTTTCTATAATAAGATTAAGCAACCTTTTCAGGGTCTATCACAATTCAGGCATTTCTGTTTATTCGTCTTTTGTACCATCTCGATATGTTGAACGGTTTTGAGATTAATATAGATATAAATTTAATAAATATGCTATATTTATTATATTTATCTAAGTTTTTATAAGCCATCAAATCACGATGTTTCGAATTTATTATCTGGCATTACATAATGACAAACACAATTTCTTTCTATATATACACAATTTTAACAGTAACTCTGAGAAACAATTTTATTCCGTTTATCGTTAAAAAATACAATAATGTCTCTAACTAGATAGTTCCAGATGTACAACCTATTATATATTCGTAGAACGTGTTTTCATAAAGTCGAAAAAAAAATCATTCCAGAGGTATATTTTCGCGTGTGCTACGTAAATAGAAAGAAATGGCCGAGAACAACGTATGTCAATATTTCTTTTAATACCACTTTCAAGACGAACAATATTAAACTATTCCCTTTCAAAAGAAAAATATAACAGTATAGTGATGAACAAGTACGGTAATAAAGAAAATGTCGGTATTGTTTATTCAGGACTGCATGGATTGGTCGTGCTTAATATTTAACGTTATAGATTTATTGAGTTTTTCACTATAAATAATGAAGGCACTGAAGTGCCAAAACTACAAAAACGAGAGACTAGAGAGAGAGAGAGAGAAGAAAAACGCATGTCACAGGTGTTTTTCTTCCAGAAACTGTTTTATATAGAAAATTTATATTTAGAATTTCACGGCAAACAATTATTCAATCGCCTAAACATGTAAATGGATCCTAAAGGTTAATTCTCGACTTACTTAATTCTGAAGATAAGATGTTATTATTAACGCTAAGTTGAATATTAAAAAAGTCGAAGTCACCGTGTAAACGTGTAGCTTATTCAGTTATTCGCTATCCGAGTTATTATACTTTTACGATAACATTGTGCGAAACCAGAAATGAATATAACTTCATACGCAAATCTCACTTTAATATGATTGACAAGATTGAAACATTATCGAACTTAGACTGTTCAATGTTTCGGTTAGGCTTTAAAAGGCTTATCTAGCAAACTTTTTCAATTTTGCGAAACACGAGAAATATAGTATACGAGGGCTCGCGGCGCTTCCGACACAAATTCCGGCGTCTGCTAAGCGCCTCACGACAGCGCAGTATCCACTTTATATGAAAAGTCTCGGTGTTGGGAACAAACAAAAGCACGATTTCCAAAAATTCGTAATATGCAGCATCGTATCAACTTTTCTTGGCCATTTTTTTAACTCTAAAAAGTCTATCTCTCTCTCTCTCTCTTTTTATCTATGTCTCGATGTAGTAAACTTTACGAAAGTATCTCTCAGAAATATTTAAAAAATATCATGCTGTGTTCATAATTTTTTTTCCATTATGTTCCTATTTAATTTATTATTCTGATAAAATTGAAATCGAGTCACAATTATTAAAATTTCGCCACATTGGACAGATCTTTATAGGTAGTTAAATAAAATTATACATATGTAGAAACAGCTACTGTTCAGCGCCATTTCGTTCTAGTGTTTCGTCCAAGTGAGAATTTGTCGAGTACATTTTAGTACCTACGGAACATGAATCATGCGAATCCAACTCGGACCAGCCAATGTTTTTTTTTCTGCATTGATAAATAAACAATGATACCATGGCAACGCAAATAAACAATTGTAATTTTGTACATAAATTGCATATTTCCTTTTAGTTATGAACATATTTTCTATGAAATATTATACACAATTTAACAATAAATAATATAAAGTAAGATTTTTTACATGTACAGCAGGAGCGGATAACTATTCTATGTTATAGATCGCTATATTAAAGCGATGCAACCTCTCGAATGTTATTTAGCAATATGCTATAAGTACGATGATACTCGAAGATTGTTAACTCGAGGAAATCGAAGTGAAATATTACTACGTCAAAAGTAACTATGTCCGACGATCCGCCAGTTCCTGCGCCGACGAGGCCCGAGGCGGAGCCGCGGCGGATCTAAGAGACTTTTATTGCCTCAAATGGAATCGAGCGTGCGAGGTACTCGAAAAGTTTGACTTTATTCGGTACGGGCGAGTCCAATTCTTACCAATCCAATTTTTAAGCAAAGCTTTTTCTGTTAAATCGTAATGCTCTAGCGGTCGGCAGCACTGCTTGTGCGGTAGGAATTCAGTTTTTTTTTTACTACGTACATTATAGAAACATATATATATATATTTGGAAAATATTGTAAATAATTGGAATAATCATTTTCATGTATTTGTATTCAAATATTTTTCTACTTTTATATCGTATTTCTCGTAAAAGTATGTTTATACTCAAAAATATATTTTCTCGGGGTATTTATCGCAATAAACAAAGTTAACCCATTAGCCAGTTAGTTAAACTTAGTTTTGCAGCCTCTTGATCCCTGCCTTCGGATTGCCTCTTTGGTACTCACGAAAGTTTGCAAACCGCATTTCAGACAGTTATTTTGAATTAGTTTCCTCTCTTCAGAATACTAACCCCTGCACTGAAACCCTATCCATTTGCTCTCCCTTTTGTCTTGATATTGTAAATTAAAAGATAACATCTTGTTCATTAACTGCATTAGTTTTATCGGAACTTTCTGTGAAAGCAGAACTCGTAAGCCAACTGCAAGATTTATTCAGTGCAAGTTTTATGGAGTAAACATTGCATATCAAAAATTGGCCTTTATGCATTATCCACTAAGGTCTTTAAGTCATTTACATTTAGTAATAAATGAAAACAAGTCATGTCGTCAGTTGGCGAAATATGTTTCAGTTATACATACATAATCATAGTTATCCCTATTTTTAGTATCTGTACATTTTGACAGTGTTTATTACAAAATAATTTTATATGACTTTATAGCTGCAACTTAAGAGAAAAGGTGCGTGATTTCACCCTCAATAACTATGTTCTCCTAGTAGAAAAAGTTCCACATGCGTCTCTATAAGAGCTTATAGGAATACACAGATATGATACAGTTTATAGTCATAGAGTAAGGGATCCGGAGGCTACGCTATGATGGCCAACCTCATTTATCGCCACATTGCAGAAGGCGCGATCGCTTTTGGTGGCCGACGATGGGAGTCGCCAGTCCCGCTATGATGATATAAATATAAATCAAAGATGTAGTGACGGGCGTTCTTGAATATTCCATTATAAATGTTTGCTTACAAAGTACCTTATCCTTCGGTTACTTTTTATAATATATAAGAGCAGACTTTTCATGAAAAATTTTCATGTCGTCTTCTGTTTAATGTAGTTAAAATATTTGGATTATCAAATTGTACTACTAAATAATAGCCTTTGCCCGCGTCTCCGTTCGCGTAACATAAAACGAATTCCTTCACCTTGTATATCGTTCCTCTCAAGAAATCAAAATCCCGATCGCTATCTCGTTCTCAATTCTAATCTCGATCCTGCTCCCTATTTGAATTTCTCTCATTCTCGACTCCGCTCGCAGACCCGCTTCTGTTGCCGACTCCGCTCTTGATTTAAGGAAATTACGATTCCACTGTCGATTCCGGTCCCGCTTTAAATGTCAGTCTCAGTACTGCTTCTCATTCTGACTGCGATCGTGCTCGTGATTCTCATTTTGATCTAACACTCGATTTCGAACTTGGTCCCATTTCTATCCCGTTCTAAACTTTCAATTTAATTTCTCGTCCTATGTGACATTCAATTCTGTTACCGGGTCACGGTTCTGATTCGGATGAAGACGTAGCAAACGCTAGTAGTACCGAAACGAAATTTGGTCTATATTACTTCAGCTTACTATGAGTAAAAGAATTTTTACAATCTTAAGTCGTGGAAACGTGAATATGAAGCCAAGTTTGAAAGCTTTTCGTTCGTACGTGCAACATATAGCTAGTATAATAACACGCCTTCGATTTTCCATAATTTCATCCCTTGGTTCATCCTCGTAGTCACTTTACCAAAAATCGTACATATCGTTATTTTTCATTTGCTTGTCAAAATTTTCATTAAAAACGGGTTTCGTTTTTTTTTTTGTACAAAAATTTCAACCGTTATTTCACCCCTTTTAGGTTTACTTCTAAAACCGTCGTATGTCAGTATTTTTCATTAATAATGATTTACTAAAGTATAAATTTTGAAAAAGCAAATAACTTTAGCAGCTTCGATTTCCCATACAACCTTTCGTGCCCTATTTTACCCGTTTCAGGATCAATTTGGAAAAAAAAACTACATGTATATGTTTCATTACTTATATCAGTAACTAAAATGTTGAGTTTGTTGTCTGTAACTTCTATGGTTTCGATTTTCTGTACTTGGACTTTAATTTCAAAGAATATTTTCTTAGTACTCCCCAAGGTTGTAACAGGAATATCTGTATAAACTATCAAATTTCTAGAGCCGGTAATTTGGGTTGTGAAACAATGCATAAGTAAGGCAATTTATTCTTTACAGACACGTCATATTTACAGCTTTCGCCTGCGGCTCCGCCCATGTGGACATCGAATGATTTCTTCTATCATTTATATCGGTTAGTCACGACCTCGATCTTGTTCTTGCTTTGATAATGTAAAAAAAATAGAAGAAAAACAAGAAAAAAAGCTATCCCATAAATAAATTATGACCATACCAAATTTCATTAAATTCTGTATGTACAGTAATTTTTGTCAAGTCTACGTATAAATTCAAAACCAGAGAGACACTCCTAATTTATTGTACGTACAGATATTAATATATGTTCCTATGATCCAATTATTATTAAGCATAATCCGTCCAAAGCTTGATTGGCAAAGAGCTTTTAATGCGATAGGGTCGCATTTGCGTTTACTAACACTGAATACATCGAAACGTACATTTAATGAGAATATATTAATGCATCGGCATGTTTAACTGGTTTAGTTCTGAGTAACGTAACCACACAAAGTTAAGGCTTAAAAAGAAAATTGAAATTTTAAAATTATTTTATTTTAAAATTAAATTCTATGCTATTTAAAAGTAAATTCGTTAAACCATCCAAACCCTGATAATTTAACGAATACTTTCCTTAAAAATGTATCTGTTCAGCGGAATTGCAAATTAACAATTTCGTAAATTAAGTACGATTTACGGCCTCGTATAATTACAAAATCTCGGTTAAGTCCGCGTAATAAAGTTGATTTAAATCACTGTGGGAAACGTAAAACCGACAAAGAGCTTTTTAAGCTCGCCAGAAAATAAGCTAATTTTTGTTTCGCGCATTCCTGATATTATGATATTCTTATTATCGATCTAAGTTATACTACAAAATAATACTTGCGAATCTTTAATGACAATCAAATAATCTACATCACTACAAGTGTAGTCGTAACGAGATCGTAAATGAAAAGATATTACGATAAGGCAATACAACGTGTCTTACGTAACAGTGAATTACTATACAGAGTCGGACGGAAAGCGATTTTCGTCGAGTCTCGTCCCATACGAAATATTGGCAATTTCGCCGTACCCGGTGGCGTAGACGGAGCGGGCCACGTCACGGTTTTTGGTACGTCGCCGTCGACATCCTTCTGAAATCTACTGTATCCCGTCGGAGTTTTACATTATATTCGAGATCGGTGTATTCATCATTTAAATTCCAAACATCTTCATGGCATAGGTCATCGCGTTACGTATAGAATACCGCATAATGGTTTGTGAATTTATACTTCGATACCGTTCGTTCGAAGGGTATTTTCCCTCAAGTAGAACGAGCAAGAAACTTAAGATTAGCTCTTTTCTATCTTTATCACGCAGGTACAACCGCTATACAGAACAATTATTCGGTGACTGCAATTCGCTAAGAAGTCGTGCTGGTCATGTACATAGATATTTCTTTTCTTCTTCTATGGAAGAAATATGCGTTAACTCCATGAGAACCAGACTGCTGCAGGCCGAACTCGACTCATGAGGACTTGGATGCGAGTCGGCTGCGCATGGGGAGTTTTCACCAGACGTATTTTTTGATGTTTAAGAGACATCAATCCAGTCATTTGGTAATTTTAGAGATGGTATATGTAAATATTTATTTTGTAAGGATTAATAGATTTCTTAGAATCGCAAAAAGTAAATTAAATTTTATAAGTATTAAAAAAAGAAAGAATTAATATGGTTCGATATAGTCACATGCGTCACAGCAAAAGAAATGATATGAATTAACCCAAAGGTTTTTTAGGGTTCAGTAGTCAAAATGGAAAAAGCGTAATACTTATAGTTTCGTCATGTCCGTCCGTCCGTCCGACCGTATGTCACAGAGGTTTTATTTAAAAACTACAAAATGTATATCGATTAAATTTTGTAAGTTTTTTGTAAGTCGTTATTTAGTTTGATAATTAAATAACGAAAATAAATATTTCTAGGGGGGCGGCACTCCATACATGTAACAGACGCAAAAAAAACTTTTTGGCGAAGATCAACATTTGGCACGCATTTCCACAGTTATTTTAAAAACACTATATGTTTTTATAGCAATTTTTTGGATTGAGTATTTTTGCGAATAGTCACTCCGAAAGTAGTATAAATTGTGTTCCCCCTTTTATTTGTAAAACCGTATGTCTAAAAATATTTAAAAAAAAATACAAAGGTGACGCTTGATAAGTACTTTCAACGAACATTATTTTGAACATCTTTGGATAAATCGTTTTGGAGTTATTGCTTAAAAACTGAGCTTCTCAACACAGGGATATATGTGCTGTGAAGGTACGCTCTTTTGCTGGTGCACTTTTTCGCGTCGTATTTTACGATTTGAGACTTTAATTGTGTTTTAAGCTACTTAATATAACGCGACTAAAGTGCTTACACAGGTGTGCAGGACACATGAAAAAAACTTCAAAAACGTAATTTATTTCCTCTGTGGTGTGTTTTTTTGTAGTAACGACTACGGATCCTTACACCGAGCATGGTCAGGTACGTAATGCAAGCTTAAAAAATATGATTAATACAACATTTTTCAAATGCATATACGCGTATCGAACTAACAATATAAATATTAAAAAAAGTGTCGTAAGCATATTTAAAATTACAAATATTCCATTTTCATATAAAAAAAATTACTAGAAACATCATTTAGACGACTTCGATGAACTAGCGAATATAAGAAAAGTATTTATATAAAGTATGCTCTTGACAACAAGCGTTGAAAATGTAAGTTCAATCGTACAAAACCTCCACATAATCCTTACCCTAGTATAAGCAGCTTGTGGTCAGCGAACGGATCGTAGGGGCCGGGCACCGCGCGGACGACCAGCACCCGCGCGCCGGCCGCCAGCCCCGCCAGCCGCGCACGCGCCGCCGCGCGCACCGTTGCCGCCGCCAGCAGCATTTTCACGTCCGCCGTCGTACACGAGGCGGTTAGACACTCCCCGACCGATATCACCCTGCTCTGAGACAGTTGCTATTGTTACTTTAGAACGATACGTGACGCCTAATGCTCAAGCACGTCCACCTGCGAACTTCCTACCTCGTTCACGCCTACGTCTTCCAAATGTAGGGGTAAATGGCGGGTGAACCTAACGGGTCCTTTAAATCATAATATGTGCAGATTAAAATGACAATGACCGCTTTTTTTAAAGCACAAGCAATAATGTTCTTATTACGAAAATTATATATAAAAGAAAGTAATGTTGTCTTTTTGGAAGAGACCTGTACCAATAATTATAAATGAAAGACGAGATTAGATATCGTCTTTTAGCTTCAAATACATAAAAAAATTACATCCAATGTGATGATTATCACTTTGTAGCATATCAAGTATCCTTTCATTTGTTAGAGTTGAAATTATTGCATAGATTTAGTTTAATATTGCTGGAATACATTTTAGCAATGCAAATAAAATGTAAATATTCACATATTTGAGTGTATTATAAGTTTTAGTGTAAAATATTTTCATTGTATACTTTATTCACTTTTTATTTATTTCGAGCTAATAGATGTCGCACTATTTCAAAGTCTATGAGAAATTATGACTTATACGACGTAAAAAGTTCTGTGCAGTAAGATTTTATCACAAGAATTTGTGCCGACCCACGTTATTACAGCCGAGACACGGCTCGTTTTCCGGCTTCCTCCTTCTCTCTATTTATTTACCCTTTTTCTTGTACCTATTTTCTTATTGTTCCAACGCAAGGCCTGAAGGCAGATCTGCCTGTTTTTCATTTGTAGATCTCGAAGAATCTCGTGCGGGAACGAGATTTCGCGTTGAACCAGAACTCGAATCGTACAGGTTTTCTGTTAAAGATCGACCAGGTACAAATTCACGTCTGATATACAACTCATACTCATTCACGAGTATCGTCGAACTCTATTCATCAGGACTCGGTAGGGCCTCGAACCTCCGCTCGATCGCGCTTTTATTAGGTTTCAGCGGATGTTGCACGATTTCGCAATGATTTCAGGCTTTCAATGAGTAATTATTACAACTTCCCGCGTCTTAAAACTCATTGCAGTCACCGCAATTTGCTGAATAGTACGAATTGTCTGATCTGACCTTTATTAGTAATCAGCGGCGTTTTGCGTGTCGTATACAACTATTATTACCGGCCTACTTAAACGATAACATTAAATGATATTTTTACGTTAATCTATTGCATATATATATATATATATATATATATATATATATATATATATGTTGATTATTGTTTACTATATATTTGTCATTGCGAAATAACGGTTGCCTTTTTTTAATGTGCTTGATTAAAACTTTAAGAGCAACATTACCGTTTATGACATTATTAACAATGAATCATTTCTTGGCTATCAACTAAAAATATGGAAAATTCGAAAATGCATAACGAATACAAACTTTTTCATTTATATCTTTTTCTTATTTACTAATCAAATACTTTTCGATCCAAAAATTTTCGTTACTTCTCTTTTCCTGAAATTCCAAAGTTCTTTCTTGATAGTATTTTAAAAATCTTCACAATTTCTAATTTTAACTCCAACTTTGCTACACATTACACATCTTTCGGTCCACACTTTTATGTAATTGCCATAACTATCCAATATAACCGTCAAAGTGACAATAATATATCAGTTGGTACCTGAGCGAAATGTCCATCGGGTAGCGTCGTTGACCCTCGCCACGTGGAAGGCGGCAGCGTGCGGTGGCTGCTCGGCCAGCTGCAGGTCCTTGCACGCGTTCAGAGAGCCCAGCCAGTATTCGTTGCCGAAGAGTGCGCTGGACGAGTACTGCCCTGATGCGTCGAACACTGGAAAAATGTTTTTATTACAAAAATATAATAACACTAGTGTCTCAGCAAACATTGTTCTACCTTTTCGATAGATGGCGGATGATCGTTTTGGATTTTTTTGATATTTTGCACAAATTTTCCGATAATTTTTAAATTTTCTTGTTGATCATGGGAACTTATCGCAGAAATATGCATATCATTTCAGTATATAAATATAAAATACATTAATATTTAGCGCAGCGCATCTTATCAAATATAGATTTAGGGATTTTCTGTATTGAAATTAAACGAACGTGACATATTTCCATTTAAAATCATTTTAGTCGATAAACATTGTTATTAATAAATCGTTGTTATCAATAAACATTGTTGGTAAACGAATTGTTAATAACTCGACCGCAGCGCCACCTATCCAGTCCAGATTTTGTGATTTTGTTTTCTTTTTCATATTAATCCGACGTATAATATGTACAATTTTATTCTATAAATGTACATTTTGTTAAAAATTTAACTATAGCACCAACTATCTGTTCCTAACATAGTTATGAACCATCGTCCCAGCAAAACTGCGACAAGTAGTTTTGACAGTCCTTCCTTGATGTCAAACTAACACTGCTTAAATAATTTTGAAGAGACCGAAACAAGAGAAAATCAAAAACGGTTCGGTTTCATTATATTTCAATAGAAAATCGCAAATGAGTACACCATCCATTAGCTTTCTCTCAATGAGCTGTATGGGACTCAAGTATCGAGCTATTTTGTATATCCAGATTTTTTTAAATGGATCAAAACTATTTTATGGTTTTCTATATATTCTTAACTCTTCAGCTATGTCGTAAGAACTAATATACCGACCTTGCTCTACTTCTTTCAAAATGGAATCTACTTTATCCGTAACAGGTCGACCAAAGCGAGATCTATTTTTGACATCAAAATTGCCGGACTGAAAACGTTTGAACCAGTTTTGTGCTACTCTTACCAACACTGCATTAGGTCCATAAATGTCAAAAATTTTTTTCGCGGCTTGTGACACATTTTTCCTTTTTCTGTAATAAAACTTCAAAATTAATCGAATTTTTAAGTTAATTGTCCATTTTCATGGAGAGAAAAACAATAAAAAAATGGCGGGACACCATTTTCACTTTTAATTTTTTTTTTTTAAGTCATCTATTTATTAGTATCAAAACTAGTCACATACAAACAGCCCAATCAAAGAGATTTTACTGCAACTTTTTACTTATAAAGTAGATACGAAAAAACTTTTTCGCCAACTTAATACATTGTGAAAATACGACCTCAATAAATCAAGTCGTTCAGAAGTTAAACAACCGCTAAGAGTTCAGAGAAACAACGCATCAACGATTTTATGCATATAAAGATACTATAACTAGTTCTGTATGCATAACTGTCTATTAACATAACTAATGGAGCATGACAAAAATATGTAGATCCTGACCTAAAATATATGTAGAAATCGCCCGAATAAAGATATATACTCACACGACTTCATTTTATATTAAGTCTATTTGGCCAAAATAGGTTCCGTGATTACCCCATATGCATATTATTTTCAGTATTTACATAAAATATGATAAAAGTTTTATAAGTCAAATGTAAATCCAACTTTCTGGTGAACATTTTGATTTGGACCAAAAAGTAGATCATAAAAAGTCGGTCAAAACTTAAAAATTCATGAAGTTATAATATTCTGTAAAAGCTAGGATTTCCTATACAATTTTTCTGTATAGATCAGCATTTCATTTTTTCATAATTTTTATTCGCTGACATATCAAAGGTAAGGGACTGTGTTCATTTTGTATGCCTTAAGCGCGAGCGTAGGTATGCTTCTGCTGTCGCCTGAAAAATCCCATCTACACTGGGTGTGACCACGATAACTAAAAAACTATTTAACTTTGAAACTTAATTTCTTTTTCAATCTCATCACTAATCGATTGGAAATAACTGTATTGAAAATCATAGCTTGATATAGTACCGATTAGCTGTAATTGAATTTTTTAATTGGCAGTTAATCATATTTTGATCCGCCATTTTGCTTAAATATCTAAAATAAAGGTTGAGATTGAGCTTAAAGTTGTTTATTTTTATAATTGCCAACAGATGGCAGTAGTAATATAATAATATTTTCGTTAAAAGTGAAAAAAATCATGCATTAAACTACACATGTAATTTTGATGTCTAATAAAATAATGATGTCTAATAAATATGAAATTAACTATCCTTTTTTCGATTCACGTTTACTATAAAACTATTTGAAAATCAAAAATAAAATAAGAGGATTTTTGGTGAAAAGCTCATATGTTATCAAAAACCTCTAATTTAAATAACATACATATGGTAAGAGCGCTTAAGGCATGCACATTTGGTTTTCCAAATTTTAGGGTTCCGAAGCGCAAAATGGCATGAAACGGAACCCTTACAGTCTTGTCATGTCCATCCATCTGTCCGTATCTCACAGGAATTTTACTCAAAAACTACAAGATGTATAACGATGAAATTTAGAGTATAGGTGTCCTATATGAGCTGCTACTTAGTTTGGTAGTTAAATAACAAAAACAAATACTTCTAAGAGGGGCTCCATACATGTAACAAAACCTGAAAAATTTTTTTTCGGTACACACCAACTTGTGACATATATTTCGACATTTATTTGAAGAACATTTTAAGGTTTTTAAGTATTTTTTTTGATTAAGTGAATATTTTCGAAAGTAATCGTTTCGAAAGTAGCACAAATTGTGTAGCCCCTTTTTATTTTCCAATCCATGTGTTCAAAAATATAGAAAAAATTACAAAGGTAATGCTTGAAGAATTCTTTCTACAAAAAGTATTTTGAACATCATCGGATGTAGCGTTTTTGCCGAAAAACTATCCTTTTCAACAAAAAAGACGTAAGTGCCATGAAAATACGCTCTTTTAATATTGTACTTTTTTACGTCGTATTTTTGCATTTTGAGATTTTAGTATTTAATTGGGTTTTAACGCAGTTAAAATATCGTAACTAAAGTGCTTGTATCTACTCTGTACAAGAAACATAAACAAAAAGGGTAACAATGTAGATGTTTTCATCTGTAGTGCATTTGTTTGTAGTAAATGCTACGAAACCCTACACTAAGCATGGTTTAACATCATTTGGTAGTTTTTTTTTTGTATAATTCCTAGACACAATTTCTTAAATTACACTTACATACAATTTCTTCAGAATTCAAATAATATTATGTTTGGGTAGATGTCCGTTCCAATATAAATAGTAATTTATTATTACTATCATTGATACCCAAGGGAGGACTAAGATCGTTACCGAGAACGGCATTAAAATCGAGCGAAACGGGGATTGCACCGCCAGTGGGACCAGAATTGAATCGACAGTAGGACCGTGATCGCGATCTAGAGCAAAATCGGCCGATATGGAAGACAAAGGAATTCATTATAATCTGTGTCCACGGGAGCGAAATTGAATAGTAAACAAATGCTAAATTTACGCCCAGCAAAGCGGGCGGGTGACCGTTAGTAACCCATCTGAATGAAATGAGTAGGTTTGGTGTTTTCTCCATTAAATTATATTGTAAATAATATATCACTTTTACAAATTTTAACCATTTGCGAAATACGAGAGTTCATATTATAAATACTTATGCTAAAGTTGAAAATTTTACGACTAACCATTTATAAGAAGGTCCGGCCGTGGCGGAGACTCATTAATGTTGTTATAAGAGTTTCTTTTTCATTTTCAAATGCGATGCCTTAATGAAAACCATACAACATCCTTGATTCGTTAACGCAAACCAAATGAGAAATATGTAAAATATTCCACTATCCTTTTCCCATTGCTCCGCCTGCGTAGACATCGAATGAATACTTTAATCTTTTGTAACGACCAATCACGCTGTCAGTCATAATGCCGGTACAGATCTCGATTTCAATTTCAATATCGTCTCAATTCCGGTCCCGGTGCCTATTTAGAGCTCCATTACGGCCCCTTTCTCGAAATGCGTCCTTGGAGGTTGCTGTTACCAATAACATATCGGTATAAATAAAAATAATGAATTAATTCTTTATGCACGGGAGGAAAGCCACGGAGAAAAGTTACTGTATACTAAAAATAGTCTTAATATCTATCGTATTTACATGATAAGAAAAATCATGCAAATCGGATTGGCGATTTTGGTCTGTTTATGCGTTTACGCACAAATAGACACAGAGACATTGTGTTTTATAATATATTAACTTTCGCCTCCGGCTCCGCCCTTCGGATATTGAATGAATGCCTTCATCTTGTATATCGAACGATCACGCTTTCACTCGTGGTCCCACTCGCTATCCTATCCTCCATTCTGATTATGTATATCCTCAGCCGGTTCTAATCTTGATGCTAATTTTTCTCATTCTCGATTCTCTGCTTTAGATTACGAACTCGATCTCAGTCTTTGTCGATTCCGATTATAATTGCACTCTCGATCCCGATCCCACTCTACAACTCTGATTTCGTTACTGCTCGTCACTCTGATTTCGTTCACGTTGTTGATTCCAATTTTAGTCCTACGCTCGATATTTCGACCTTCGATATTTCGACCCTTTCCTCGATTTCAGTCCTTCCCGGTCTCGACACCTGACTCAGCTCTCCGTCGTGATTTCGATTTCATTATCCATCAGGATTCCCATATGAACGAAGCCGGTTCAAATAGGAATATCAAAATTTTTTTTTGGTGTATTAGTGGAGGACAGTACGGTTTTTCATGAAAGAAGGAATTATTAAAATCAGTTCAATATTTTCGTTCAATAGTACAAATACGCAAAGGAATCCGAGTACAAATTACAGTTTTTTTTTTTTATAGCGTATAACTTTCGCGCAAATACAAGCAATTATTTGACAATGCTTTATTGCAATCAGATGAATGACATGGTGGCGCATAAATACGAACAAACAAATTAATATATTTATAAGGGCGAATTACATGTGCTCATATTGGACATAGCGTCTACAATTCGGTGAAGTTGACAGTGCAATGTAAATCTTGCTTAAGTGTGAATGTGTGTGTATGGCTCATACGTTTGTAGCAACTAGACTTCCTTTAGGGCATGAAACTTTGTTTAGCAATACTCCAATTGCCTGGTATCGATATCCGTACACATTCAATACACTGTTATAATTTATAATGTAACGCAACTAGTTGTTATAAGACAATTTACAACACGAATGTTATTGTTACCCATTCGCACGTTATGCCCCACAGCAACTGCAACCAAAAAGTGTACGACCATAATTGAGGAAATACTAAAGCACTTATTTTACGTAACCCTATCTTAGCAGAGAAATTTAATTCAATCAAACATTATTGATATGAAATATTTATACGCGCGTCCGCGTGGGTAGTTCGAGTGGCTAATGCGCGATGATCGTAAAGCGTAACGTTACACAAGCGGTATAGATATACATTAACACAAGTATGTTGTATAGAAGAGATGTGCGAAATTTATATATATATGTTTATGTAGTATTTTATAAATAAATTTATTACATTTTTATACATATATTTATTTTATTACTTAACTTTTCCATTATTTTTTGTGTTATTATTATACTTTAAATTTTTAACGTTTTATAATTGATTTAATTAATTTATTTGACATATAATTTAAAAGAATTTATTTTTATTGTTTTATTTACTGTGACGTCACCATGTTATAATTTGTCATTATTAAAATTAATAAAATTGGCTTGAAATCATTTATTTTTATTACTAATTAATTGACAGAATTCCTAAAAGATTTCTAATCAGTAATATATTACTAAATCGAAATATGTTTTCTATTTATAAATACAAATATTCTTTAACTATCATTATATTTAAAATAATAAGAAAAATATATTAATTTTGATTGACTAACTTTATTCTTTTTTTTATTATTTTACTACATATTTACTTTATTGGTATTTGTTAAATATAAGTTCCAATATGGACTCAAATGGTTCACATCTTCCGGGCGTCCTGTGACATCAAAAGTTCTTGTTTTACTACTTCACACTGATGATGCATAAACATGCAGTTCTCAATGAACATTTCTTTCAATAGAGACAATGTATCCCTTCTGATTATACAATATAATTCTGACGCCAATAAATTGGGAATACTACATTGCGCGATTGCGTTAATAGTTTACATAAATACACCAAACTATTTATTAGTCTTCCTATATAATTTGCTCCAGTCATGTTCTTTATCAAAGTAATGCATCACATATTTCATGCCATTTTAACTTAGTTCATCTTTTTTTCTTTAATATCCTTACAAAGGAGTTATTTTTTTCTCTCGTTGCACTTCAAAGAAAGGTTTTTTTTCAGATTCGAAAGAGAATGTTAAGATAAAAAAGCCCTCGTGCGAAATAAAAGGTCAATATGTTTTCAACGAAATACCCAAGGTGAGATTTGTTAAGATCGTCTAATTCTTTTTTGGGAAATCACACGAATACCCCGCGCGGCGCGGAAAAATGAGGAAACGCGAAAGATTATAAATACTTTTCGTCGAGTTCCAAGAACGTTTCCTTTGGCGTTCATCCTTTGAAGTCGCCGGGGCGGGCCTCGCGCGCGCCCCCTGCGGTCTCGACGAAACGGGTCGCCACTTATCAAGTTAAAATACGGTGGTGCTCAAGAAACTTCCTTTAAACACGCGAAACGACCTGGCTGAATATAAAATAGGAAGTTTTTCGTGCTTGCGACGCGATGATTAATGGCAGATGGTATATCTCGGTTTAGATGCGCGTGCACGACCCACGCTTAGCACTTTACTGAATCGAATCTCATCAATTCCTTGATTAAATATCCAAGAGATCATCTTACGATTTACTGTACTCGTGTAACGTAATATAAAATGTAAGTAAAAAATAACTTACTAAGCTTTAATTTAAAAACATTACATAATTAAAAAAAGCTTTATTCGATGAAAATTGAAAATATCCTGAGAGAGTCGGCGCCGATTATAATAATAATAATAACTTTTTATTTACTCCACAAAAGTACAATATTGTAGAGTCTTGTGCCTGAGATAGGAAGAGATAGGAATAAATATCTGTGTTACAGATCACTAGATTCCCCAACGCATATACAAAGTTTGCGTGAATATGTGCGGTGTACATGTAAGTGTGTACAGGTAAGAGCGCGCGCGCGTGTTTGTGTTATGTTATATCGGTAAGCACAAGTGATTTGATCGTAAACCGTTTTATATTATTTATAATAGTATTTTTTTTACTAATAACAGATATTCTGTGTCCTCACAAGTAAATTGTTTCAGAAACAAGGTGACTTTCTTCATGCATTCATAATAAGAGAGAGAAAACATATCAATATTGTTTGCAATTTTGTTGTAAAGGAAAGGTCCCAAAAACAGATAAAAGTGTTGAGCAAAGAAGGTCGATACATGCGAAGTAGGACAAAGGTTTTTTTGTTTAATTAAGGGACAGGATAGTGTTATGATCTATACCAGAGCGTTATTTTTGAAAATACAATGTTCATAAGTAGTAAAAATTCTTGTTAAAATAATAAAACAACTAGATAAGCGGGACATACAATTTTAGAAAATAGTATAAATATAATACATAAATAACACAGTCATCCCTTCCTCTGTAACAGTGACAATCCACCTTCATTGTCAATTCGTAGTTACTGGATCTTCGTTCTTTTTACATATGTAAGTTTTTCCGTTTAAAGTCCAGCAGTGGGCACAATTATGTTCTTTAGCAAGTCTACGCGTTAGGTAAAACAGACGAGAAGTTTTATTTGTAAGATGTTCAGCGATATAAACCATCCTGGGGGCAGCCATGTCTGGACGATTAGAATTAAACTCTGTTGTATATATACTTCTTGTTGAATTCACGGGTCGAATTCAACAAGTCATCTTTAACGGAGACTGTGATGAACTCAACTACAATTGAACTTAATGTTGAATTTTTAGGATTAGTACGAGAGATGCTACGTACATCTGAAGATTTCACATTGCAATTTGTTACGTTTCCTATTTTTTTCAATCAAAGTAAATAGAATGTCTTTATTTTTGGTCGGACTAATTGGTACATATTCCGAAGCTCAATTGATGTTGAACGCGCATTTCTTTCAAGAAGTTCCACACTGTGTTCAAGTACTTGAATGTTGTTGTTTGTCACAGTTACTATGCAACACATCCACTTTCTGCACTAACTCATCGTACTTAAGAGACATAAACTCGATAGACTTTTAAATATCCATGTTTTGATCCTTTATATCATTAACAGCTGTTGTGAGTTTCGGTCTTTTTTCGTATCAACAAACAACTTTGTTTCATTTCGCTCATAACAATTTCCATTTGAAGTTCCTCTTTGTAATCCCGACCTTTTTTAGAGCGGAGAGTTACGTTTACGTTACTGATGTATCCGTAGGAAATTGCATTACCAATTCGGAGAAATTATTTCCTCGCGAGGAAGGTGGTGTTCTTTTCATCGTGATAATTGGGTACAAATAGCTAGACCTGGGTTATAGTATACGTGTTACAAACTCAGGTGTGTACACAATTATTTTTCATAATGCCAATCGCATTTACCCTCTGTAGCAGTCTATGACATTACGAAACAGCGCGTACACAATAGGTGGATAGATTTACATGTTATAAGTGAGTAGTTATTTTCAAAATACCTTGAAACCGGACTGTATTTGCCGGAATACACAAATCACATTATCTATATCACTTAAGTCGATATGGCAACTTTACTGCGGTATCTAAAGGTAAAAATATTGTTTAACTTTATAAAATTATATTTTAATTATGGAGCTAGTGCAAAAACGTGTCTACAATCTGAACGCCGCGCGAAGGATCACAATTAAGATCTATGTAAAATAAGTAAGTATTATGTACTTATTCATTTTACATAGATCTTAACTATCTTGGCATGAAAACAGTTACGTAATGTCGTTGACGTCCTAATGCTATGCTCTCAAACGACAAATAAATACATCGCTATATGTAATACAAACGATCGATTAGAATGCCTTAAAATTTATCTTCTCTCTGGCGTTATCATCGAACTTTTATTCAGTTTGCTTGTGAAGCTTACGAATTGTAGACTCCGTCACGGTTCGTGCAGCAGTGGTCACAGCCGCTCGGCGCCGGTCGGGGTGACGCCTCAGGAGCGAGGTCTGGATGCCGATGGTTATAATAAAATATGAATTGAAAGATTATACTTTAAATAATATTGCGCTGAATTAGTCATTAATAACAACATAAATAAATATATCTTTGTACGCCTGGAAAATTAAAAAAATATATTTCTGTGCATGAATAAAAATTTAATACAGACTCGCCTCCGATGCCTTTCCCGGCGACTTTCATTCCGTAAGTCGACGATTCGATTCCAGGCAGATATCTATGAGTTTTCCTAAACCTTATTTCCTAACCGTAAAAGTTATTCAACAGTACTACTAGGTGATGGTGAAGTGAATATCACAAGGAGACCTCTCTGAATTTCTTGTGTAATTAAAAACTTCTAGGAAAACCTTAACCGGCGATAAGCTTGTGAATTATAAATATTTCGTTTAAGGTACGCTTAAACAGGGATATGCACTAGGTAACTTGGTTAGCCTGTATTAGCAACAACACCTTAAGTTTGTAAATATCTACACCACTACGAGACTTTGATAAACAATAAAATAAATACGGATTTATTTTTTTATTTTGATGATTAACAAGTTTGTTTATCGCATAAGCAATATTTAAATCTTAGTCCATCCGTCACTAATACTGAAAAAAATATTATTGTTTTGAATGAATTGAAAAATAAACTTATCTATATAAGACTTTTTATACGAAATTTTCAATTAAGCAAAAATGAACACAATTTTGGTGCAAACTCCGACTTACTTCCTCATAAAGAACTTGGACGTGGTCGCGAGCACCGAACCGGGGCACGTATTTTATGGGCAAACTAAAACTACCAAGATAAAGGGGAAAACTTTACCTGTAAAACTGATTCAATGGGTGCCTTCGGTTCGGACGGAAGAGAGATCTATTATTTAAAATTGATACCCTTTTCTGTACGAAGTGCACTATCGCATACGAACGGTGAGTGTACGCGTGCGCACGTAGTACGTCCGTTGGGGTTGTAATTTTTGATATGATTAAAAAGGTGGTGAACATGTCTTTTAAAATTTCGAACAAATACTATAACGTTGTTGAGCCTGCTTTGAGCGCAGCCACGGGGGGTGGTCGCTCAGCGGTTGTGCGAGAGCCTCATCATTTTCATCTTCGAATCAGAAGGTGCGGAGTTCGACCCTGACAATTTTTAATTTAAGTCAAATAAAATCACTGGCTCCGTGGCTCGAAAGCATTAAGCCATCGGCTCCGAAGAAGTCTTGAATAAAGACACAAAACCAGCGCGGGGGGTTTAAGCTGCAACTTCTAAAAAAATGTTCTAAAGATTGTAGGGCCTCAGGAGCGGAGTGATTAAACTAAACTTTTATATGCATATTTTTTGCTGGATTATTTGATTTTAATGATTTTTTCCATTAGGTAGGGTGTGATGCCGTAAAGTTATCTAAATAGAAAACTGCACTCATAAGGATTGAAAAATAAGGGTGAAAATAAAATAAAAAATTCAGCTATTATATAAATATATATATATAGCTACTTCTAGTACACCATTTTTTACAGGGTAATTGTTATATTTTGATGACTCTTTTCATAAACAGGGAATATTCAATAGTAACATCATTTAAAAAAAGTAATATTATTGCAAATAATAATTATCTCATAAAAAATATACCATCTTCAAAAAAAAATTGGATATATTTATACAAAGACATTATCCTAATTATCTTATACTGGTAATGATTACTAGATATGTAATAACATTAAATATAAAAAAATAACTTTTTAACAAAAAATAATACCGACTTCAAAAACTTGAAAAAAAAAATTAAAATATCCTTCACAATCTTCCTAAAAGCCCAATAAATTTACGAATTTCGAATTGATGGGGAGCAAACTATGCATAACTTAAGTACATATGAAAAACAACAAATAAAAACCGGCCAAGTGCGTGTCGGACCATAGGTAATTTAGGGTTCCCCGTTGGCTTCCTTTTTTTTACCGTAGGGTTGCCCGTCACAAAGTGCGGACTTAGAAGGGGCCTTTTTGTTTGCTATTATGAACATATTGAATTCACAGTTTAACGTCTAAAATCAAGCCCACATTTGAACGTAAACATGGGTATTAATTTAAATATTATTATTAAAGATATTATGGTTTTATTTTTCATAACTTAATATTCTTTATAAACTTACACTTCGTACCTGTTTTACGCAAATGATAACTTCATCTAAGTAATTTCCTATAGAATTATATGAAATTTTACTTTTTACTCATCTAAGTACATTTTATAAGTTGGTCGACTATTACTGCTTTAACTTGTACAGCTTACTCAGCTGAAATAATTAACCTTTTAACTTAGTTGTATATACTACTACCATGAATTCTTTCACATATCCAAAAATAACTATTAAATTGGCTGAAAGAGATACTTGACTCTAAAATAAGCACTTAATATAGAAATACGCACTTTAGAAAGATTAATATTTCGCAAACGGATCCTTTGATCGAGAAATTGTTTTCACAAATCCGCATTATTTTTCGACGACCTATTCTCCCACGCAGCACATTATTGAAGAGATAAGAAAAGAAATTCAAGTTCAATTTACGTGTAGTGGAGGTATGCTAAAATTTCATTTTAAGGTTTTTTTTCACCACTTTATTTGGCTACAAATATTTATTAGTGTGTATACCCATGTCAAATTACAAATAATATCTGAGATAAGCCACGTACAGACATACAGACGAATAGTCATTGCCGAACTTCAAGGGTTTCGTATAGGCTACGGAGCCCTAAGGGTCGCATGATACGCAACCCTTGAAGGGTAGGAAAGTACAAATTAAGCCGCGCTACCGCCGACAGTTAAAGTGCAATCTTTTATTTTCATTACTAATATTTAAATTATCTTTGTTGTTTATTTGGCGCCGACTCAAAATTATTAAACAGCTTCATTACATTGGTCGTTTAGTTAGGATTTTAGGAGTTAATTTTAATTTCTTATTTTCGAAGGTAATTTAAAATTTAAATTTTATTGTGAAACACTTGTATTACTTAGTTCATAAATGGAACTACATGTGTGATTTTTCCGTTTTATCGATCACCATCTAAGTAAGATTAATGCAAAAATGTTTTGGTTTTCTGTTTTTTACTTATTTTTTTATGAGGTTTTAAGGGGCGAACGAGCATGTGCGTCACCAAGAAATAAATTGTCATCGCCTCCCATGAATACTCGCAACCCTCTACAGGGCACTGATGTGTTGTCGGCCTTGAAGTTAATCGATGTTCTCCTGCTATTGATATAATGATGATTTCTTCCTTTATTTGCCACCCTGCTATAAAACTTAAAGTATGTTTTTGAATTGTCTTGAACGTGACCACATAACGCGCTGACTCAAGTCAGAATCGACAAGAATATTTATTTCATATTTTTATAAAGTAAGATGTACGCAATGGTGTTGCAACTTCTCAAAAATCACTTTTTTTATTGATTAAAATTAAGTGTGTGTAGCTTTTAACATTAATGGTAAAGACACGTATTAAAAAAATAGCAAATTTTACTTAGAATTATATTTGTTAATGTGTGTGTTTCATATAAAGTTTAGTCTTGTAGAAAATCAGGTTTTCCTGACGTCAGCAAGCGGTCGGTTGCAATATATTGCAACGAATATGAGGCTGCGAGAGCGACTAGTTGCATTACCCCACCGTGCAGCGCTCGGCGGAGCGTTACTGACCTATTGGTGCATAACAATCCTAAAGTGGTCCGTACATAAATCAAAACTTTAAACAAAATGTAGTTGGTGAATAACTAAAAATCAGCAATGAATTGGTACATTATATTTAATGTAATGCATCAATTCGTTTTTTCAATTGCGTCCAAATATTTACAAACATTATAAGAGAAGTAGAACGTCTTGAAAAACATTTATTATTTAAGGACGTATTAAAAATCTAGAATTTTATTAAGAAATGTTTTTTTATGGTGACAGTTTTTGTATGCACGGGCCTCTTTTTATTTCCTAATTGAGGTTTTTCTCATTTCAATGACGAACAAAATCTCTGAAATTATTTTACTTTAATTTTGACGAACCTCTGATGAACCTCTTTTGATGAACCTCTTCGAAGTAATTAATATTGCAAGTATTGAATTATTTAACTATTAAAACTACTAAATTCAAATGACCGATCGGCCGTAAAAATACCGTAAATGTATTGACTCGCACGAAACAGCGAGCAAATAGAAATTGTCACTTCCGTTACGTAGGTCAAGCGGGTCAGTGCGTAGTTTACCCGTAATGTATAGAGTAAATTGTTAATATTTCCTATATATTTTTCACCTAAGTAATTATTTACGATGTATAATACATCTACTAAGGTAATTTTACCAAAGGTACAAGAAGTTTTTACAAAAGGCAACGAATTATAAATAACCTTGTACAGTTTTTTTTCATCAACAAGCAAACTGATGAGACCCGGTACATTGTATCATATTCCAGTTTTTCAATCTATATAATAGCATTGTGCCTTCAATTATAACCTCAAACGAAGACCACTTTCAAAGTAGTAAAAGTTAGTGCAAATGTGTAATATTTTGTTTTTATAAACTTTTAATTGCAAAATAATAATTAGTCGTCCATTGAATCAAAAATATATTAATAATATAAAATAATTCAAAATAATCAACGCTGGAAATTAAATAAATATGAATTTAAACATTCTTTGTCAACTACTAGACATCACTAGGGTTTGTCATAGGATTTAAATTATAAATTACTTAAATGAATTTCGGAATTGTAATTTTCTTTTTACATTTAAATCACTTTCTTTCAGGATATTATTTTTTGCTTTTTTTTTAAATAGATTTGCAATCCAATGGAAAAACATTGTTTTACAATTCGTAGGGTTTCATTATTGAATTGTGGTCGGCCGCACGGTGCATGCGGCGCTCTCGGTGCGCGCCACACGAATGCATTTTGTATGCATACACGCCTTCCGCTTGCAGCTACATTTGTGGGTAAATCAAGTTAAACTGTCCGCAATGCAATTATTCTTCGTATTGCACAGAATGCTGTAGTTGCGATAGCTCGCCTAACCGGTCTGCTAACATACTTCGTTATTTAGCATTTACTTGTTGAAACTAATACGTTTATAATTAATATCTAGGCGGGGGCCTCCTGTTCTACATGTATGAAAATATTATGTATATTTAATGGAGCTAGGCGAAAAGAGAAACAGATCTATGAATAAAAATCGATAAAGGGTATAGAAACCAGCTACGCCGCGTACAAACAAAACCGTCACGTCCAATTTGAAAGATTTATTGTTACATGTATATGACGATTGCAAATGTTCGAAGTTTATCTTCTATTTATGTAAACGACAAAACTTTAAAACGGCTTGCGCGGTGGTAGCTCAGTAGTTGAGACCATCGATTTTGGACAAGAAAGTACTGGGTCAACGTCGTACTCCTGACCACGAAGTTTAAATGTCGACCTGTTTCGTTATATTTCATACTTCATGTATGTAACATCAACATGCGATTGACAAAATCAGTATGAAACATTGATTCGTATCGTTCTACCGATTGCCCTAATATCCTCACAAACGTAGACGCATTTACGTTAAAAGTTACGGCCGTATCAGGGGTAGACCAACCAGGACCTTTTTCGTTTAAAATAAACAAATAGGATTAGTTTTTAAAAAATCCATGTCACGTATATTAAAACCTAATTAAACTTGTCATCGAAGATATACAAGTCACGCCTGGACGAACTTTTACATCTAGCCACATAAGTCATTGTATTATATTGTGTTGCCATTTATTTTATATGGAGTATTCAAATGAAGACGAAGGCTCATTTTCCAACAGCATAGCCATAAGAGAACTCGAGAAAACCATACCGTTAACGTTTTAAATAACGTATATACTACAGTATAAATTATATATTTACTGTCGCAGATCATTTACATTTTGCTCATGCGACGAATAAATTACAGACTATTGATAGAGCGACGACCGAAGTGCTTTAATACGGGAGAGCCGCCCGCCTTGAGTGCTCTTGAGAGCTCTTCTCAAAATACGAACATTATCTATTCATTTTCATAGCCATTTATAACGATAGAAAAAGAAAGATGAAGCATTATACAGTTAAGCCTGGACAGCGAGTGTAGTTTAGTATTTTTTTTTTAATTGCAACGAACAATTTATCATAAACCTTAGGTAAAGGCGGCTCAGTAAAGCCTTTATCTTTCTTTCTCAGTCTTGGTATCGTCTGCATATTATATATATATATTTATATAAAGTACTTCATCTATCGCGGTCTGTTTAAAAGTTTATTGGATTGGAAAAATTTTGACGGTAAAACGTAACGACATCCGCAAACCTTATGCGTCACTAAGCAAACGACGTCGTCTATATTGCGACGACACGCGACACTTTCCTCAAACATTCGACGCTAACTTCGTTCGGAACTCGGAGAAATTCGTACGGCGGCGCGACGTCAGAGGGAAAAATGCCGCGAGCGTGGCGCAACCCGAGGCGAAATGAATCGGCCACTTTCGCGGGATACTAATGAAATTTGCGATTTACACATTACCTACCTACGCGAACTTTGCGCAAACGGGCCCGCACCGCCGCAGCCGGCGTGACGTCACCTCGCGTCACTTAACTTACGACACGGACTCGTCGAGTCGTCCTCTTCACGACCGCACAGTCCGATCGACAAATTCGACGGAAGCAATTTTATGATAGAAAAATATTTTTTGACACGAAAACGTGTTTACGCTCATTGTGTACAGTAATGGCGGGTCAAGTTTCATCTGTGCCTTATCATATACTTTCAGAATTCAAATCCCTAATTACTACGACACTAATAATGCGATAACGACGGTTGAGGTCACAATATGTAGAGTATGTCTGTACGCGTTTATCGTGTAGGGGTGTTTTTACTCGTGACGTCATTGGGCTAGTGTAAGCGCCTGCACGTGATTGTTGAGAATTAATGTTGTACAAAATTATAAATTAGTTTAGCGTAAGAGCGCGTTTAGCTAATATATTGATTGGAGTGTCATTTTAAATGGCTTCCGAAAGACCACTAGGACTTAAACTGAAACAATAAAAATATTTACCGAAATATATGCAAAAATTGGTATAAAATTGCAGATATTTCAGAAATTAAACATGTCACCTCTAATAAATCGTAACAATGCGTAAAATTATAAAAAGCACAAATCGGAGAAGAGCTAAAAAACTTAAAAATTCAGTACCGAGCTAATGTCAAATCTATCGTTATGATTTTATCCCGAAGTTTTCACGGAAAATCTACGGGCACGGACTTCGATTACGCCTTTATAGTTTGTTCCCGAAAAAAGCGTTTTATAAAAATGAAATGTGAATTAACGTTACATTAATAGTAGTATTCATCTCCTTGTCAAGGTTTTAATACAAACTAGCGTGTTAATAAGTTGTCGTTTCTCTTTTTATTTATTTTTTATATCATGTTTCTTGGTGTCGTGTTTCACCTTTATAATTTGCTTTTCTCTGTGTGCAACTAAACAATAACGAAATGATGAATAAAAAGAACATAACATTTTCTATTAAAATTTACTAGGTTCCGTACGTCCATATGAAAAACAAACCGAAATCCTTATAAGATCACTCATCTGTGTCTGTCTGTCCGTTTGTTAGAGCCAATTTGTTTCGAATCTACTAGACCGATAAGTCCAAAAGTTGGTAAACATATAAATTACCGTGACCCAAATACGGATATGTAATATAGGTAAATTAATTTTGAACATGGGGTCACTTTTGAGGACAAATTATAAAAAGTTTTGCAAACTGTACCATGTAATACATTAAATTAAAGGACTGAGTGGTATTATTTAAGAAAATAGATTAAAAATTACCATTCCCCTCTTATCTCTGAGACTATTGGTGCTCAAATTTTATATAAGTACAAAGAAAAACTTACAAGACATCTACGGTCTTGAAAAAACAATACATTTGTGTATATATGTTTTAGTTACTACAAGCAAATTAGGATCACAATTAAAAACAGCCAAGTGCAAGTCGGACTTACGCACCGAGGGTGTCGTACTACAACACAATATATATATATATATATATATATATATATATATATATATATATATATATATGTTAAATAATAAAAGAAACTATTTACATTAATACACTTGCAGATTCTTAACACGCGCCCCATGTAAGTGGGGAACAAGTGTGAACTTGGCCTATTTTCATTTATACTTTTGCTTAACTTTGAACTATGATCACCCCAAATTAGAGGTTTATATATGTTACTGTTTCAACAATTGAGCAAAAAACTGAACCAAACCCCTGGTTGGCCGTATCCCTGATTCAACCGCAAGTTTTACGTGGATGCCTCTATGTTTGGGAGGATATTCGAGCAATCAGAAAAAACGATTACTACGAATTAATTAAGCACAAGTCGATGATACGAAAATTATAAAACGTAACGAAATAAGTCGATATTTAAGTTACGTAGTCAGGATTAAGACTATGGACAGCATCGAAACCGGTACCTCTCTAAATATGAATGCTACTATTTTTAAAATACATCAAATTAAATAAAAATTTATTTTATGTATTTTAAAAATAGTAGTAGGCTGTTAATGTCGAGAAAAAATTTAATACCCCTATCACTGAACCACTCCGCCGACTGGCTTTTAGCATACCAGATTAAAAGGTTTGAATGCTAAACCCTCTTGGTCCGCTGCGGGTCGGTGGCTGCCAAACTATCGTAGACACGGAGGGCATAATTTTCAATTGATTCAAATCAAAAAAGTGATTGGTAAACCAGCCTGTGGTCAGAAATCGAACTCGTTACCTTCCGATTTGAATACGATGCGCTGACCGCTCAGCCGCCACCGCGTAATACAAGCCGCGTAGGAACTGTGAGAAGTATTACGCAACGCAGAACGTTATTGTTGTCGATTCATTCGTTTCCATTTCCATGTTTAATTTCGTTCGTTCCATTTCTTTCATTACTTTCGCGTTTACGAGACGGGCCTTGCAATAAAATGTTGTAATCGGGATGTCGGGAAGTTATGTTTAGAGAAGTCGTTCACTTGCGTCAATAAGAGTTACCTTGGTAGAAATGTTTACTAAGATGATATTAACTTTTAACGCTGATTTATTGTTTCTAATTAAGTTTATAAACCGTTCTTTAAAAAAATTCTTTAGCCGTTCCTTTAGTAATATTTTAAGTCCAAGTGACCAATTACGTCGAAAAGGTAAATTTATGCTTAAACCTATAATATTACATTTTACGGCAAGCTCCAAACTGTTTACAGAAATAATTGCGAACTTTTGTATAGGCGTTAACAAGTGATAGAGAAATAGAATACAAAGAAGAGATTCTTTATTCAAGGAATGTCTACGTATAATTATTTTTTACATTCTTTTCAATCGATTCTTAGTATTCTACTACATTTTTCTTATAAAAAATGCTATTACAGACCGGAGACTCGGTTTAATGAAGATATACCAATTTGAAACTTTTTTTTTATGTCTCTTCTTAATAATGCTAAACTAAAGTACTTAATAAATAAAGTAAAATACTTAAAATAACTGTCAGGTTCGACGAGATACAATCCTTGAATTGGTATTTGAAACAAACGTCGATGGCCATGACCAACTTACAAAAATATAGATACGCGTTAAAATTAATGGTATTTGATTTTATATTGTACGTTTAAATATTAATATAAGACCTTCGTTGTTAACATTCACATATTGTATGCATAATATCAGTAAATTAAATATTGTTTCTTAACTCCAACGGCTATTTGTCGTAAATCATTCGCCATCGATTTCCTATTTGTTCACGCCTTTTTCCCAAAAGGCCTCTTATAGCATTGCTTACTAAATTTGTTTACTTGAGGACTAGAAATAGACTAAAATCTATAATAAACATTAAATTTCAACTTTTACGGATATGATAACACTGTTTATCTAAGATCATAATAATGTTTAAACTTAACAGATATAGATATACTAACGGTTATCAACGACAAACCCGGAATCAGTGGTATTCATTACCTGATCAAAGTAAACTGGACGATATTTAGAGTGCATTACCTTCTTCATCATCAACCCTCAAGTTGATACATAATAACGATCAAGATCGCTCCATTTCAACATATTCAAAATTATAGCAATTTTGATCTGTGTCTAAGGAGAGTCTCCAATTATTACTCTTTGTACAACGAGTCCCCGTAGCTGCGTCTCCTCTAAAAATGTGACATGTTTGATCCTTTTTGCAAATTGCGCTAATTGTCCCAGATAAGATATCAGTTTTATCTCTTTCGTAAGCAGAAACACGCAACGAACCTTCTCACGCCGTATGTACGTCTTATGATAGTAAAAGTTTTTCATTGAATTGATTCCATGCGCCGCTTCACAACTGAATTCAGAACTCCAAATCGGAGTTAAAAGAAACTTCTTATTTTCACTTTCATAATATTATTTCCGTGTAAAATCGGCTTGAAAGAATAAAAATCGAGAACAAATAACGAAACTCATGCGTTCCGCACACGCTCAACGCCATCCTCTTACCATACATTTGGGGGCCTTCGACGAAAGTTTTTTTTTATTAAGAAGACATCAAAGCTTTACGAAAGCTTGTTTAAATTCTGAAGGTGAATTTGCGTACACGGACCGGAATGTGTCTGGAATAAGACGTCGTCGCAGAGCCAAAAGAACTTTTATCTTGTCATTCCTTACCACTACCAGGACGATCAGTAAGCACCTTAAAATGAGTGAACTTTCTAAGTGCTGTGTGAATAATATAGCACTTAAAAGGCATTGAAATGCTACTTGTGATGCAAAATATTACATATACATATCCATTGCCTAAGTTGTACGTAAAGACGCAGCCCATTATTTTTGGTAATTCAATAAATTGATAAGGACTAATTTTATACTAGATTATTTGTTCGAAGAGTCAATGTATCTCGAATTTTTAATCGACCATTTAATCTCAACATCATTATTAAAATCCGATCTGCAGCTTTGGAACTGCTATATAGTATCCCGGCTTTGCTTATGTTTTCGATGGTAATCTAAATTTTGTTGCGTGAATCTTTAACGAAAATGAAAAAGGTTTAATAATCCGGTTTGATTCTGTGATAATATTTATAAATGTAACACGAGGTCATATTTGTAAACGTAAAAGTTTGTGATAATATTTGAATGTTTGAGGTTTAATAATGCATAAACGGCTTACTGTGTTCGGATGAAATCCATTACAATATGTTTTAAAGTATCAAATGAGATATATTTTTTATCCCAGCAATGTAAGTCTATGGTACAATTTACGAAAAACTGGGATTAGAATTAATAGAAATAAGTAAATAAAAGAAATCGACATTAGAACATAAACAAAAATCAAAAGCAAGACCGGGATTGACATCAATTGCGAAACCGATATTGCAATCTAAAGGAGGAACGAGATCTAAATTGAGAACGAATCTAGAATCGGAATCGAACGCAGTACTAAGACTAGAATCAAGAGCAGAGTTAAAATCGAAATTGGAAACGAATGCATAATCGTAACCAACATTAGAACGAGAATTGAAATTAGTTCCGGTTCTGATGTCAATGACATAACATGTATATGACAGTATATTCATAAACATAATCGTGATTCGTTTTATTAGTATATTATTCACGAAAATCGGTTCAGTCGTTTAATTGTTACGAATAATCAAGGGCTCGGATATACAAATATACATACAAGTAGAACATATTTAGTAAAATATTTATGTTATTATAACTGTTCTACTTGTATGTATATTCTTATATCCGATCCCTTGGTTATTCGTAACAATTAAACGACTGAACCGATTTTCGTGAATGATACACCGTTTGATTCTGATAACGAATGTCATAACCAAGTGTCACTGGATATATATATATAATTGGACCTTCACAAAATACTTTTGCTTTAAAAGCTTTCAAGTGAGGTATCATCATAATGAAGGGGTTTAAGATGTTATTTTAAGAATATATATACAACTTATAGGTTTAAACGTAATTTGACATAACAAATTATTAAGGATAACTCATAACGTGGTAGAGCCATGAGTGATGTGGATACCGCACGAAAATGGACCGACTCGATCGGTACGATAGCACACTCTCGCAGAATACACACCTAAAGTAACAGATCCTACTGTTTCACTTCGCATAGTTAGTGAAAGTTCCGGTGGCTTACTTACCCTCCATCGTCTTAGTCCCCTTCTTTCCATCAGATATTATATTTTTTCCTAAAAGGCCGACAACGCACGAGTGACTCCTCTGTAGTTGCAAGTGTCTATGGAAGTCGATAACTCCATACCCTCTGGTGGCTCGCAAACTCGTTTGCCCATCAAAAATGCTAAAAACAATAACTGTTTAAGTGACCAAAACTCCCATTATTGTCTTTGACCTCGGGCTTTTGCTTTTATTGTTGTTCATGACCTGTCCGGTATCACAATACAATAATTTTTTGGTACAAGCATTTACTCTCTTTGAATAAGTTCTTTCGTCGCATCTTCTCAATACAAATCGCCGTTGGTGTTTCATAACTTGCTAACTTTCTTTTTCAAGTATCCACTTAAAATTAACCCATTCTTATATATTACATGACTTTCTGTATTTACACAAAATTTTAAAACATTAATATAAATGCGAAACGGGTTAAAAGAAAACTTATAAGACTTGAAACAAATAAACAACATACAACCGTTCAACTTACTAATAATATATAAAATTAAATAAAACCTTACCACAGACAATTGATTCGTGTGTTGGTTTCAGGCGGTCCGCAAGTATTTATTGTTATGTGCTATGGGCTAGCTTTAAAATTTTCATTAAAATTTCTATCAGCCGCCGCGTCCCCGCTCGGATCGGCACAGACAAAACTTCATTGTTTTAGCTCTACTGTTTGCAGACAGCCGGCGTTTGTACCGCTTGTACTGTGCTATAACCGTATATTAATTAATCCGCCATGTTTAACGGCTGTCTGCATCCAGATGGTATAGGGTGTTAATGCCTAGCAATAACGGCTTGTACATATAAGTCAATGTGCTTATATATTCAATGATCGTCGATTAAATTTACCGCCTCAACAGTAGCATATTTTGATCTCACTTCGGAAATTTTTAGTGCGTACTTAAATGCTATCCGCGTTTTATCATAAATGGTCAAATAAATACATTCGTAAATCCGAAGCGTAAATCTGATCACGTTCTCGATTTACGCCGAATTTCTTGAATATGGAGAGTTGTCGAGTCATGGAGGTAGATATAAAATCGAAAAAGAGTATTGAAATAAGGTGCGCAAGAAGTTCGCAGTGGATATTGCTTGCTTCTACGGTATCGTCAACAAGTAAGAACAAAGTACTTTTTTTTTTAAATCTTTATCACAAAGACGGAAACTGTCAAATTTTTATTGGGAGGTGTTTCAGCCACTGTTAGGTGAAGGACTTTCAAAACGTAACCAAACGCCTTGCGCTCAGAGAGCGTTACACTTAAGCCGCAGAAAGTTTTCGAGAGACTGCCTAAGGGCGCCTCGAAGAGACGCGATCCCCGGCTCAGGTTATCGCTGGGGACAGTGGAGGCAGCGCGGGCCGCCCCCGTATTTAAGATTTGGAAGTGTGAGTCTAATATGCCAAGCCTATGGTCCTAACAGGAGTTCCTGGTGACAGCGCGCACGGTCTACGTCTATTCTTTCGACGGTATAGTATTAGAGATGGACCCGCGGTTTGCGCTTGATGCGAAGAAGTAGAATTCACGATTGCACATGTGATGGAATCATCAGGACCTGAAAGATAAGATCTGAAATATTGTATGACGCAGCAGCTGCAGCTGTTAACGAGTTAGGGTAGCTTATGGCTAATTTGAAGTACCGTTTGGGCTGCTCTTTAAGAAGAGTCGCGATAGTCTGTGGGTCCAGGTTCTTTATAGGTTGAGATTCCTAATGTATCTGTGCGGGTATCTGTGGCTATGCGCATGAATCTATTCTGAAGAACTTGTAGTTTATGTATTTTGTAACACAGTATATACGCAAAGACTTTGCCAGTTAGAACAAACGCGATCGTTTGTTCTAACTGGCAAATCTCCTAAAGTTTTTTTCATATGTTTTTATAAACCTACTACTGGCGTTTATTCCTGGCTTCATTCGCATATCTGTACGATTGTAACAGATTATTACAGCGATTCTAAAAGTTCTTGCATTCATAAATAGTTACACTGTCCTTAAATAATTCAGCCTATATTTTGGAAATTCCATTTAATGTACCGAGTTAAAAATTATCTAATATACATTTATACACATCATAATATCGACCACGTGTGTGAAAAGTTTAGCAGAGTATAATATTGAACATTTAGGACAGGTTGAACCAAAATTAACAACGCAATTCGTTAAGATTTGACATTATTTATGTATGGACAATACGTCAAATCTTACGGATTACGTTTGCAAATTACATTTTTGCTTTTGGTGTAACCGGCCGTAAAAATGGAACTAAACACTGACAATACAAATTAATTATTAAATTTAAATCCTAATAAGATAAAAAAATATTAAAATTGAAAATATACTACGTCGAAAATAATGACTGATAGGTATAAAAAGAGAGAAATTGTTTCATTGAAAACTAATTAAAAGTGTTGAAATTTTAAATATCGCTGCTGATCATCTTACGTGATGATGATGATGATGGTGATGATCGTACATGAGGTGTCAGCATTTACTTAGGTATTATTCATTAATTTATATTATAAAACTAAATACATCCTATGGCTTGTTAATTCAATAACCATTAAGTTCTCGATGAAACCACTATCTCGATAATTCTATATTTGCCTATTAGCTATTTTTTCTTTTTTTTTATATATAGTCTTTATTGCTTATCTCATTAAAGAAGTCATACAGGCCATGATAAATTGAATATGGCGTCAGAAAACCAGTTACAATCGTAACTATAAGATGGTGCTAACGACATCCTATTTGTTAAAATATAAAATGATCAATAGCTTAAGGGTTGAAAAGAAATAGATGGATTAAATATTAATTTACGTAGATTGCTAAAAACATAACCGTCCTTCTTAATTCCCCGTAGTCGGTTAGAAATATATGCGTATTAGGATAATGTTTAACACATTAAAAAAAAGGAAGAAATCTTACACATCGTTTGCTTGCTTGAATAGGTATTAAAAATGTATTCTAATTTTCTTCTTTACTTAATTTTTAGTATTTTATTTTATATTCAAATCGCTCTGCCTATCGAAAACACATTATCCTTAAACTTAGACTTAAGTATTAAAATGTCGATGGAATGAAATGCAATGGAATAATAAAATGTGAATGTACGAGTTTGCACAGGTGCACGCACAATGCGGCACAGAGGACGAGCGAACTCTTTGTGACAAACCACTTAAAGCGTTGTCCAAATAGCCAGTTTTATTTTGTATAAATATAGATATACCTTAATTCAGTTCAACAATGTATGATTTAAAATTTAATTTAAAAAATCACTTGACGCGAAATGGTTTTAGCGTATGTAGTGTTTGCATCTCTTCTTTTACAGATAACATGAATTATTGAAAACTCTGGTCTTTTTACAAAAGGCGAGCAATATTCACGCAAGACGCTGCTCGTGCGCCGATCCTGTTGCTGTCGAATTTAAGCAGTATGTAGCATTTAAGCCTTTTATTTTTCTACATGCCTAAGAGGACATCACAATATTAAGATCATGCAAAAACCTACAGCAAAATTTTATGAAATCCCAAGTTTAATTACGATTCCTTACTTAATGACTTTTAATAAAGTCTTCTTTGATCAAGTCAAGGAAATCTCGTTTGAGGGAGGCACCGCGCCGTCAGTTCATAAAGTGCCTCACCAGCCATTTGTTTACTCGGAATGGTCGCTGAGAGGAAAACAGGCAATTTATCGAGTTTTGTGAAACGTGAAATTTCATTTGTGGCGCCCGCCCCGGCCCTCGCGCGCCTCCCTCGCCCTCCTGGCGCGCTGCGATTACATAAATCAACAGAGATTTCCCAAAGGAAATCGCTTATTACATTTTAATAGATTTTTCCATTCCTTGTAGGAGTAAGCACATATTTGGTGTATCTATTTGTTAAAAATTAATAAATCGATTTGTTTTTTTTTTTGTTTTGCTAGGATTTAGTACAAATAGAAGACCCTTCGACATTGTCTGTCGGGAGGTATATTTTGCTATTGATACCATACTTTCTACGTCATGATGACTCGACGCGCTGTATAGTTATTTTCTTATGCGTTAAATATTAATAAAATTGTCAATTAATTAATGTACACGTATAAAAATCGTAAACTAACCGTATATTAACATGAAATATTTAAAGGAAAAACAAGTTATACGCGTTGTATTTATGCCACTGAGTCCTAATAGTTTTTAGAATTCTTGTCTATTTGTCAGTACATTTGTGCACGAATCAGAAACGGATTAACTGATTTGAATGCAATTCTCACAGGTGTATTATGGTAAACTTTTGATATACTTCAATGTTTGAAATAAATATTTACAATATTTACACAAATATTTACACAGTCGACACGGTGATGAGTCAAAAACATAGCGCCTTAAGTTAACATAGGTATACGGGTAAGTGTGCATTATCTATAAATATAAACAAAATTGACGTGTCTGCACAGCGTGTCTGTTTGAAATTTGAAAATAGTTATACATATTATGTGTATATATATTAAACACCCAATCGTATCTTTTTGAAGTTTTTGTCTGTCTGTTTGTCCGAGGTAAACTTCTAAATGGCTGAACCGACCTCGGTGGATTTTTGCCGGGACGTAAAGGAGCTTGTAGGGCTACGAATAGAACAGTTTTTATTTCGGAAATATATAATCGTGATAGAGCAGCTGTTAGCTGCAGCACAAACATGAACCAGCTCGACCAGAAAAAGGATAACGGATGCATTTTTTAGGGTTCCTCGAGTGTAAACAGCAAACTTACGGTGGCAGAAAAAAAATCCGAAATTAATATACCACTATCTCTTAGGATATGAGTATGGACTATTATTACAAGTGTGATTGTGGTTTGAGAGTGTGTCTGTTATAATTTATATGTATTTTTGTCGATAGAGTAGGCTGCCGTAAATATCAGATATTTAATTACCTGAGTAATATATTAATGGTGAACATGATAATTTAATGGCGTAAAATTCGTTATATACTCGCAACAAGTAAGACAAAAATTACATATGTAATACTGTAATAAGTGAAAGTTACATTTTTTATTTTGTCTTTGCGCTGTTCGAATTGAGTCATTATAGTTCTTAGATAGTGTGGTATAGTATAGTTAAAGTTCTCCCGAGCACCACCTAGTGTACATAAACATACAGCGAGCTAGGAAATATAAGAGGAAAAAAACAATAATAAGTGGAAATATATGCGATGCATAATACTTATAATAGAAGACAAACTGTAAAATAATATAAATCATATTTTTTTTATATTCACGGTGCATCTATTGTACATATTCTGATAAATCACGACCTAAAAGTCCCATGTACTGAATAAATAAATTATCTACATAGGTTACACTTAAAATTTTTAAAATTGACCACTTAGAAACTGTTAAATAATAAAACATATTTAACTTTAAAAAAGGGATTTCTTTGCCAAATTTATTATGTAAATTGTATTCATCTGTCATTTTTTTACTCATTGGCGGCGAAAAGAAAATTGTTTATCTAGCGTGAAGACGAATTTAACTTGAGAAAATTTTCCTGCAATTATTTTCTATGAATTTCGTTGCCATTTAAACCAACAAGAAAGTTATAACAGACTTCGGTTGGCCTTTCATGATAAATCTCAATCCCTTACCAAACTGTTTATAAGTGGTTTAATGAGTTCAAACGTAGTTACACTGATATTACTGACGGTCTGTGAGAGGAACGTGCTGCTACGGCGACGACTGAAGATAACATCAGTATTGTGCGACTCACGGTAGAAACTGACAAAAAAGATAACCTATCAGCAGATTCGGACAAGCTTAAGCATCGGTATGAGTCAAGTGCACAAAATCCTTCACCAACATTTAGCAGTCAGAAAGCCTTGTACTCGACGGATACCTCATAATTTTACCGAGGCTCAAAAACTCCATCGTATTAATTGGTGACGCAAAATTATGCAAAGATTTGCCGATGGTGACTCAAATACTGTATGCGACGAAATTACATAGTAGTTACAGGTGACGAAAGCTGGGTTTACTGTTGCGTTATCGAAACCAAAAAGCAGTTTGCTCAATGGGTGTTTCCTACTGGCGTAAAACGAAGTCGAAGCGTCGTAAAAATGATGGTGGCCTCTTTATTCGGAATGACAGGTTATTATGCAACAGTCGTTGTCTTAGAAGATAAAAAAGCAGTGACTGTAGACTGGTTCACTAACAATCGTTTGTCTCTTGTTTTAGAGAAAATTTGGAAAAAAACGACCTCGCAGTAGGATTCTCTTTCATCATGACAACGCCTCACCACATACCACCAGACAAACAACTAACAATTTGAAGACGTTAGATACAGAATTTCAGACTCACTCGCCTTGCAGCTTCGACTACGCATCATACAGTTTTTGTTTGTTTTTTAAAATAAATAAAAAATTCGAGGACAGCGGTTCACGCACGCCGAGAAAGAAGTGGCTCCATATAAAAGGACCGCTGAAACGGCCCCTAAATGCGAGTAGGCAAAGTGTTTCTCTCAGTGGTTCCATCGAATGCAGCGATATATTGATTTCGACGTACCCTATTTTCAAAAATAATAATAATAAAAATAACTTGCCAGTTTTTTGATTTTCTAAGTTTGACCCATGTACGACCTAACTTCAGAATGTTTCCATAGAAAATATAAAGAGATGTATATTTTAAATTTATGTTAAACTTTTCATTGTTAAAGAATAAAATTTATACTAGTCTATAAAGAAAAAATAAAAATAACGTATAAAATACTTAAATGTGTTATGAAACAATATACTTCATTATCAACTCACATATTGTTGTTAATAGTAAACTGTTTTTAACAATAATATATATTTTGTTCTGTATTATATTCCAAAATAAGATTAACCGACCAGAATTAAAACGGTCTTTTTGGATCTCTTATTTTCCTCCTCAGGCAAAGCAAAATTTACTAATTTCATCTCTGTGCCGTATAACTTCATATTATTACTGCTCATTGGTTTTGAAAATTACCTAGACAATTTTTTTGTTAAGCTAATGATTATAAAATTGTTGAAATATTATTAAAACTCCGTATAAAATATTATGAAAAAATATCTAATACTTTTAATAATTTAGCAATATAAATATGGATTATTAGTGTTGCAAAAGTAATTAGAATTCAATTTTGCTTAAAACAAGCGTAAAATTGTGATCACAAAATTAATTCCTTGAGGTGTAAGAAGTGCATCCATGAAGAAATATAATTATTCACTTTCTAGCATTTCTTGATTATAGAAAACAATTACAAGCCAGATCGAAATTATCGGCGCTCGGTGGTTTTCTTCCTCGAAATAGATTATGTTTTGTTAAAGGTCTCTTCTAAAGAGTTTCATACTTCTTTGTCTTTTGCTATTTGGATCCATTCTGGTCCAGTTATTCTTCTAACTTCATCTTCTCAACATTTTGTTTGTCGCCATTTATTTTTAGTTCCTTGTATACCATTAAATTATTATTTTGGTTAATTTCTCATGATTTTCTTAACATATGTCTTACTCACTGCCATTTCAATATCCAACGTCTATGAATTTAGTGATATTTTTCTTCTTATAACCACGCTTTGTTTCTTCTTTTAATTCCAATTGTGATTATTTCTATGCTGTTCTGATAAACATTTATTTTATTTGATAATTGTTCTATTGGTGCCCGACGACGTCTGACGATTATATGTCAAGAAGTTAGAATGCACACCTTGAAACCTTTTTTTAAAACATGCTCTTATCTTTTATAATTACTCTATGAGAGACTAATATAAATATTAGCTATCCTTCTATCTCGATATTAACGATCCTAGATAGATGTAATCTTCGATGTATTTCTATTTGTCCCATATTGACTATGATTTTATGTATCTTTGAAAATTTGGTTTTAATTTTTGTTTTGCGATGTTCATTAATAGATATGCTTTCAGCGGTCTTGGTTAATAATAGCTGTAGGATTTGCTCTAAATTTATGGGACACTCAGAGAATATGACCAAATCGTCATAGAAAGCTATTTTGGCCGCTTATGCTGAGTTAATTCTAGATTCTAGATCATCTCCAGAACTGCCCAAAACAATTTAGGTGAGATAAAGTGTCTTTATCAAACACCTCTCTCTTTGAGTAATTAATTACTTTCCTGTTTTTTTCTAGCCTAACTTGCGCGGTATTGGCACGTTGTTTACTTGGTATCGGTTCTATAGAGACGTCTAGTCCGCCACCACGAGGGCCTCCTTCTCACAAGTTAACAAAAATACCACGTAAAAACAATAAACTGGTACGAAGACAGTGCAATACATGTTATAAGAAAATTTGTAAAGGAATGCCAAATTAATGGACACAAAGTGTAAAACGTGTAAAAAGACATTCTGTCTTAAATATTTTAATGAAATACATTTATTTTTTTAGAAAGATTTTATTTTTGTTTAAATGCGATGAGTACTTTTTATCAATTTTTGTATCCATTATAATCTTGTAAATGACATTAAAATTTTATCGAGGACATTTTAATTTTTTTTTCATATTTGATACCTGAATAAAGACTAATTTAAATAAATTAACATTTTTTTTACTGTTATCATCTAAGACATGCTCAGCACGCCCATATTAAATTACCAAGCAATATTATGATGTTCACATTAAAAAAACTTTGCTCCAACTTGTAGTATGTTATGGATGGCATGTGTTCCATAAACGTGGCTGGTCCACACATCATGGATCATATATGTTCCATTGGATAGAGAACGTGTTAAAAACTAGGGTAAGCACTGGAATATTTATTTTTTATTATGAATTTTAGACTACGCAATATTTGGTACGTTTTAATTTAGTAATTTACGGAATATTAACTTTTAACTTATGTAATCAGGTAGGTATTTCGACAATTAAGTCAAATAAGTATTTAAAATATTAAAACTGGTAAAGCGGATAAGTGTAACTAGTATCTAGCTAATGGGAGCGGCTCGTGAGGATGCGTGGAATGTGTGACACGTCTTTGTACAAAAATGGGACGAGTCTATAAACATCATAAATTTTAATTATGTCACACAATAATTTAAAAATATGTTTCCTTATTGGGGTGTTTTGATTTTACAGTATAATAAGCATTATGTTGTGTGGTCTTTTGTCAAAAATGTATTTCGGAAATCAGCTTGCCTTTTCAGTTGGTTTTCACCGAATGCCGAGATAGTTTGGGACAGTGTTATTTTAGAGAAAACATTTTAGACATTAGGCATCAGACTAATTGGACAGTAGTTTCTCGTTTTTCCTTAATCTCCTTTTTTTATGCAACAGTATTATCTTAGATCTTGTCCAGTTATCAGGTAAAAACGCTTGCCTGAACATGCATTAACATGCAGCATGCAACCCACCGCTGACTCTCGAATCTGCCTCTCCACTGCGAATCTCTATCCAAATGATTGAATATTGATCTCAGAGGATTGACAGATATCGAACACCTAAGCAAGTGTTATTTATTTTTATAATTATCTTATTCCGCCAACCGTTAAATTATTAATTCTACGTACGTTTCATGGCAACCTGGCTGGAACCAACCAACCAACCAACTGGATTTACAGTCATCGATATATATAGGACAAACCGGGCGTTGTTTTGAAAAAAGATACAAAGAACATATTTCGGCCTTTAGAATTAATAAATCAGACAGATCCCATTTTGCTAAACATTTAATAGAAACCGGTAACAAGCTTAATAACGATCATAAATTCGATGTTTTGCATGTGTGTGAGAAGGGGTTACATTTACATGTTTTGGAATCCTTCGAAATTTTAAAACATAAAGATAATAACAATATGCTCAATGACCAAATTGACGTTTATAAATCGCCATTATTGGACGCTTGCCTGTAACTATTTGGGTAATGTTGGTGATGGTTAGTCTGTGACATTTGATAGGCATGTCTATCGGTGGTGGTCTGTGGCTGCTTTAAAAATGTTTTCGTCACTCTTTGACCATTGCATGCAGCGGCCCGCTTAACGAGGTTGTGTTGGTTGTTTTAACGCTCCTTGCACCCTAGTGGATGTGACTGTTTCCTGAGGATGTGCCTGGTTGGCATGAAACATACGTAGAATTAACAATTTAACGGTTAGCGGAATAAGATAATTATAAAAATAAATAATACTTGTTTATGTGTTCGATATCTGTCAATCCTCTGGAATCAATATTCTTTCATTTGGATAGAGATTCGTAGTGTAGAGGCAGATTCGAGGGTCAGCGGTGGGTTGCATGCTGCATGTTAATGCATGTTGCAGGCAATCGTCTACTATGGATTTCCGCGAATTAACACCTCACACAATACAATATCAGGTAAAAAGTCATCAGAAATGCTTTCAGTCATTATAATTTAGTTAAATCTGTCTGTTAGTTCAGGAGCAATCATTGATATAGTTGATTTCATTAATTCATTAGTTATTTGATAAGAGTTAGGAATCTTTTCTGTTTTTTTTTTTGTGTATTAATTGCTTTAATTAGTACTTTTTTGAATATTTTTGATACAGGTTGTAACAGTTTGAGTCATTTTTTTTTTAATATGTCTATAATACTCGCTTTGTTATAGGTTTTGACGATATTCTGTAAGTTCTTTAAGTATTTCTGATCTCTTATTTATAATGTTTCCGGTTTTATATTTTAACATTTGACATCCATGTTTTTTTATACTTTAATTCTTTAATATGGTTTTTTGTTTCATCAATTCTTTCGAAGTGTTTTTTAAAAACATTTCACCGTTTTATTTTCTTATTTTATATAATATCTTTCTTTGCTTATCTTTCTAATGATTTTTGATATCTTGACACGATGCTCTTCATTTTTCTTTCCTCGTAATAATTGCTTCCATTCCCATAGCAGAGACTTTCTTTCTGTAAATATTGCTATTTTATTGAATGTGTTTATTTTTCTTGTTTCTGCTTTTAATGGGTTCAGGATTTTTCCATATTTTCCTGCAATAATAGTATTTATTTCCTCGTGCTTCCCTACTAATGCTTTAAGTTTGGTCATAAACATATCACCGTTGCCGGTATACACCAGTGCTGAATTCATCTTCCATTGTTTATCTTGTATTACTTTTTATATATATTCCTGTTAGTGTCGCACGAGCCATTTCGTTGGTGTATGAGAATTTAAATTCTATTTATAATTGAGACGTCCTTAAAGGCTTTAGTATTATTAAACATGATAAAGTTGATTTTATTTTAATAAAGACCGACACGAGATATTTATGTCCATTTCTTTGTTTTTTTTTCTATTGAGACTGTTGAGAAATATGAGTTTATTTTCTGGAGCAAATATGACTAACTTGCTCCATTTTCACTAATTTTGCTATATCCGGACTTTCCTATCGTATACTCCCTGAACACATCTCTGTCCATTAAAATCGTCCCTTTATTATAATATTTTTGTGTTAGTTTTTAATAGATATTTGCAAATCATCGCAAAACTTCTCTATTTTTGCGATATCTTTGTTTTGGTCAGATTATGATGTTTTCAAATATGCTTGAATGATTTACCAATTTTCTATTTTATTGATAATCAGCGTTATATTAAGGTTTATTATTCTTTTTGAAATTTCTTTCATTTTCGTAATCTTATAAGCTAATCTTCTTTTTTCTTTAAGGAGCCTACTCCATAACTTCCTGGTGTCGCACCTTCGTAGTAGAAAATATAATTCTTATAATTTTCTATATCTTCTTTATGTCTGCCATTTCGAATATTCTAATGAGATACAAGAAATAACTGTATCAATCTTTAAAGGGGCTTAGTTATTTTCTTCCACGAGAACCATTCAGCTTGGGGGAGAATGTTATATTTTCATTATTTTATTTTTTTTTTTGGTTCTTGAACCAAGTAATAGAATTTACAGAATCATAAAAATTTATAGTACGTACTTTTATTACAATAATCTGCATAAATGGTATTACGAATATACAGTATGCAATGAACAGCATCTCGCCACTTTTTGCCCTTATTGAGTAATTGTAATCGGAATATTATAATAGTATTCTGATTACAATTTGCATAGTAACAGTAACAATAAACATAACCAAAGAAATAAATAACTTTTGTTGATTATTAAAGTACCCACTTGTATTATATATTTTTACACTTCTTTGAGCGGAGTGGCCGCTGCTCACCCCATCGCTAATTTTCTTCCGACTCCCGTATCTCTCTTGCCTTCAGTGTGAGGGTAACCAGTTTAAGAATTGCATGCATATTTCGTTTACGGGAAATCTCGCAACACAACGTATTTATCATTCGATTAGTTTATTTTAATGCCAATGAGTATAGTGTTAGTGTATAGTATGAGTGTACGCTCAGTGTGAATATGATACCTATGGTAAATAACATAAATTTTAATACCTAAATTGAATTTTTTAAGTCATTATTGACAAGCGCACTACTTCGTTACGCATTGTTGCCAAAATATTTATTTATTATCTAAATTATTTAGGTTGTATTTTTTTTTGAACCAGAACATAATTTCAAAAAAAAAATATTAGAGATTAAATAGAAGTATTGTGTCCTATTACAGAGAAGAGTGACCCGAGCTGTGACGTCACATAACGTTACCTATGTTTTATGTATTATACGTATATATTTACAAGCCTTTGATCGTTAATAACTTTCGAAATCACAATCGCATACGCAGTACCACGTGAACTTGACCGCTTTAACGCGACGGGGCAGCGGCGTCTAGAGTCAACGGCCACAAACGCGCTCTTGCGAAACGTAGATTTTTAATGAATTCCGATGTATATATATATTTATAAACTCGCCTACTTATTAATATGTAAACAGCTCCACATATTTTTTTTTATTAAACATACGGCATCCCTGACCTAAATTCCTCTAAGGGGCTTACACAAACGAATCGGAATTACGGAATTCGCTCGTGAAATATTTACACCGCTGCGCACGGATGCCTTCCTTTGGAACAAACAACGGAAACATTTCCCCGTGAAAGTGACGCCGCACGCGCCGTCCCCCTCCCGCCCTTGCTAGTAACCCTCCGTCGCGGCGCCGACTCCGGCGCTGATTGGCGGCGATCAGTTGCGGGACAAAACAAATCTGAACAAAAGAACCGGCGCCGCCAGGTTAAAGGGCGACGCCGCACATTTTATCTTCCCTCGGGCGCTATCGTACATTTTCGTATGTCATATCTCAGAAACGTCAATATAGAATCTTTTGAATCGGTTTCCTGTCGATACGTTTGTTTGTTCCGGCCGTCGATCAATTCGACGCTTTCGATCGCTGAAGTACACAATACTACGCACGAAACTCTGCCGCTGTGAAGTTAGTCACGAAAGTGTTGCAATGGCGTAAAATTGGCATGCGGGTTAAAAGAAGGAAGGGTCGGAGAGTGTTAAACCTGCGCATTGCATCATTCGTAGGCAATTCAGAGAGGCAAAATTTCGTGCGTTGTACTTTACTTGCCGCAATGAGTTGAGCGATATTTAACTAAGGAGATTTAGTACGACGAAGTAAAAAGAGATACGTGATCCAGTGAATTTTACGTTTTTATTTTTCAATCGAACGACAATAAACAGCATCAACTTACTACTTTGAGTAATTCTTGTATACAAATTTATATATCTCGTTAACGGCACTAGTAATTACGTTGATTTTATTATGATTTTTAGAATGTACTTTTCTTTATTATGTATCTAAATTTTTATTGTTAGAAACGGATGTTTCTCATGGGAAGTCATCATATTCCCGCGGCAAACTAGAAATATGGCGAACAAAGCTCGATTACCCAGATACTTAATATTAATGAAAGCATTAACGCATAACAAGACCACGGGGAAAAGCCGATCAAGAAGGCTAAAACACCGAACTAATAACAATACTATTTTCCCGGACGTCACGTTAAAACTACAGAACCTATTTTTTATGGAACTTTGACCATTCGACGCTGTATAATTTGTAGATGATTATAGGTTATTTATAATATAAACATATTAAAGTACGTTTGTATGGATGTTTTTAATAGTCCGATGGCTGAATGAATTGTAATAAAATTTAGGATAAACGTAGATAATATTCTCAAAAAGGATATAGAATTAGTATAATACAAAATATATTAATATATAATACGTTAATACAAAAGAATGTTTGAATATCAATAAAAATGCTAATCTGTTATCACTAATATCCATGGCCGAAGAAGAATCAATATTGGCATTAAAACAGCTACTGGAATAAAGAGACCGCTGTTACACCCGATAACAGACCCAGATTTGACATCGATGACAGGATCGTGTCGGTGTCAGAATTGACAGCGATAACGGCTAATGTTAAAAGTTAATGGGTTCGTCCTATGCACACGCGAGCGAAACTATGGCCATATTTGAATGATGATAAAAAGCAATTATTACTGAATGTTAATTTCCGCCCAGAGAAATGGGCGGGTAACGGCTAGTAAGCATAAACTTACTAGCATAAGCTTTGATACTATAAAGTAGCAATATTGTACACATGGTGGTTTAGAAACATGCTACTTTTGAATAATTACCAACGTTTGCCCCTGACTTTTAGTGAATTACAGACTAAAACTGATAAGGTTCGAGTCAAGTGAATGGAATTAGATGAAATCGATTCTAATTTTAAGTTAAAGCTCAAACTATCAAACGGTGAAGACTCCATCAAAATTCCTTCTACGGTTTTCGCCTGATGCCACATCAAACAGACAGGCTGATGTTGTTAAAACCATTGTTTAGATTTCATACTCCTCTAAAACTCAATCAGTTTTTAAATGCTTTAAATATTATGTGTAGTGTATGGAAACAGCTCAGTTACAGTTTTATAATAACATAACTAGATAGATGCATAGAATATAAATTAACAATTCAAACTCCACAAAATTTGAAAACTCGTGGTTGTAATAGGAATGAAACATTAATAAGCCTTTTTTTTCTGATACATTTTTTTTTTAATAAAAGTCCAACGATAGTCTCGGTTATTTTGATGCTAACTTTTACTGGCGGCCTCAGTTGTCATTTCTGATAAATTGAAAATGATCTGAGCTACAACAAAATATTTCAAACATTTCATTTTGTCAACTTTTACAAGAGATGTTTCGCAAAAAACACAATTTTTTTTATATTTCGTTGTATAATAAAGGCTTTAAAACTAAGTAGTTGAGCCTTGAGGTATTTACATTAAATGAGGATTTACTACACTATGCTTAATACTTTAAGTCTTTGTTATGTGACTGGAGCTAAATTAGTACGTCTTTTCCTTTATAAAAACAAGCATTATACAGAAATATATAGAAAGATACAGAAACCAGAATTTCACATTTTAGCATCCTAATAACACTCTATATTAATATATCAATAACTAAAAAAAACAGCATATTCCTACAAAACCTGATGCCGAATAGATTTTCATCTTTAAAAATATATTGTGTAGAGCTTTTATCACGCACTTACACTTTTTAAAACAAGCTCCAATTTCACGAAGCTTTTCATTCTGTGACGTACCATTAACAGCAATGAAAAGACGCTACAATTCGTTAAATATAAAATTTTAGTTAAATTATACTTCTATATAGCTATGGATTCTTTAAACACTTCAACCATTTAAATAAATTTAATTAATCACGAGCAAACATACAGGCGTCCAAAAGATTTACAGCGGAGGAGAACGGATGTTGGAAAACAAACGTGTGCGTATGCGGTTGCGCGAATGAAGGCCGCGGCGCTCGATTACATATTTTCTTATAGTACAATAAAACAAATACAGTTACGACACAAAATACAATTTTGTTAAACCAAAAAAAAACACGCTTTGAATTGATAAAAAGAAAAATATAACTTAAAATACAATTTTAAATAAGAAACGAAAAAAAAGGGTGTGGTGCCTAATATCATTTGTTCAATTTTATATCGTTAGCTGCTGCCATAACATAAAATTAAATTCATAAAACGTAAATAGAACGCACCTTGATTGATGTCAAGTATCATACGTTTTTTATCTTAAGAAAATTCAATTCCAGAATTATTTTTAAGTTGGTTCATTATACGTTCTTTTTAGTTTTGTATGATGTATTTTTCCTTTTTTAAGTCAATAAACAGTTGTTCTTTATTGGATTGGTCAAAACAAATCAAAAGTGTCCAAACTCGAAGGGTTCACTACTAGCCATAAATAGTTTCACTAGCCAAATCCTGGCTCCATCATCAGACAGTCGTCAGTAAATGTTTATGTACGGAGCTCATTAAAAACAAACCAAACAAGTTCAAACTCGAAGGGTTTGCTAGTGGCCATTGAAGAGTTTTATGATCCACCTCCTGGCTTCGCCATCGAATAGGGTCGATGGTACCAAATTATTACATTCTCACCTCAATTACGTATTCTAGAACAATTTGAAGTCGATACAACAATCAAAAGTAAGTTAAAATCGACTTCCAATATCTACTTATACGTTAAAACTGAAGATAATAAATGCAAGTTAAAAATGTAACGTGAGAGGGTCAAGAACGAGGTCTATGTCAATATCATAACAAATAAATTAAGAAATATCGAAATTGAAGTTGAAATTAAGCTGGTATATTTATGTACATATATTTTTTTTTGCGTTAGAAATCTCTTTGTTATAACAATTAATTATTTATAAAAAATAATATAATATTCCCATCCCCGTGCGTTACCTAAGCAGTTATTCATTAAAACGTTGGTTGACAATTGAAACAATAGGAATTGTTCAAAACTAGCCGCATTTAATTAATTAGGTTAAAAGGAATAATTTGATATTCTTCCGTCGACATGCTTCATTTGACGGTGCTCGAGTAATCTTAAAACTTGACTGGTAAACGGGAAAACAATACAGATAGCAAGTGACGTCCAATAATGATGGGAATTCGTAGCAAATCCTAAGAATGATTATGTTAAATTTGGTTAAGACAATTACTACAGCTAACGACCTTGGCTGATTAAGGCACACATATCAATATTTGGACAGCGGGTATGTCACGACACCTCTCAGCCAGAGCTTGCGCTGTTGTTCGCGGGCCCGTAAAACGCGTGAATATTACCCTCGGACGTTAAAAACATAACCGCCAACGATAGAAAATGAAGTCTTTGAAAAATCCTGAATCTTTATGTAGTAGTTATTGCATGTTTTTAATAACTTTTCGGATAACTAAAAGACATTTCGGAGGTGACTTAGCGACTTAACTATATCACGTTTTAAAAACGTGCATACACCTCCATAAATAATACTTGCAGCAGTTTCACTGCAGCGCTACATGCACTTTTCTTTATTACAACTCACATTTTATTCCGCTAGGCCCCCCTTAAATATCATTTATATTCGTAGCATGAAATCTAAATATCAGTAATTTGCGTATGAAGCGTGAATCGAATCCAGTTCCCGTTCCGTTCCTTTATTTGTAGCAATTCAACCCTAACGGATCGAGCGACACGGCACTATCGCGCGTTTCCAAGTGCCTGCGTCCGCGCCGCTCGTGCGGACAGCCCCGGCCGCCGTTACGAGCGTACGGTTTTTCCTTATCGCCTCATGTCCGACTGCCGTCGTTCGGGAATTTCGGATATTACGACACTGTCGTCGGTGTCGTAAACTCCCGACTCCACGTCCCGTTCCAGTTATGTATCGCGTATTTTTTTTTACGTAACTATTTTACGATTGACGTCACTTCTCCTGAGGTATACGGCTTCCGATGCGAAATGCGACGGCAGACGTGTGACGTGATTAGAATGCTATGGAGTGTTTCGCGTGTCTCAAATGTGCGCGATGTAGATAGAGAACGTGCTTAATTTTGTTACAAGAATGAAAGGTGTGAAAAATTTGTGAAACTAAAATAAATTTAGTGATGTAATTTTTTTCCATTTTTGACATTACGCAAACCATAATGAAAAAGATTAGTTGCGTTAAAATTTGAAATTCCTACTATATATAATGACAATTATGCGCGCATATTAATAAATAAAATGTATAAAATAAGGAATAAATTCACTCAAGATATAAATAAATTTAAATATTTTAACAAGCAATACCTAAGTTTTTAAAATATATTCATATAAATTGTTTTGTCTTACGAAATGTCATTTCCATAGATAATGTCATTTAGAATTATTAATTCATAAGCTTGATAAATTATAAATCTGTACAAATAGTTGATGACCCTCATAGTATTTGTTAACATACTCAATAACAACGTTGCACTTTAATTTTTTAAGGAAGCACTCCAAAGGAAACATTAAATTATACCGTATATCCAACTGTCATTAAGTAAGCCAATTGACAGTTTATCTCATTGTCTCGCTAAGCACTAACGGCCCTGCAACTGACACTGGCAGTGACACTTCCTTGAACCAGGACTAAGTAACAAAACAAAGATCACTAAGATAGAAGTAAGCCCTCCGAGTATGTCAGTTAAACGTAAAAGCCATTTTTATATTTGCAACTTCATCAATAATCTTCAAATAAATTAGAATCATTTAGACCATGTACACACTCTTGTGCTAAAAGATCCGTCATTATCCAAGTTGAAACTGATTGTTAGAATTGAATAGCAAACTGGACATTTGATTTTCTTCCCCCACTCGTCATACTGTCACAAATCTGTTCTAATTCAAAAGCTATTCGTCATAAAATTTAAACTCTAAAGTTAGTGCCGATTGTAAATCGAGAGTTCTAACGAGTATTATGAACGATAATGTATATAGTTTCTTACGTGCGCGCGTGTGCATGTCAATTACAATCCAACGAGGTCATATGAAATTTTATACAGAAATACCTATAATGATAATTAAATAATAAATAAAAAATTAATGAAACAGAGAAAACCATATTACAAATGAAATTGCTTGGTAACTGAGTTTAATCAATGGATCGTTTTCTAAGGAATATCGATGTTACAAAATAGTCAAATAAGTTCTTTTTAGAAAAGGGTGTTAGATGCCAATGTCTATTTATTCTAATTTGGAATGTAAAGAATTTAATTTCAATAAATACGATTTTGATATTTTTAGTAAATTGAATTTTCTTCCATTTAAAAATTGTTGATCGAATGATACGACATTTCGTTTATTTCTCATAAAAAATATATCATATTTACTATTTTATTTGAATTGAATATTCACTAAGTATATTATTTAAATTTGTTTCATTTAAATATTTTATTTTCTATAACTAGTTCTCTGCGTTTCTTGTCACCATATTCAAAAAAAAATTCAAGACCAAAGCTAATAAAAACCTTTTATTTATAAACAATACAGATTTAGACTTACACGCTATTTATAAACCAATATCAATCTCGATAATAGACTAGGCATTCGGTATAAAATATATCAATATGGCGTGCATATGCCAAATTACTATTCTATGCACTTGAAACATCAAGCAATCACACCCTTAGAAGTGGTGATGTACCTCGGCGACGATCACGAGTTATGTGTGATTGTAATAATTTTATATGAACTTTCCAATTTTGAATTTTAAGAGAGTGTTCTCTACGATCTATATTAACCGATTTTCTAATTTTTCACCCGTTTTCATTACAGTTAATACAATCATCGGGACGACGTTTTGAAATTTTTTCAAAATTAAAATGTAAACCCTTAAAGTACACAATTGCATAAAATGTTAATGACATTACGTATACATCATCACAAGCACTGAGATAACCTTCCCCGGACCGGACCTGACCCTTAATGAAACAGAGTGACGTAAGCAGAAACAAAGCTCGAGTACAATACAAGCGAAATACGGGCCGAGTGCTTTCGACCCAGATCGCGGCGCGCGCAGCCGCCGCCGAGCCGCGAGCTTTCAACTCAAACTCGTTTCATTCGAGCCTTACGCAACGGCGGAGTGGCATCAAAACGGCACTCGTTGCACGTAAGCCGGTATTTATTTTTTTGTTCGTAATCCGTTTCTCTGGGCCGCCTTGGAATTATTAATCGCCATGTTGGCGCTATTGGCGAAACGATTTACGTCCATTATGTAACATAATTATTTATTCAGTTTAATATCGGCCGAATAAAAACCACAGTAATAACATACTACCAATTGATTTCTTCTTAAAAGTTTGAACAGGGTTTGCACTATATTCACAATATTTGAGAGGCTAGATATTTCATTGGTCTTCTACGCAATATTTCTAGCCTTATATTCATCTTATACTTTCGAAATTCGTAAATGATTATTCAAAAAGTTGTCGCTATTGGCATTAAAGCAGTATTTATAACAACGATTACACATACATAATATTCCTGCGTCTTTAAACTTTGACTGCGATATCGTTCCCTTTCACTTTCGTTCACGATCCGCTGTCAACTGTCACTCTTGTAGAGGCTTAAGCCTTTTCTCTATATATTTCTTCTGCGACACACTTTCACTTTAGATCTTTGTAAGCGACGTGCTTAAAATACTCTGCATGGGAATGAAGTTCCTTATCGCACGTGCCTTTATGCACTTCAGGTGTTGGGTCGATGAGAGCGGAGCCGGAATAGGTATAAGACTGCGACGTTAATGACACTTTTAATAATTTAGCCTTGCACGTGGGGCAGTGCAGTTGTGTTTTTGTGCATTTTGTGCATTTACAAGTGTTCGTTTATGTATGAGTTTATTATTACAATATATAATATCTATAGATACCGTCTTTTCGTGACGGTTACATAAAATTGAATCGCAAACGTATCTGTCCCACTTTAGTTACCACAAACGAATCATTACTAATGCTGATTAAATTTATAATTACTTTATATGTTTATATTAATTAATAAAGAATTAATAATATTTTTATAAATTTAAAATTTATATTAATTGCAATTTTTTTAATTTGCTTCATTTATTTTCCTTTATTCTTCATTTAATTGCTCTCAAACATTGTCAGTTTATTTCATTGTGACTGTTATTTAATAATTTAACAGCGAAAGGAACTTCGTTCCAAACGGGTGTCCCACGACACCTTTCGTTTTGTTTATTATCTCTGAATCGTTCAGACGTCCGAGTACTTCGTTTATTTATAAACTAGCTTTTGCCCGCGGTTCCGTTCGCTTGGAAATATAATTAATCTCTCATTTTCTTTATCGAGTAATCTTGGTATTATTGATACCATTCCATTTCCATTTTCAATTTAAATTGTAATTTCACAGTTATTCAGTCTTATCTGTTCCGACCCCCGCGTCTCAATCACGCTGCCTCTCTTGATTATCGATCCCGATTACGATACCCATTCCGGTTTCTTATTCATTATTATATGGAAACTTATGACTGAGAGATGTAAAATATCATGCGTATAAACAAGAAAATATTCTATTTGTGTACTAAACTTCATCTAAATTCGTCCAGCCGTTGACTCATATTAACTTAGAGACAACCAAAACATCGACATAAAAGTATCACATTTATAATATTTTAATAAATGAATACAATACTGAAAAAGACCCAGTGTAAAAACCTTCTAGATTATTAAACCATTGTTATTAATCAAATAGTTACAAGTGTATTTTTGGCACTCATTCTTAGTTTCGCTTTCGCTCTACTTCACCCTCTCACACCGAAGCTTACTCTCTTCTCCTTTCTAATCTTCATCGCCTACTCTAACGCCACTTGTTATCTAAACAATGCAAACAATAAGCATGGCCGAAAAAATAAAGTAAAATTAATTACTTTTAAATTTTTTAGTCATACAGATAAACATGCAGAGGAATAAACAGTAATTTATATTTTATGTAAAAATCACTTCTATCAATTCTCTGAATTTCATCAAAATTGGTTGTTATTGTAGAATTATAAAAAGATATATAGACAAATAGACAGAAAGATAAACAGACAGTAACCATATATGAAAAAAAAAGGTGTACTCTATTGGTATACTAAAGTTCATTAAAATCAATTCTAACTATCGTTCAGCTATGAAAAGACTTACAAACAAACAGACAGACAAACAAACAAAAAGTGAGCTATGTCCTTCATCGGGCCTCAAACTTTTTCCATGGCGTATTTCATATATATATCGGTTTAAAAAACGGAACTTTTGTAGTGTTACAATGACTAGCATCCATCAAAGTATCACAGGTATTGACTTAGGAACACTCACTCTTAGAAGCCCAAAGTTGACCTTCGTTTAACGCACTAACATAGTCGTTCAACTGGTCCGCACATAACGGTGTTAAAGGTTCGCTGGCGTTGACAACGTCGTGCCAGTCGTGATGGTCGAGCAGACCCTTGAGCCACGCCATCTTAGAGGTTCCGTTGTTCTGTGACGTCACATTTTCACTAGCCACACCGACCCCCAACAAAAACACCACCACCAAACCACCCACGTTCACGGCACTATGATTGTTTTTCGAACTCATTTTGCTTTGACCATCAAGTCATTTTATTTCACACTGAATTTGAATAGTTTCTGCTCCTTCCCTGCAGTGTTGTTGACAGCTGAAACAAAGCAAAAATATAATTATAGACTGAGGGAAACACAATTTTAGGTTAAAAATGTTATTTTGAGAAAAAAACATTTCACAGAATATTTGCCAATTTTTTTGTACATCAATTTGCATTGAAATGGTTTTGATATTCAAGAATTTCATTAACAATTTTCTAAAATACTCCATATTTTCAAAATACTCCGTAGAATTTCGATAACGTATTTTAAAATTTGATACAATTATTTTTAATTTACATGCAAATAGCAGAAATGAAATTTACGCAGATTTTTAATTGAAATTGTAAATAATGTAAATAGTAATATTATTTGATAATTACCATTACAAACTTTTACGTATAATTAATTCCAATTTAATTTTTTTTAGATGGTTTTATTTCTATGCACTTTACGTAACTATGCCGTATTTATCTCCTATGACGAATAATACGACTGATAGCGAAGTTAACATATTGCACATTAGAACCAAAGTTAGAAGATTTAAAAGAAGAATTTCTTGTTCGTAATCCAAAATACAACAATGTAGTGAAGAGGCTCAACAAGTGCTGAAAGTTGTGTTAATTCATGAATGGCCCCTAAATTGCTTACAGGTTTTACGGCAAATATATGAAAACAATAATTTATGCATCTCTTTCTGTTTTACAGCATCAAAGAATGATCCATAGTTTTTGCGTTACAATAGCAATAACTTTAAATCCCTAGTATTAAAAGACCAGTATTTTCGAAAAAAAGTGCAACACAAAATTAATATTTCCTTTGGTAAAGTTAACCCCTAGAATAATGAAATTTCCCAAAAAACAGATAGCCCGCAAGAATAATATTATAATTTTATAATTTAAAATATAATATAACATAACATAATAATCTCAAGGCATAATCGACTTAGCACTAAAACCGAAATTTTAGCTCGGAACTGCTTACATAAAAGCTAGTTGGTAAACTACATTACGTTCAAAGAGAAATTGAACTAATTTATTGTGATAATCATTATACATAACGTAACAGAAGAGAATCGTAATTTATTAACCGACTTAAAAAAGGAGGTTTTCAATTTGACTGTATTTTTTTGAAGTTAAACTTTTTTGAAGCATTAAAAAAATATGATTAGAGAGTATTTTGAGTACGTGACAAGTGTGACGCGCCGATGGAACACAATGAAATGCGTACGGTCTGAAGTTCTTGCAACTGGTGCGCATTGCCTAATTGATTGCATTGAAAGGCAATGCAATTAAGTGATTATGCATATGTTGTAAACATAACAGATATGGATATATAAAACATAAAGCCATATTTATATTCTGACATATATTTATTTTTAGCCGACTTCAAAAAAAAAAGGCGAATATGTATTTTTATGTATATTCAGCGATAACTTCGTCGATTGTGGATCGATTTCAAAAATTGTTTTCAATTAAAAAAGTGTACTCTCGAGGTGACCCCACAGTCACTAAGGATCTGATAATGGGTACCCAGGGAAATCGAGGGATACCCTCAAATTTTGAGGGCACGTATAACGTTTGAGCTTATTTTTTTACGTTTTCAAGTTTTTGTATCTGGTGGTTATCGTCTCATCCTACTGAGCTGATGATGGAAGCCACAGCCCTTCTTAACGGTTAGGAGTTAGAGGATAATACAATGATTTGTCGCTAAAACTATTCTTCAATGGCTATCAGAACAACCTAGTACACACGGAAGTAAGATTAATTGCTTATTAATATGTACATACATATTTTTATTCATTTATATAATTCCAACATGACAATTTCAGCACGAACACATCGGATCTCTTTGGCGATAACATTAGAAATAGGACGAATTAATATAATGTGGAAGTGAACCAAAATGTGCTCTGCATGTAATACTTTATATTACAAATAATAAGAATAACTCATATTTTTTTGTAATCTGTGTAACGATTCAATAGTCGCTCTCCAACTGAGAATGTAGATCCTGGAATAACTACTAACGGATATTAAATTCGGGATTTTTGAATATTACATTTCCAAGTGCTCTATGCAAAAGTAAAGGTGATGCCTAGCCAATTTTATTAACTATGATTCAATCCATGCTCAAATGGAATGAATGTTATGATTACTTTATAACTAAAAAATGTGAAAAAATTAAAAAAAAATTAAAAAAAAAACTGTCTTTTAAAACTCACTTAAATATCTGTTTAAACAATTATTTAAATAGGTTTTTGAAGATTTTTTTTTTTATTTTAGTAAAAGTTATTTTTATTGCGAAAATTTTATATCATGATTTGAAATTGTATTTATTTAAAATATTAATAATCACTAAAACCACTTTTTTTTATATTACACGTCAGCTACATTCTTAAATTTACATAAATATTTTTTTATATACCTTAAATAATAATTGCTTTTATGTACACATTTTTTCTTAACGTTAAGCGTTAAGAAAACTAACTGAATAAAATAAGTAAATAGAATATAACTAAAGTAACTAAAACAGGTGTATTAGATATAAGTCATCTGTTTTGAGATAAAATATGTGTCGTGTTTCTATCATTAGGAAAAAAAAACAATTATCTTCCAGTAACTAACGATGTATATACCATTAGTACATAGCTTTGGTGAGGAAACCCAGAAATATAATATCACTCTAGTTGCTACAACAACACCTTGATATTTGTAATAATATGCGAATCATGGATAGTATTTTATGCTAATTTGTTTCGAAACCCACAAGAGTTTTAATAAACCGAACGATCCGACGGCCCGGCCCGCGGACGCCGCGCGCCGAATTTATAACGAGCTGAAAAAAACTTTTCATGAAGTCCCTCTCGCCGTATCCCCGCCGCGACAATTAACGAGCTCTCCAGAAAAATATACATTCTTCATTATAATGTCTCCGAGCCAGTGAGTAATTAATACCGCAAGAATTCCGTGATGAAATCTATAATTCATGAGGTTTTCCTTAAAAAAAAAAGTTTCCTCGTTATCCGCTTCGTTTCCCCGCGTTTTATTTATTATTTACAAGCTCGACCCACGATTTTTTGCATGCGAAAAACGGAAAAGTAGAAGTAGAAAATTTTCGCTTCGAGAAATATAACCATGAACTAACTATATTTTGGAATGAATAATAAAATTTTGTTGCCGTATTCCATTATCGAGTTTTGATTGTGCCTTTGAATAGTGACTGAAATAAAATTAAGGAAATAAAATATTAAGACACGTATAAATTCCGATGATTTGGACGACCATGTTTTATAAATTTTTGTACCCGTAAGTCCCAAAATATCCATAATTTAGTGAGATCGATTTCAAAATGATGTTGCCGAACGTTAAATTCCAATGTATTTACTCAACAATATCATTGATATTTGAGTTACAACTTCATGAAAGTCGGACATGTTTGAGTCGTGCTAGCGCACAGAGGTTTGCTTACCACTACATGAAATCTTCGAGTTAAATTTCTTTTATTTAGTTCGCGAACTTTAGCGCACGCCGACTAACAATCGGCGAGTTATTATTACTCACTGTTTAACTTTAGAGTTTGCACTACGAACATACTAAATTTGACTACAGTATGTGTATTTCAGTTTTTAGGATAGAGCAAAAACAGAAAAGCCGCCCACCGCTTGCCCTTACAAGTTAACCCCAACATTTCCCACTTTGTTTTCAACAATAATGTTTTCGAGCTCGGGAAACACGAAAACATTATTACCCACATTTCCAAGTTTAATCTACTAATTGTAAGTGTACTCTTTCAAACTTATAAGACCTAAGTAATTGTCATTTTTCAAACATTTTCCCAAAGGTATCTTTTCAACGAAGTCACCGATTCGAATGGAGCTTATGGGTTTCATCACATCTTACTAAGCTCAAAAAGTATTTAGATTAAGAAAATTGATGGGTCACGAAACTTAACAGTTGTAATTCTTCTTTTTATTTATTTCAAATTCTCTTTTGATGCATTTAATCGATTTAAGTGCGACATTCGACTCAGTTTTTTAAACGCATAAAATGGTTTGTTTCACAAAAAATGTACAAAATGAATATTTAAAAAATCTGATAAATATTTTGACAGGACTCTCTTTTGAAAATTTTTCATTCACTATATCTCTCGAGAAATAAACCGATTTCGATCAAGCTTACAGCATTCAATTCTGTTTTGTTAGGAATACAGTTTATTAGATTTCAGGATTAATTATTATAAATTATATGAATTGAATATTGTTCGGTAACATAGTTTATAAATTATTTGAGAAAATCTTTTTACACACTTTATTATTTACGTATCGGCAAATGTATTTGAAAGGGCATTTCTACAGTGCTACAAAATATCGTTTATACTTTTCCTTTATAAATTTCAAGAAATGGATTCATTATCGGCTATAAAATAAATATCGTCATTTCTGTCACTCCTAATCGAACTAGATAACTCTTACAAATTTCAAACGATATTTCCACAATTATTTCTTCTGCGGCAGATTCTCTACCAGCTACTTCCATTCAAAATCTTGCAAAATCTTCCATTCAAAATTGCAAATATGATTTTACTGCGCGTTCGTGGTACTTTTCCTAGCATGTCAGTGCCGTGTGTGCTAAATATATGTTAAGGGGACGTAGTTTTTGAAGAGAACTTTTAGACGTGGAAACTTTAATATAATGCTAATGAGAGATAGAATAGAAACAGAAAACAAGCGATACATTGAAAAACAATATGTACTTGTAATATATCTAAAAACTTCCGCGGAGTTATTTACACATCATAACAATAAATTGTTATCTGACAATATAAAAAATATATATGAGCTCCTAACGCTGCGCACGCAACGTACAGTTCCAAGATTTATGCTTCTAATAATCCCTATAATGGAGAGGGAAGAACATTTAATTAAAAAAGCGGTCGAATAGCTCAGTTGTGATATTAAATTATTACGTCATAATTTTCATTTTTGACATGAGAAAATAATGGTGAAAACGACTTAATGGCTTTTTTATCATTCTTTACACCGATCGATGAATGAAAATACAAAAATTTCAGATACTCCTCGATCCTATCGTTAAATCGTAATTTTATTAATTAATTGCTCCATTAATTTAAGATAAATTTCCGAGCAATTTTAATACTGATACCAAAACACTCATACGTACCATTGCCTAGCATTTTAATCGAATATATTTCCGCATTAAAGTTATGTTTATAAGAATGTGTCAAGGCATGCATACATTATTATCCCCGAAATATATTGACTCATTTATAAAAATATCACATTATTGAGTGAAACTTTACATACATGAAGTATTCGAATAGAAAAGGCATATTATAGGTACATGGCTAATTCCCGATCAGGTACACGTTATTATTAATTACTAGCTTTTACCTGCAGCTCCGCCCGCTTGGCCTAAGATATTTAGATCATTTTAGAAGCGCTCGTGGCTTATTCATATTTTCCCCACACGACCATTTTATATGACCTCTCTATTGTATGAAGGGCAGTACTACGGAGAGGTCAAGTTGCATCTCCGGTTCTACTCAACCGAATCAGATGAAACATGGCTTAGATGTTAAGTTGGACTTCAAACTACCAAATTTTGAAAACTTCATTAAAATCCGTTCAGCGGTTGTTGCGAGATTCGGTAACGAATTTACAGACAGACGAAAATTCTAAAACTGATGTTTTGGTTTCTGTTGCTCTAACAAAGACCCCCATATTAGTTTTTAATATCTATATATACAGACATCGGTCTGTCACATATTATATATATATATATATATATATATATATATATATATATATATATATATATATATATATATATATATATATATATATATAATATATTGTGACAGACCGATGTCTGTACATCGATTATATAAGATTTTATGTTACCGATAAGATAATTTCGGGGACATGGGAAAAATTAAACGATATTTTTTAATAATGCAACGTTTCGTTGGTTTTTCGAAATTCTGGCAATCTACTGGTCTTGCAATCTGGTTTTCAAAAAATAACTAAAAATAATAAAAACTATAATTACCATCACAATAAAAATAAATCATACGTATTTTACATTCATAAATACAGATGTATAGCTAAATATGATTAAAAATTCGTTGTGTAAAATGTTTATTGTTATTATTATCAAGAGAGATACTAAAAACATTAATCAAGTCGTCACCATACATTGAACTGAATCCTAATGTGTCAGATCTAAAGTTAACACCATTTAACGCTTTCATAAAAATCATTTCATTTGTATTTTTCTTCACGAAATTGATCTCATAGTTCACAACCTCTACTTTATTAAGTTTGAAATTATACCTTTCATTCTTAAAATGATTTTCTGCTAGTGCAGTTTTATTTTTCTTATTGTAAGTTTCAATAATACAATCATATTTACTTGGTATGATTCATGTCTTTTTCGGTACCATCAAACTAGTAACATTGTGATTTCAGAAACCGTGCAGTACAGAGAGAGAATTAGAATTTTAAGTCGAACCATCCCTTCAGTCAAAAACTGGAAGTGCTACAAGGTTTTTGAAAACATATATCCAAATTAGACCCTTAATGAATATATGTTTTAAATATATGATAATATTGGGTCAATTGGGATTTGTTTTTTCATAAATATCGAAAAACCTATTGTATATATTGCATATATTAAATTCAAAATCATGCTATCACGTTACTTTTTGTCTTCAAAAAACTATTAATTATTTTAAAAGAAAACCGTGGATTATTATTTATAAAATGTAAATAAGTAACAACTCGACGCCATCTGTTGAAGAGTTGCAACACCGCCATTCTAAAAACAGAAGACATTAGATTTACTCTCCTCCGACAAATAAGGGCAAATTAATAAATTGGACACTTATAATTACCATATATTTTAATTAAAAGTGCAAAGTAGTCTTCGATAACTAAAATCTATATAGTTTTAATTGTATTAGTAATTGGTCAAATTTTATATACGTTGTTTAGAAGACGTAAAAACTTTAGAGCAAACAGCATTTGTTACGTTATCATAAACACGTGAGATATTGCAGTAAAATCTAACGTTTCAGTAATGAATATCAAATAGTGTCGACTTTACTATCTCGAGGATATTATACATTAAATTTATGATGTAAAGATCTCCTAGAAATATCCTGTTTATGACAGTAACTTAGCGATCTCATACCGAACACAAACGCCATGTAAATAAATTCGAAAGTTGCGAAGTAATCATATTGAAGTTATTGAAATATGTAGTAACTTTCTCGACTAACAGGAACACGTTATCAAATTATATAATTAAATGAGTTAGGCAGACTTTACGGTTTTATTGTTTACGGTCAAATTACGCGTCGAGCTGACAAAGTAGCGGTCGATCAGCGTTGCGCGCGCACACGTAACGCCACGAGAACCTGTTGCAGCGGCGGGCGGCTGCATCGCCGCGTGCGCCGCTGCGTCTGTTACGTATTCCGAAAATGTCGCTTGCATCGGCCACGAGCGATGCAAGTGCGAGCGGCATGACTTCATTTAATTTAATGAGACCGTATATTATTTTATCGTATACATCGTCTAGTTATTATCTAACCTCTGAAAATGGTATTTATTGCAAGTACTGCTTTAGGGAAAACATAGCGGGCATTAAAAATCTCTTTATTTTTGGAAAATATTAAGAGTTTTTTTATAAAATTTTCATTCTAACATTTTTTTGTGTGCACTCTAGCTTACTGACAAGCAAAATATATCCTAGTGTGAATTACTCTTTAAATAATATCTTATTTATAAGAGAGGCTTCCACTACTAATTACGTTTTGCTTCTGAAATCTAACCCCACTGCAATAAATGTATTTCATAATATGGTATTTAAATGACATCGATTAAGGGAATATATAGTGAAATTTCGTTTCAAGTTAATTCTTTTGGTATCATAAATTTTCATGACATTAAATAGATCAAAATTGGTATATTATTTTCCATGCTGTATATGTTCGTACATCATGAAAATACGATACGAGACCGATAACAGTTTTCTTAAGCCACGTCCAAACATGGCTTCTTAAAAAAAAGGTGACACAGTTTAAAAACCGCTCAATCTAGGAGGCTGTCTCGGTATTAAAACTTAAACAGATTGATATTTACACGCTATTTCAAAATATTGGCCGCTATTAAATCAATAAGTTGTTTACGAACGGATTTAAGTTATTATGAAATTCATCATCAATGTCGTTCGGCGGGTTGCGACAGCGCGCTCGTGTGAGTGATACGGCAGAGGTCACTTTTAAAAGTTGAACGTCCGGCGAAGGCCGAGCGCAGGCTGAGGCCCTAAGGGCCACGGTTACAGAAATATTAAGGAGATCGAGCCGAATTGAAGACAACCGATGACGCGTTATAAGGAAGGGAAATATCTGAAGATGTCCTTATTCACCAAGGAGATTAGGTAAATATGGGTGGACAGGGCACGGTTGTAACAAAGCGAATATTGGCGAAACTACACAAGCTACGGGGGAAGGAAGGGCGCTCTGGATTCAAGCCTTGGCAAGTGTCCAAGTGTTGCGTCGCACTCCGCGCGTTAGAAAAGTTCATTATATTTTCTAAATCAAAAATATGTATGTTTCATAATTTTCCCTGTAATATATATTTTTTTATAATTGTTGAAAGTCAGCATTTATAATCCTAGTTATTGTAGTTTAAGGATCGTTATAAGCTGATCTATTGTCATACAGGTTTATTATGTCTTATACCTTGACCGTTTGATTTTCAAAATGGGTTAGGGGCATGATTGTAACGATTTTCATTGGTACGGTAGTAACTTTAGTTTTATATATTTTCTTTATTGTAGACACTCAAGAAATATGTGAAATAGAATGCAAGATTGACATAATGTTATACAAAAATCCCTATGATGACGTAAAATTAAGTACTTATTTGAGGCGAACAGTAGAAAAGTACCACATTGACCGTGTCTCTTTATTATTATAGAAGTGGAAGATGGATGCAGCAATTAAAGATACTAGCATGGGATATATAGGTTATATCAAATTATTCACAGAATACTAAGAGCGTTTTATTTTACTTAATTTATGTTACTAAAAAAAGAATGCTTAAAATGTACTTAAATCATTTTGATATTAGTCTAAAGTAGATATTAATGGTTTTAAATAATAACACTGATTAGAATGATTAAATTTCATATTATTCTGGAGTGTCACAACTTCTCCCCGTCGCTGTTACAACCGCCTCTGGTATCGGGTCAGTTGTAACAGTCGCATGCCCTCAATAAGGGCACTGATTTCTCCCAAACTATTTAACCTACGCGAATTTCATTGATATAAGTTTATAGACTAGCGACCAAGCTGCCATTTCAAACGCTTCAATCGTTATTTGTAGCCATTGTGGCAGTACTGCGCGCTATCAAAGGAAAATCGTTACAACCCTACCCCATCTACCTATTTATTTTTACCTTCTAACGACTGTTATCTTTAATACACCTCGTTACTATAAGCAGCGTTCTTTATGATTGCTACACCTACCTGTAGCCAGCTGTAAACAGGTAGATAAACCGAACTTATTTCCCACATTTATTAATTAAATAATATTAACACGTAGTTAAAGATTTACAAAATTCTAAATATATTTATAACTGCCAGTTACCGTAAAATTATTTGCAGCTTACATAAAAAAAAAGTAATTAATGTTAATAGTAGCAAGACCACGGTGGCAGACATTGTTCTCTTAAATTTATAATATTGTTATCTGCATTTAGAATATTATTTGATTCAATAAACAGATGACGGTACATATTTCTAATACCGGATCTTAGGCTATAATATTTCGCTTACGTCACATCTAAGCATTACCTAAGAAAATTTAAAATGGTATATCTGACGCTATATTGAAGGGCGTCCAGCAATTTTAATAGTAACATTTGTGGGTTGCTCAACGCCTATGTAATTACGGCAAGGTCAAATCAAAGTAGCCAATTGCAACACCGCTAAGAGTTGTACAAAAAAAAGGTCACCACAGACGTAGATAATATAATTCGTTACTATAATAACATATTATTTGGTATTCCAGTACTTGCTAATATCTGCAACATTTGGCAGAAAATTTATCAGAAAAATAATTTCATAAGTAAGTTTACGATCATGAGTAAAATCTCGAAGAAGCCGAGCAGGTGCTATTCGTGCAGTGGTAGGTGTTCCGTATTGCGATTTTACATTAAAAAATAATATGTAATTTATTTAGTCTTTTTAATATTTAGATACACAAACTTTAAAAATTCTTATCAGGAAATATATATTTGTGTAGGTCGCCGATCCTTGGCTGTAACAATACGCCGATGGTAGTCTGTAACGACGTTACCCCAAAGCCGCGGTAGACACTACGGTGTTATGAAAATTTAGTTTTATTAAAAAAAACTATTGCTATATATTTCATAATTTTGATATCATCTTACGAGTACAGTGAACATTATTGTTAATGTTTGTCATATTTTTGTCAAGATGTGTGGATAGTGTCTTTAGGGTTCCATGTATCCAAATTAAAAAAAAAAACGGTACCCTTATAGGATCACTCGTCTGTCCGTTTGTCTGTCCTACATATCGAGCTAATTTACTCTGAATCTGCAGGAGCGATCAAACTGGCATTTGGTACACATATCTATGGATACGATACAAATACGAACGTTTAACGTAAATAAATGAATTTTAAATATGAGAGTCAATTTGATGAGTAAATTAGAAAAAGAAGGCACTAATTGTGGGGGATTAGATTATACATATATATTTTTTTTTATAATTTTAATGTGAATAGTTTCCAAATTATTTAAAAATGTAACTAGATATTGACCTTTTCCCCCTTATCTTCGAAATTACTACACCTAAAATTTGAAAAAAATAAAAAACAGTAAATATTTCTTTATTTATAGATTACAGGAAAAGCTTTAAAAGGTCTATAGTTTGCTTGGTTTCGTTTAGTTTCAAAATCCAGTATAAACTGACACTCACCGAGTACGCGAGTGCATGCTTAGTGTCTATCTGTTTATAGTGGACTTTGCATTATTGCAGTGCAATATTAATTTTAAGGAGGAACCGAAAAATAAAATATTCGAATAGGTACCTTAAATCACTCGGTCTTAGTCCGTAATCTTAGTATATTCAAGATATACTGCAAGGCTGTACTCAACAATAGACAATATTTTAAGCGATTTCCCTCTACTGTTCGATACCATACGTATTTTTTTTTAGTTATTCCAAACAAATTTGGGTCAGATTTGGAACAATATGACATATATTCAAAGCACGGAATGCTCTCAAATATATCTAAATATATTTGAGTTATCAAAATCAATAAACATTTGATATTTTATAAGTTTAAAATTCTCTACACTCGCAATCAATAGACCGTTCTAAGACTTGTAACAATTTGGAAAAAATAAACTTTGAAAACGTGCAATTTAATTTTGCACTTTGATAATTACATACAATTTAATATAACACTTCTTATAAGTAACAAATTTTAAATAATATCATGCGCCTGATCATCCAAAAAGAGGCTCATTCCCGTTTACATAATTGTGAAATGCAAAACTAAAAAATGAACTTCACTCACATAAGCTCACTCACATGTATATATACCTTACATTCAATCGTTACTAACATATTTTTAAATTCACGTGGAATAAATTGAACCACGACCACGCACAATCCCACTCCTAAGGCCGAGCGATTACGTGTTGACATTGTGTCGGTTTGCCGACGCGTTTTTTATGTTTGCATTTGTAAGTAATACTCGGACTTTCTTCGCGCCACCGCCGCCCACGTAACTACTTATTTGTCCAATATCCGGCCGCGGCGAGTGGCGCTCGGACGACGACCGGCGCGCCGCCCCGCCGCGGCGGCCGGACGCGAAACTATACGGCGGGCCGGCTGTACATCTCGAGGACAAAACATATATCTCGAGAACCATATCGTACGTATGTAGTTCGATATTACTACTATCTTTCTGTTTTAACAATTCGTTTAGTCTATTCAATCAATCAATCCATTCTCACTACTTTGAATACAGCTAAGTAATACGTATAGATCCACCGATCACTACCAAATCTGTAAATCTGTCTATTGTATAAATAATAGTTAAGTGATATAATCCGAGATGTGAACGACCAAAAATTGCAAGCATTTTCTGAAAACTGGTTTTTCTGATATTACATCACTTTGGTGAATTGGATAAATAGCCCACCGTCAGTGACCTGGATTCGTTAACGTTTGGCACGGGCGCGAGTATGAATTTGTAAAAAACTTTGAAACTGGCAATTTTTTTATAATACCTTAAAATTAATAATCAAGAAAAATATTAATTAAACTTAAGTTTTACGTTCGTCAGTCATGTAGATCTTGTTACCAGACGCGTCAAGCACGCATTGAAGTTGTGAGAATTCGGGGTATCGTGCAAGTACATTCTAAAGTCTCAAATTTAGTATATAGATGAAAAATTATTATAATATTATTATAATAATTAAAAATATAGTCAGTCAATATACTTCTATAGAAAATGCCGTTAGCCGCTGATAAAAGTTTGCGCCTTGCCATTGTATAATATTGAGCGCTGAGCTATCTGCTCGCTTATTAATTTTCAGGTTTCAGAAACAGTTGCGAAATATATAGTTTTTCTTACAAATCTGAACCTACACCCGCGCCAAATGCTGACGAGACTGTGGGCAGGCTATTTCTCTACTCCACCTATGTGATATAATATCAAAAAATCAAATTTTAGAAAATGATTACCCTTTTTGTCCGCTCGCCGCCCGGCCTAATACTATTCCGCGATTGACTATGACCCAAAATACTGTTGTGTGCTCCACAAGTATTGGAAGCAGAATTTCGTCCTTGATGCGCCTAGAGAAATACAACTTTAAAGAAATTACAAAAGTGAAAACAACAAAACAAAATAAGCTCCAAGTAGCGACCGTCCACTTTGTTACAAACTGACGAAATTATGGTCATCCTTTAATCGAAAAATATAACAAGAGGCTTTCCATACAAAACTCATAAATGTCTACATTTCGGATCCGGATCGAAATGTAGGACACAGCTGATTATATAAGTCTATAAAAATATTGTAACAAACCCAAAGATTAATTGAATAGTTTTTGTACTTTACTTTCCTTCCAAAATAAGATTTTACCGTATTGCTGCTGTCAATTTCGATCTTTAAGTTTCCATATACCGCTAAAAATGATTTCCTTACTTTTTATGATTTTTTTGCAGACGAATATTTATAAATCTAGCATTACATCTCTAAAGCGAAATGCATGTTGACTTCGGTAATTTTGAGGCTCAATTTATCGTCAATATTAGAATATTAAATTGATTAGAATACAAAATACACCCTGGTGGAACAAGACAGCGAAGTAATGTATAGAGTTGTATTAGTTACTGCTGAAATTTTGATTGTATGCCGATAAATTATAATTTTAGGTACTAGATGAATTTACAATATCTGATATCACATATATTTTAAATTTATAAAGTATCTGATCAAATGAGAAAGACTGGAATTCAAGGAACTGAAATTCCAGTCTTTTTTTTCTGTACACTTCTATTTTATTTTTTTGGCCTTGAAGGCGACATCAATAAGTACCTTGTTATAGATACTAAATACATAATTATAAAGGTCTGTTAGTTTTGAGACCGCGCCTTGGAAAAACAGTTATTTCATTCATTTATTTATTGAAAATAAAGTAATAAAGATATAACTCGTTATTTAAACACTAAAAAATAAATTTTTAAGCACTAATAAATGCAATTTTTTGTTGACATTAGGCACAAAATTAACGTTAAATTTTATGTTTTTCATTTATATTTCGACTAAAATATTGCAGCTAAAAAAGGATTGTAATTTTTTTTTATTATATAGCTATCTATAAATGTGTTTGAATATTATTTAAAAGTCTTCTAGTTTCATTTTTTCGAATTAGAAATTATCAGTAAAAAAATGACAACATTTTAGGCTTTAATAGCCTGTGCTATAAAAAAAAAAAAAAATTAAACCTCCACAAAAACAAGTAAACAAGTTTGACATCCTTTTCGCATTCACCATCAGTGATATCTACATCAAAATAGATATCGACAGGGATATTACCACCGTTGTTTCTCCATCGAGGACTTCTTCACCGACAACATTTCATCGTCCGTATCATAGTAGAACGGGCAATTTACGAACTTGCAACGGGAATTAAATTAAATGCCAAGAACGGAAGCGCCGTTTTGGATAGCTCGACAAAAAAGTTGAAAGCCCCGAAGGGAAAGCGGGATTGTGTAATTGTTTATTATCCGAATTTGTAAATAGACTGCCACATTTCGCGGGTCGGGGGCCGCGAAATGTGGGGGGCGCCCCCCGCCCGAGGGTGGCGATTATTGGTATACCGACTCGGATTTTTAAGGGGGAGCTACGAATGAAACTTTGTACAATACGTGTAGGTGGGGGAAGGGGAGGTTAAAATACGATTGCCCGCTTGCGGAGACCAGAAGGGGACGATGTTCATGACGCTTATGCTTAAAGCGGAAAATTAAAATTGTCTTTTACGAAATCATTTTGCTTTGAATTCGGCTCATGTAGTAGTATTATTTGGAAGTTTTTTCTGGTTTATAATACACGCTACACTTTATCCAGTTGTTCTCGTGTTAGGCTTTATCGCCCCGCTATACTGACATTTCACAATTTTTCGTTTCGAATCAAGAGGCTCGAACTTAAAACCGCCCTCTACGCTAAGCCCGGCTTCGTCAGTAGTGGGTCAAGATTACTGACGACCTTGGTCACTATAATGACGATAACTTCGGTAACTGTCGGAACCAATCGGGACCGATAGCTAGCTTGACGTGCTTTCATTTGACTTAAGGCGATACCGCGATGGAAGAAGGAAATGTCCCTGCGCGTTCACATCGCCGATGATCGACACCCGAACGATGTGGAAACGAGTAAGACTATTAATACTTGCGCATACGAAAAATGAAATAACAGTAGTGCGCGTGGCCTCAAAATAAAAGACGTAAACGCCAAACCACATACATTTCGTTTAAAATAAAACGATGCCAATAAATAAAAAAACTGTTTTAACAGTTTGCTCAAAAGTTGTTAATATCGTTATCCTGAAAAAAAAGTATAGAGAAATCCGTTACCGATTTCAAATAACAGTTAAAACGTAAAATTATCAGAGTTTGTTATGAAATTTGATTCTATCGAGAAAATTTTGTCCAATCGTGTATGCATTTCACATTACACTAATTTAAAATAGTTCAAAAACATATACCTAAATTTCAAACTCGTAACTCATGCATTCAACGAGAACGAGAAAAAAACAAAACTCTTTTCGTCCCTGTATGGCCTTAAGTTAAAAAGTCATCCATCAATTCGCCCGTGGTCACGACCGAAACCGAACCGTCTTGTACTAAAAGGTTTTACTCGTATTTTTCGAAATATTCATAGCATCACTTTTTATTTGGTTCCTTAATTATAAATGTTGTGCCGTCTTTAATTTAATTTTCACGTCGTAGTCAATCTAACTGTAAGCGGGCTGGGTCTGCTCATGCATCTCCAGGAGTAACTCTAATGTGGCTTATGAGTCCGTAATGAGCGTAATACCGTACAGGCCAGTCGGGAGGTGCACGACTGTACATTAAAAATAATTTTGGAAAATTGATTGACGTCGACTGTTTAGAGGTCTGTGAACCCGAAACGATGGTTTTAGAATTTTTGTCTGTGAATGTATGCACCATGCAACAACCATCTGAACAAACTTTAATGGAATTTTCGCAGTTTAGTAAATTCTAGTAAAAATTAGTCCGAAGCTTAGGGCGCAAATTAAAATCTAAACCATGTTTCATCTTTTGATGAGCAAAACTGGAGATTATTAGTAATATCCTATAATCTACGCAAATTAAGTTACTGGCAAGTGCTAGTGAGAATAATAATAATAATACAGATAAATGGAATCTTGGTTATCAAACATTGTGTTGTATATTATACAAGTCACTGTAAGTAATAACTGCTTGGCTTATATAACATTAGAATTAATAATTGTAAAAATTAAACGAAAGTTTTTATAAGAAAACAAATTATTGTCAAATAATAAAATTAAAAAATAAGCGAAACTAACTATTAAATTTTTCAATATTATACTAGGCAAGTCACGGAAGGGTATAGATAAAATCATACATGTACATTTCCATACTCTCCCATTCTATCATAAAAACAAAAAAAAAACTAAAAACACATTTAGAATTTCAGTTGCCTAAGTGCATAAATTGTCTTGTAGTAGCATTACGTTTTACGCTTCCGCGCTCGGGACATCATACATACAATATGAACATACTAATGGGAATGTATTGCTAAGTCTGTCTGTCTGTTTATTTTACCTTTATAGGTTTGCGTCGTTTGTACAGTCTTAACAAAATCTGTGCTATTGCAGCGAATATCCTAGCAAGCAATAAATCAACAAAAAATCAAAATTAGAGGTCACGCGAGCCATACGAAGAATGAGATCTTTTTGCAAGCATTCCTTTTTGTTAAAATTGTAAATAATGAACTGGTGTTAAATAACACTACACTAATTTCTAGAGATCCGACAGGGTTTAGATCCGATTAATTTCTATAGATCAAGTTTTATTCTAAACATTGTTGAGGGCAAAATACGACTATCTTAATTATCTAACAAAGTCAATTCTACTATTTGTGCAGGTCTTATATAGAAACTAAATTTTTGAACAGAAAAGACCAACTCTGGCAAATTATAAATTAGGCTCACGTGTCTCCCTCAGATAGACATTAAAACAAGCTAGCATTGCAGTACATTCATCAAAATATTGTGTAATTATTATTAAAAATTTTAATCACTTATGAAAAATAAATATTCGTAATATTAATACAGGGAATAAGAACAGATAGACCCTCGTCGTTTCCACTTGAAAAAGATAAAAAAAAAATTTGCAGGCCAGTCCTATGAAAATACTAAGCTTACTATTAAAGCTTTTTGGAGTGTCCTTTGTAGTGTTTTTTTAAAAGCTTGCTAATCTACTTGGGATTACTTTATACTATGAGGCAGCGTGTGCCAAATCTGAACTGCATCGACCACAGAAACTGATAGATCTCTATACGTTAACGCTTAGTATAAAAATGATGTGACTGAATATTATGAAGATGAAATCCTTAATTTCTAGATACTTTTTCTCGACACTTCTGAAGACGAATTATCTTCCGAAGCGTCGGTATGTTTTGGAGAATTATGATCACATTATAGGTATGTCAAGAAGACGCACAAAAATTCTGCTGTGATTATGGCACTGAAAGATGTTTATTTTTGAGTCTGAAAAAGAAACATTTTTAGAATATTTTTTGGTTCGTTAAAAATTAATGTTGTGAAATTCACGCTGTGATTCTAAAGTTAATTAAAATGAAGCTAGAAGTTACTAATATCACAACTAAAATGAAATTTATATTTTCGCCAGCTTGTATCATATTTCGGATTCTTATTTTTCGTATTTAATTAGTATTTTCCCGTGTGACAAAAATCGAGTATAAAATACAGCAGACAGACATAAGCACCACTAATTGCATTTGGGTTAAATTTTTCGTTTAATGTTATTCTAACATTAAATTTTTTATTTCCATTGTAAATGATACTATCTTTATTATCATAATGAGACGATAAATTTAGTAACACTCTTTGATATTTATGAGTATAAATAAACAAATATTAAAGGTGAATAAAGGTGAAGGCAGATAAATTAAGCTTTTTATTAGCAAAGAAGAATTTACAAATAAGAAATGACCTCGATAGTAATAGTATTCAAAAAGACTATTTATTATTATTAAAGGTCATGTATATTTAATAAAATAACTTATTCTAATTTAATATGGATCTCAAGTATAATTCAGGATAATGAGAATGTGTTTAATAAACATGTTCCTTTCACTCTATGGTAAAATAAAATACAGATAAATCTCGCAATGATACGATTCAAAATTTGAAATATTAATTATGAAAAACCCATATCAATTAACACTTCAATACTGTATTTTAACAAAAATTGTAATCGTACGTCACCAGAAATTTCGATATATTTACATGTCATTTTTATGTCTGAACTGTATGCTAATTAGGCAAAAGTCAAATATCAGCTATATATGTCAAAAGCAAAGTTTACGATGAAATCAAATGTAAAAATACCGATCACTATATTATAACGATGTCGAATATACGACATTGCGTAAAAAGTGGGATAAAATTTACATATTCTAATTAATAGAGATAAAATAGAGTTATTAATGGATTTGTTCTCGAACCGAATTCGTTTTTATGTAAAATAATATAATATTGTAATATGATATACATATATACACTCAAGAACAAATGCCCAAGTCACGCCGGCGAATGTAACTACAAGCTTGTAGAGCACAATTCTGTGCCACAGGCGAAAAGGGGTTCAATTCGAACTAAACCCTTTTGCGTAATTTACATTTTTAGAATCAGCAGAACATTTGCATTTTAATGTCTCTAATTCACATCTCTCTACGAAGAAAGAAGCTACAATTTGTGTAAAATGGTATATGGTACCAGCAAAAAATAATGTGTATAATATCCTAACTAGATTTAAACGAACTAAAATTATATCCCAACTTCGTGAAAAAACCATTAACTTTAATAAAAATACAGTGCTTTCTGTTCTTGATGATTCAATTCAAATTGGACCATTTTTCACGTGAGCGAAACACCGTACGGCCCGATGGAAAGAAATCTAATTAAATTTAATTCATTGTGAACAGGATTCAAATGTAATTAAACCCTTAAATTTATTGGTTAAATTATTATTTCATTGGTGAAAAGAGGGCCAACGCTCACACACTGAGCGAAGAAATAGTTAAAAATTCAGTGAATTGCAGCGGGATACACTGTATGACGGGGGAGGGTGGAGCGGGTATCCATCCGCGCTCGCCATTTGTACGTCGAGAACACTCCCGATGCCGTTAGTAAGACCATTTATACTTCGGTGTTCAAGGCACAAAATTTATCTTTCAAGTCTCCTAATATTGATACTTGCCCAAAATGTGACACGCTAAATGCACAGATTAAAGTCGCCGTAGAAAATGGACAAGATCAGTTAAAAACAGATATCGCAAACCATCAGAAAGCTGCAAAAGGTGCTTATAATGCAAAAAAAAACGATAAAAATGTTGCTAGCGGCGCTCGACAAAACTTAATGGTGCTTACGTTTTGACTCACATCAGCGTCTTCCGTCCCCTTTCTTAACAACCGGTGCTGTATTCTATAAGCGCCAGTTATGGACATATATTTTGATAATTCATGACTGCGTAACACATAAAGCAGTTTGTCATATGCGGCACGCAGCCGAAGGTGCTCGTGGTGGCAACGAGATAGTCTCTTGTATGTATCATTTTATTTTACATAAGGTGCCACGGACCATTAAACACATCATTTTTTGTTCAGACTCTCTTTTCGGTCAGAACAACAATAAGTTTTTTATAGTCATGTTTATGTCATGGCTGTCCAAAATTCGTAGGTGGTAACAATCGAAAATAAATTCTTCGTACCTACCTGAACATACGCATACGGTGTGCGACACAGATCACGCTATTATGAAAAGTCTAAGAAAAAAACAAACATCAATATTCATCATCCTAAAGACTGGCATCAACTTGTAAGATCTGCGTCCATAACAACAAAATCAGAATACTTACAAGACGACACGAGAAGATTTTTTTATGTTTCTCAGACCTTTTTGATCGCCGAAATGCATTTGCTGCTCGTTTCACAAACACGGACAAAGAAAGGTTCCCTTTAACCGAAGTTAGAGTATTTAAATATACCAAAGAACTGTTCCCGAAATTTATGTATAAGCCCGATGTTCAACTTAAAACGGTTAACTATGAACGCAAAAGGAAACAGTAGGTCACTGATCAAACTTTAAATCCACACGTCTACAGCGGACCTCTGCCTATATCCAAAAAGAGAAGAAAGGAGACCTATTATTTATTTTACCTTTGATAGACGCACATTCAAATCAATTTATGTTGAATTAGGTGATAGTGATGAAGTACATAATAGTGATCCCGATCTAGAGATTACGGAGAGTTGTGAACACGTTATATGACTGAGTATCTGTCTTAAATAACTATTTTTTGTATAAAAACGTTTTTGTAAATTAGTTATTTAGGTATTAGTTACTTTCCATAATGTATATTATGGAAAATTTTGTTTGAAGATTGTTTTGAAATAATGTGTCGACTTTTTTTTTGTTTCTATTGTATTTTTACAAATATTGCATTTTGGCAATCTGTAAAAGATTGACCAGCACGGTAAAATATGTAATTTTTTGTGTTACTTTTATGGCATGTTATTTAGTTTGTTTTTTTGACTTTATTACTTGGGTTTATTTCGAAAACACTTTAAATAACTATACTTCGAGAAGATTACCTACTGTGGATGGAAATATTGATTTTGAGTTGAAAAATAATAATTTTCTTAGTTCAAACTTTGAGATAAGAGAAAACGGACAACTATGTTTTTGATTAAAGTATAATAATTTTGACCATGGAAACCAAATGATTACCTGCCTATTAATAATGGGAATATATATTTTTTTACTTTTAAAGAAGATTCACATTTTAGTTTTTTAAAACATTTTGCAGAGTTAAAAAAATATAAGATGACGTATATATAAGACTGATGATAAGATAGAAGGTACGAAAACAGTGTTCAGTATAACTACGACAAGGGAACGTGGTAGAAATACCTACTTTGTTTTATTACTATTATTTATTAATATTATTTATTACAAAATAATTTGTTTTACATTATAAATAAGTTTTTATTATTCAATTAGTTTCTCATTTTATTACATATTGGCCGACCCGACGAACTTTGTACCGTCTAAGATGGCGGAGATCCAAACCAAAATTTAAAAAAATGTTTTCTGTATTTTTTTCCGTGATTTTTTTTCGGTATTTTACGAGTTATTCTGCTACTCAGAGTGGAGAGGAATCCAACAAATAATAGATGTTAAAATCGGTAAAGCCGTTCTTGAGCAATTCTTGAGTTATAAATTATGTAACTAACACGACTTTGTTGTATTTAAATAGCAGAAAAGATACAAAAAGCTTCTTGTTACAAGTATAAAATAAAAACAATGGAAAAATACATTTGATCATACTATTTTTAATGAAAGTTTTTTTAGTTAAACCCATGACACCCGTAGTTTCAATTGGGTTTAAATTAAATTACATCTTTATTAAAAAAAAATCTCTTTATTTTACAAAGTTTTTTCAAGTACATTTGAACCCATTCTCAAAAATTTAAATGAATAATCACTACGTGAGTAAAGATTTAATTCAAATTAAATCATTTTTTACTGAAATGTTACCCGAAAACGAGGGAGATCTAAGTGTTTTATGTTTTAAATTAGGCGATGTATATTATAATTACCTATTGCACTGAAACAGCACTAAGAAATTGTATCTTCTTCCATTGAATGTTATGTAATATTTTAAATACAAAAAATGTAATTATAGGTGAAATACATTTTAAAAAATGTTTTTTCGCTTTCCTGAGAAATGTGATTTTGAAATGAACCCCTTTTCACTAGAGGCACAGAGTTTACATTCTACTAATTTTTATACACACAAGACAGTCGTTTGAAGTGTGAAACTATGTCGCTCTGTCGATCAGGATAATGTTTTTCGCACAAAATTATAACATTCCTCGAGAGCCCCACTCTTGCGCACGTATAATGAATTTCCGATTTGGATTCCACTCCTGACATTCGTGCATTTTGCCTTTGCGCTTGAGACTGGACTTTGAACTCTGAACCCTAGGTATTGTGTCGCGCCTATCATCAACAAAACCACAACAGTATAACTATATCTATAATCCGTTTCATATTAACGATACATTCAGGCAATACTTTGTTTAATCAAGAGGTTATCGTATTCGTTATGTTAGGCGGAAAATGGCAATTGGACAACCTCTTATTTCTCTGGTTCGAACCGCTCATCGCATCTCTATCCGTTTGTTAACCGGCTGTTTGTAGGTTAGGAAGGGGTTATTTTCACTGCAAACAGCTTGTAGGTTAGGGGGTTATTTTCACTATAAACAGCTCTCGGTGGCCTAATACGGATGTTTCTGTGGAGTGTTTGTGATAAACGACACGCTTAATAGAAAGCTCTTGGGCGCACGTTGGAATTGTCCCGATAGTGCTCGGGCCTCTGCCTGTACAAAGAAGGGGAGCTTTTATCTCGGACGGACGACGTAAAAACACCTGAAAGGGGCGCGGGATGTGAGTTAGAGGCGGATTTATAGCACGAAGTTTGATTTTAAGCGACTACTTAGAAATATTACTTCGTCATATAAATCTATGTTAAATTATAGAAAAATTATTCGTAGGCATCATATTAAAAGATATATTTGTCGCTATTACTCTGTTTAGTTTTTCAATAATATATATCTCGGTGTCATATATAAAATGTTATGCTTAATTTAGTGTTACAAGTTTTCGTTTAATATAAATCCTGACATCGTCAAATGTGTTTTTATATATTTAGCCCGGCGTTATCCCTTTTAAGATATCGTTTTCAGTCATACGTGAACGCTCAAATTTAGAATACCCGAAACGTATTATTTGTATTAATATTATTAATTTTATGAAAAACCATACCAAAGACAACGTAAATATGTTTGAATTACTCAAAAGAGTACTTTTCTCCTACAGATTACGAAACATCTGAGTTTTAAGAAGCAGGTCTAGCGAAGCAAAAAATAAATTTTGATTTTTTAAAAAAGATGACAAATGCTACCATACTGTTTCGTAGACTGGGATGAGAAGAAGGGAAAGAACGCTTATAAAAGTTGAGACAAAAAAATTATTAACTAATAAAGGTTAATGTACCTCATCTCATATGTACATGAATGTACATGTACAAAAACAATACAGACATACACGTGCAAAGTGTCAAATAAAATAAATCCCCTTCTAAGCTGCTGTATTTTCAAAAAGATCAGTGTCACGTCGTTTAATCTTCTGTCGTGCATTGTACACTAATACGTAAATAGATGTACAATTAAAATGTTAATTGTGTGTAAGGGCCGCGCCGGCATTGCGCAAGACAATGCGCGCGCGCACGGCGTTCGACGCGGCGCGGCGGCGAGTCGCGTGACGCAACGCCTCCACCCGCGCTAACAGCGACAACCGGTGAAAGTTCACCAGCACGAACTCCCGTGCGCGTCCTGTGACATTTCGCATCTGCGATTATCAAGCGTCTTGACCACTCTGAAACTTGTACTAGCCGTTAAAAAACGCAAGGAGTACGCACTTATGTACATACATACTAAGTGCATAGTTCAATTGCAAATCACGTTGATACCCACTACAGTGCTTGTAAAATGGCGTTCGTTGTCCGTAAAAAAACTAGAATTTCTCTTAGAGTTGTCATCATAAAATTATTTAATTTTTAAAACAAATAGCTATCAAATATTCCTACCTATATATGTATGCTTAATTCGTTACAGCCGAATTTTTTCAAGTTTCGTTGCATTAAATTACTAGCTTGGAAAATGAAATTAATTGTTGAATTAAATCATGTGTTTCTTTTCCACAATGAATTAAATAAAATACAATTGTGAAACCAAATTACACAACGATCTTCAGCAAACTATACTAATTACTACATAAATCTGTAACATCTGCCTATACATATAATTTTTTGTCAAATTTTGTGATAAATAAACGTTTTACGACCCCATTCTATCATTTTGCTTATTAAATTCAAGCCTAGCTGTCTATCTGTATTTATTTTTATAACTTTAAAACGATTGGACAAAATTTTTGAATATTAGTATACAATAAGAACATTTAATTGCGCAAACACTTTATCGAAATCAGGCTACATATGATTTCAATAAAAGTTCTATTTACTCGTTTGTCCTAACTAATCTCCGAAATGGCAGAACGGTTTTAATTAAATTTTGAATAAAACAGCCTACTTTAATGAAATAAGAAAGAGAATTCTTTTTATTTATACAGATATAACAAATTGTATATACGATATTTTTATAAAATTTTATTATAAATATTTATTCCTTGAACCATCTAATCTATACTTATCATTCTTAAATTTTTATTCGGACTGCTAACATACAAATGAACAAAGTGTTGGTTTGTTTGTACGTCGAAGCTGATTTTCAAAAAGACTGAACGGATTGTGATCAAATTTTGTATGTAGATAGACCATTATCGATGAGCGTGAATTTTTTTCCGTTTATTTAGCGTACCCAAGCTATGCGTGCGTAATCGAATAACGATTATTATGAAACTGGCGGTATCCGTACGTGCAAAAGGAAGAGTTTTTAAAAAAAATCTAGAATTGAACTAGCGAACCGATTCTAAAAATTGCTTCACTAAGTCGCACCCTAAGTAAAATAGACTGGACAATATGGACATTTGGCGTTGGCTATATCAGTATGTTTGTGCTATTGAAGGTTCTAAAACTTTTTTTATTCATTAAAAGCTACATTATCCCCGAACAATATCGTTTACATGTTATTTTCATACTATAAATTGTTCCAGTTGCGTCCAAATCAGAAGCATGACTGCTAGCCTAAACGAAATGGCGATATGCCCGGGGAGTAAGTTCGAGAGCCGAGACTGGAAGAGATCGAAACCAAGAACGGGACCTAGATCTAAATCGAGAATGTAACTAAAATTAAAATCAAAAACCTAAACGAAATCAAAACGAGGAGCAATATCGTAATCAGAATGAAGAGAGCGGGGCTAGAATCGGAATCTACTTAGATCTAGACTAGGTTCGGAATCAAAAGGGGGACCTCTATTGGAATCGAAAGTGAGACTAGTTGGCGTCAAGAGCAGAATTGGGATCGAAATCGAGACAGCAACGGACTTCATGATTGACAGCGAGATCGCTCAATATGCAAGGTGGGAACTCATTCTATGTCCACACGACCAGAGCCGCGAACGGAAGCCAACTTAGTATAAATTAGCAGCAGTCATAAAGGTCGCAATCAATCAAAAATATATTCTCAGAACACTAAACTTTGAAGTGGCACTCGCAAAATGGGTGAATTCATGTAATTAAAAAATATACCAATGTAAAAGTTTTTATAAGGGCAATAGGACTTTCATATATACGTATATTATTCAAAATACTATTCAACTGTACCAAATGTATTAAATATTATGCACGCATATACTGTTATATATTTGCTTAGATTCCAACGGCTTAATAAATTGCGAGAAACAGCGAAGCGTTTTAGTAGAAGAGATAAATTGTTTTGTGTCTGGTTCGCCTTCAAGCTTCACTTGATTTTTTTGAACAATACATTTTGTTATCGTTCATAACATTCTACTATGAGATATGAAGATTCATATCTATATCCTTATTATTATATAATATAATCATACGTTTATTCACAATATCAATATATCGAGAATTTCGTTTTTGTATTGTGTTTGAATATTAAATTTTTGTACTACGCCTAAGTATATGTAGCTAACAGGCATTTTTTTATATATCTAATTTATTTATTTATCCTTTTTTAATGTTATACAAATAATGGATACAATTGTGGATACAGTTCAAAGCTCTAAACAACCTATAAGTTGAAAGGGTAGTGTAACCTCTTTATAAAGGCTGTAGTTTGATTTTTGTGATTACTTTATTATTATAATAATATAGTAAGTTCATCCCTTTCCATAAATCAGGCTCCAAATTTTTCACAAGTTTGTTCGGCCGGAGTCGGGAACAATTCTCGGAATCTACTCTTTTCAAGTGCGAAGAGAAAGATAAAAGTTGCGGTCGGAAGGAGAAAAAATCTATTCCCTTTAATTGGCCAGTGAGCCAAGTGAATTGGGTCAGGGGGACGAAGAGGGTGAAAGGATATGTCACTTGCAACGATAGCACGGATATTGAGCGGGCGCAGTAGCGTATTTTAGTTAATAACATCGAATGAATAGAGTCAAAAATACAATGCCGCGTCTGTGCGCCGATATTTTTTTTCTAAGTTGGACCACAAGCGGTCGCATACAACGGAGATTTACTGAAACCACTATTGCGAAATTCACCTCCGTTATTTTGTTTTTACGCTAGAGTATAGGATAATTATTCTATGATCGGATTACCATAGAAGTGTCTATATACAGTAGGGTGTAGAGTACAAACGGCCTATGAGCTCTATTTCACTATGTTTCCCTAAATTTCCGCATTATTACTGCTATTGGATTCTTTCGTTATATATTGGATTATCATGTCGGCTAGCTATTTATGTAGAACGATCAAATTAGTTCGTGAATGTGGTGTACGACGCATTCTGCTTTCTAGCTCAGACGCGTCCCAAATGTAAGATTTACATCACGTTTTATGAAAAAGCAGAGCTGAACTTGTGAATGCGGCCCGAAACACGTATGACGAGAAGGAGGATATCCGGTAACTGTGAATTAAACTCGGTCGCCTAAGAGGCTGTTAAGATAAGGATCTTAGACCTTGCCGACGTTCGACTTCAAAAAAGGCATGTCGCGCATGTACTTTTAGGGTTCCGTGTCTCAAAATGACGCACTATAGGCTTACTTTGTTGCCCGTTCTGCTTGTAAGATCATTTTTCTCAGGAATGCATGGACGTGTCGAGTTCGAATTGATGTGAAAGATGTATATTTATGGTATTTTAAAAACAGTAACATAATCAAGCTTCTATTACAACGCGATCAAAAAATACGGCCATTTTTACCACATTCATAAATAAACCAAAACTAATGGAATACTTCCCATCGACCTAAAGTTATGAAATTTGGAAAAAAGCAAGGTCTTAAAGAACAAGCAAAGAAAAAAATCTAAAAATATTTAAATTGTAGTCGCGTCATTTAAAAAAAATTCGAAAACAAACTGGTATTTGTTGTTAAGGTTTTGCAGGTATGGATTGTGGTGTAGACCGATTTATGTGAGAACATTTTTTAACTTCCGGAAATTCTGGATTTTTAAAAATTCATATATTAAACCAAGAATAAGATTTTTTTGTATTATCAAAAATAGTCTAAAATCTTGATGGATAAAATGTCTACACACATAATTAAGTTTGTATCTAACCCTCAGGGTTCGAGTCCTATTTGCATTTACCCACTATATTTTTCTATGTATGTTCACCTATTTATCCGAAACGGCTTAACCGATTTCTATCATTTAACTTGTATACTACTAAGGCTAAATTCCGAGGTGGTTCCGTACATATAATATAACGTTTATATAAAATATACCGTTGTTGACGAAACGTTTTAAAGCTATGTACGCTTTTCACAAATTTTATGTAATTTCTCAAAAACTGACAATGGAATTGATTTATATAGCATTATGTCTAGAGAGATTTCGAGATATTAAATTTTTTTTTAAATATATTCAATAACTTTTTAATTACAGTCTAAAGTAGATTACATTATCACCAACTCACTCACGTCGGTCCATTAACCGATAAATTGAGAAACATAGAGGGACACTAAAAAGTCGTACAAATTCACCTATCTTTGTATACTAAATAGAAAATTTCTAAAAATTGAATCATTTAAGTGACAAAATGAATATTTTTGTTTTGTTGATTCGAGACGTCAACAAAAGTCACAGTGAGGATAAGATTTGAATTAATTGTTTTGAATCAGTTTTAAAAAGTCAAACACTGTCTATACTCTATTAATCTATCATCGGCTTCTATTCAACATTTTTAAATACTAATGTTTAAACATTTTGCGTCACTAGTAAAAAATATAAGTTGCATACAAAAGTTTGGAATTATAATACGAATTTTGCAAATGTTTCTATTACATAAATATGTAATTATTTAATCAAATGATGAGATATTCTTCGGAACGCATATAATGCGTTTAGTTTCAAACTTAGCCAATAATTCGTTTTAGAATTACTTAGACTGTAGTTCGCTGAAATGGAGCAAGTCAAACTGGACTAGCCTGTAGCGGCTTTTACGCAATGCGCGCGTAATGACCGGCGTCCGCCTGGATTCCAGCACGATGAGCCACGCGACCGTCGGCGATTATCGACAACTCGTATTCTTAGTGCACGAAAATTCGACTTGCTAGAAAATTCTATTAATCTGTAGAGCTATGCATGATTCAATTAATTATTCATATATTGTTGGCGCCGTTCCGGAATTTTTATATCGACTAAAAATTTGATATCGTTCACATACAAGGTATATATATACTGAATACGATACATATGTGAAATTTGTAATTTATAATTCTAACGTTTGAGATATTTATTATCAATCACAAACATACATCACACACACATACACACACATACACACACACACACACACACACAGAGAGACACTCACATACTCACACACACACACACACACTAAATTTTTCATAAATATGTATTTAAACATTTCGCGGTTTTATGTCTCGTATGATTCATTCCATTTGATAAAAATAAAATGACTTCCTACAACCTGAAATACTCATTTATGTACTCAATGTGATAGCTTACAAATTAATTTTATTTCATTACTTATAAAGATGCAAACAGAAATAACAATAACATCAAAGACACGAAGGATGAAAACGCATTCATGAAGTAAAACTTGAGATGTGGTTAAAGGAGATTTCATTATATATTTCATACGAAGATAGATCCTAAAAATTAATAGAATATTAAAAAATAATCTTCGAAAAGAAACATAAATCAGAAGAACGAAAACAAAATGTTATTGAATCTTGCGTACCGCGATTCCACCGCAAATTAATAATATACAACAGTGATCTCTCACACACATACAGTACCCGGTCTCCGCGTCGATCGGTGTTTCCACGTAAATCCGTAAATTGGCGTTCTGTGTTAGTATCTTAAATTGTATGTCTGTCCGTGCAGACCCTAAAGAGGTCATGAGAAGCCACCTAGTGTAGTGCGTGCAGTATGTCACGACTACATGGCACTTTTGAGTCGGGGATACCTAACGGTATCGATGGGCTCGTCCTCCTTATCCCGTGGCCCCGCGATCGCTGATCGGTCGGGGTCACGCCTAACACAACGCTCTAACGTTTCGTGTCTGGCGCCTCCGTGAACTCACAGTATATGATGTGAGATGCTCCGCGTCTACCAGCAATCTCTCTCATTCTAACTCGATTGTAATTAAAATTGCCCAGCACCCGCGTCGTAAGTCCACGTGTCATGTTGATTCACGTGGTAAGCGACGATAGCACCGCACCGTTTAGACTGGGATCTCTCGCTGTCTCTGCTTTCATCGTTAAAGTAAAATTGCGGTAATTCTTGACCGAAAACATTGTTAGATCTTGACGCATAGAACATTGTTAGATCTGTTTCGAGACTTCAAGGATTACTAAACCCGTCCCATCTCAACCTGCGATCTCTCTCCGTCATGGAGATCAAGTGTTAGACAAGCAGTACAAGTGGTCTCATACAATCTCAGGTCTGATGACCCGAATGGCGAGGAGGACTTCATAGAAGTTCAACACCACAAAACGTGTCATACACGATTTGAATTCAGCAGTGTCCACATCTATACTTCCAAGCTCACCTAGTGTTTGACCCACTTGTTACTAACGTTTGATACATAACGTGCTCAATTAACACTAGTAACGAAATCGCAGTCAAAGCCATCCCGTTGTCTGTGTCCGCCGTTCGCGTGGCCTCTCCAAAACTCACTCCCATGCCCTCTTGACGCGATCCATATCGGAGGAAACTATCACAAACTTTTCTATCTTCCCAGGATGTGAAGCCTTTTGAACCTACAAGCACAGTAAGTTTCGCAAATGCTAGAAAGCCCACGGAGGCACTCCAGGCTACCGAAATAGCTATCAACGAAACTAGCCTGTGTGCGGTTCATATTTCTGTCATACCAAACCCTAACTACCTAGAACTACCTAATTACCTAAACACCTAGAGTAAGAAACGCCGAACACAGCTCCGAAAATAATGTGGTGCAAGATACATTGTTTTCTTCCTTGCCCGAAACAGTATAATAAGTTGAAAGTTCAAGGCAAAACTATTCCGCACTTTTAGAATGTGTTTAACCTTCTGGTAATATTAAAGGTTGAATAACATACGTACTGTCTCAAAGATAAGCACGAATTCCGTATCATCTTACCTGTCGTCCGTAAAATGTTTTCAATTGAGGTCACAGAGGATAATGAAGGAAAGCTTGGAGAAGTCTGTCGACCGTCAATAAGCCCAAGGTAGTGCAGCGCTGTTCCCGTTTTTCTGTTTTCTTGACCGTTAGGGCCCCACCGAAAGAAGAAGGACTAGTTGACGTAGAACGAATGGCATCGCCGCCGGAATAACGTATGAATGAATAACCATACCTGAAGTCTCGACATAAAGAGACAAGAAGGACATGGACGAGGACATCATGAGGCTTCAATCGATAGGAATCCGACGTAACTCGCCGGTCGTCCTCGGGCGTCGATAATAATCCATGGAGATATTCCCATGTCAAAAACGTAATGAACATTATTCATATTCACATCAACATTATTCATATCAATGTAGTAGATACCACAGAGTAATGACCTGTTCATCGTTAGGTAATTCAATGACCACGCATAAACATACGTAAATAAATATTATGACTCAAAAGCCTAAGCCATCGGAGTTAACGCTCAAAAGAATAAGGTCAACCGTTTGAAATCAAAATCCAATAAACGCCCCGCGCAAACCATACCATAAAGCATTATAGATTGCATAACTTTGTATACAATACAATGACATCGTGGTCATCCTAAGATAATTGAAGAGGCCATTTCGCAATCTAAACTCGCGGGCTGTACCAAACGGCCGATCGCGGGCGCCGGCGCGGTGAGGCAACGGCTCGTCTGCGACCATTTGCCGCGCCGGCGTGCACAATAGGCCGGGATGGCATCTCGTATCGTTACTTAATATCGACGTGGGCACGCTTTGTTAGTTTTGCAGTGAAATTGTTTTTTTTCTTAACCGACCAGGTGTGTACGTAATTGACCTTTTTTTTTCCCGTTTCGATTATCATGTTGCATGTCAAATTGTAATCGTTTCACTACGTAAGCATGCTTTCGCTGAATTTCTTCCTTTCAAATTGGGGATATATGTTTGTCTGTGACCTATTTAGTTTCATATCCAATGAGATGATTGCAAGTATCACAATGTAAAACAATGAGGTTACGTTGTACTCTGAATTTGTCAAGGTCAAGACATTTCGTAGACTTAAATTGCCTCTATTTTATTGCATTTATAGCATGTTTTGCATTACATTACGTTTACAATTCATGATACATTTATAGGGTGAGTGTAGGTATATTAGAAAAAATTAAGACTCCTGTATGTAATCACAATAATAACCGAAAAATTTCACGTTCCTGGAATTTTATTATTTTAACCTTAGAATCACAACGAGTAATTTCGTATCGAATATAATTTGCCTACTGCGTGGGTTTTTGTTAATAACAATTAAATTAGTTATAAATCATTATGACACACGAGTATTGTTTGTGACGTGGACTGTCGACGTCACTGAGTACAAATGAGATAATGTAATGTAATAAATACAGCTCGACGGGTATACTTATGGATGTCACTATAATTGGTTTACTGGATTGTTTTGGTTTCTTTTCTCTTAATCAGTTCTTAAGGATAATGATATTGTTAATTTTAATTTTTAAGTCACTAAAAAAACTTATTTTTTAATAAAAATTTAACTTGGAAGTGTAAGTTGATTAGACCACTTTCGAATGTTGTAAATGCCGATACAGCATATTTCATTCGTATTCTTCTACAATATATTGTTAGTTTAAAATATTAAAAAAACCTAAGGCGTTGCTTATCCAATAACGAAAATAAACGTTCGTTCAAATATTTTACACTTTTTTTCTTTTATTACTCAGGAGGAAACAAAGAATTGTCAGCTCTCCAAATTCGAATCCAATAATGCTTCATTTGAAAAGCTTTGTAACTTAATTTCCTTCGAGGAGGATTTTTCTAGTCCAAATTACTGAACTTGATTACTTTTGTACAAATCAACGCGTCTTATGTAGCTTTAGGGCCGATCAGACTTAATACTTGTGAAAAAAAAATAAACCTCTGTTAAATATATTTGGCAATAATTCTTAAAGGACTGAATGGAATAAAATATTTTAGCAGTCATTTTAATGAGCTAATAAGTTAAAAATCTGAGATAACTTTTAAACCACTGCATATACAATCTGACTAAAAAAATACATATGAAATCGCTAAATTCCGACGCCGTTTCGACCAACAATCGGCGTATTATGTATATCTAAAACGTTTTTTTTAAGGATAAATTCTTTATACAATCTATTTTAGCATTTGTCTCCGACTTTGTCCACATATTTTTACTACTGTACCGAAATACTATACTGATTCTGAAATTTTTTTCACTCATATAAAACTACACTATCCCCGCGTAATATGTACTATATTTTATTTCAAATATTAGTATTTACTCCTATATATAGTAGTTTTGTACAATCGGAATCGTGACCGAAAACGGTACCGGAAGTAAAAGTGGAAAAGGAAACAGAATCCAGAGCCAGAACCGAGGGTCGAATTGAATAACAGCACCAGAATCGAAATTGAGTGTGAAACTCAAAACGTGACCGGTGTCGAAATCGGGAACAGAACCGAAACCAGAATTGAAAACGGGAACGAGATTGGATCGAAAGCAAAATCGCTCAATGTAAAAGACGAAGGAACGCATTGTACATACACGCGGGTGAAGCTAGTAAGATATAATAAAGCTAATTTTATATATAATACAAAGTCGTGTTAGTTACACCATTTGTAATTCGATAATGGCATTTTTATGACCTTTGATGTGTTGGATTTGTCCCCGCCCCGAATAGCAGAATAACTAATTAAAAATATGGGAAATTCACGAATAAAAAAAATGTGAGGAAAACTCGTTTTTCGTACACATCCCCATCTCTGATGACATGACAGAAAATGTAAAGTAAGTTTAGCTAAATTTGTATAAACTATAGCGTTTGATCTAAAAGTATGTTTGAATCTTGAATCACTGACGGTTGGACGGATTTTAATCAAATTTGACACAGAGGTGAGTTATTTTTCAAACGGGATAAAATATTAATATAATAAGGTGACATTATACTATGTAACAAAATTACCTTCTATGCATAAAATGTATAAATACCAATATAAATACCAAAAATGGAAATCTGTTATTACTAATATTCAGCAGGATAGAAGGACCAAAATTGGCATCAAACCAGCTATTAAAATAATGAGACCGAAATCGGACCTGACAATAGATCCAGAATTGACATCGATAACAGGACCGCGATCGGGAGTAGAATTGACAGCGAGAACGGCTAATATTAAAAATGAAGAGATTTATTCTATACACACGGGAGTAAAACCACGGTCACACCTGAATCGTGAAAAAATTATTATTGCTTAATATTAGTCCAGTACCCGGCGAAGCAGACGGGTAAAGGCTGCACACATATATATATAAATATAATGGGGCGTAGCTCTGTGGGGTGTCCTCCAGGATCTTTGATGAAGTCCAGGAATTCAATTATTTAAATAAAAGATGACACGAAACTAGATTTGTTTATTGATCGGTTCATCAATATCCCTCCTCAAGAATTTCAGTACGGTCTTTCTATCGTATTACTTATAACGATCCACTTTTCGATAACAATCAAAGCTTGTGTACTCTCGAGCGTGAGCCCTTGTCTACTCTTTTCTATGTTTCACTATATATTCCTATTCTCTTGTCTTTCGCCTGCTCGGCTTCTAAACGCGAGTTTGAATATAATTCAAACACAAACAGAACGCGGACCCACATTCGCGAGCTTGAGCACGGACGCCAGATGTCTCGCATATCACCTTCATCTAGCCTATTTATTACAACATATATAAAAATCGCATGTCATAATGTTCGTTTATACTAAACTCCGAAACCACTCAACCGAATTCAATACAACGGGAACAGGATCAGAATTGGAAATTGTGAACAGGACTGGGGTTGAAAACGAGTGTGGTAACATTGTGGAATCGAAAGCGAGAGCGGCAATGAGATTGACATCGATCGATACAAAAGATAAAATAATTCATTCTATGTCCATACTGACGGAGGTGCGGAGATTAACTAAAGGGCAAGCCAACCACAAGAAAGGGCAGAACAACGTCTTCCAGGCCAGGTGGTAAGGTATAAAGTTTTGGAAACGATATTTCTGAAACGAATTTCGCGCTAAGCAACATAATTGAAGGAAATGAAGTTGTATTGAAATTGAAAGCGAATAAAAGGAACTTCAATCATTTCTATTATATCATGTCAACTAGCTTCCGCCCGTGGCTCCTCCCATGCGATTCCTTCATTTTGTGTATTGACTGATCATGCTTTTAGTAATGATCCCGATCGCTAACGCGCGGTCGATTAATTTCAATCAGTTTCATTTAGTACAATTCAGGTCGATTTAGATCGTAGTCCCGTTCTCGATCCTGGTTCCGCTCTCGAATTTGATTTCGCTACTGCTTCCCATTTCAATAACAGCTACAGTATCAATTTCAATTGTGGTTCCGCACTCGCTTTCGACTTCGGTTCCGTTCTCATGGTAGTGATATTTGTAAAGTGTAAATTCGCAAAATAAACTATGACGTACTTCAAGTCTTATTTTATAGCCTATGATATTAGAATTTGAATTTAAATTTCGTACTTGAATCTCGATTCTGCTCCCTGTCTCGTTTATGATTTAGATTCCGTTGCGGGTCACGGCTCCGATGCGGACGAAGGCGGGACCAATATAAAAATAAAATATAGGGTATATTATGACTACCCGTAAGTAAGAGTAAAATTAATTATTTTGAACTCAACATTTTATTACAAACATACCCTAGTTATTTTAGCTAATCTTAGGTTAGAATGCAGTCTTTATTATAAAAAGAGGACAATTCATTGTATTTATTGACTACTTTATCAACGAAAGTTATATGTAAGGTTTTTTCAAGCTTTAATAATCAAGTTATGAAATAAGTGTATTTTCAGATATATGTGCAGAGTAATTTTCTTAAATTATTTTATTCAATTATTTTCAATCAAGCCAATAAATACCGTAGATAATTCAAAAGATTGATGTATATATACATATATATATATATAGAATAACATAGATTTTTTTCTTTGTGTACCGATTGAAATGAAACAAACACTCTATGATACGGGGAAATTTCCACAATACATAAGTGAAAACCGCAATCAAATCGATTAAACCGTTTCTGAGATTTGCGTTCACAAACACACATAACAGACAAACACGATAATTCTAAAAAACGATCTCCTTTTTTACCTCGGTTAACGTGTAACGTGTATAAATTATTTTCTTTTTTTTTTTTTAAATAATTCACCGACACGACTCGTTTGCGATTTTATTGTATGAACAGATTATTTCGATATATCGACATTAGCTTCTTTAAAGTTTTTATTATAAAAACGATTTTTTTTTTCTCGAATTTTCTTATTTCAATACTAAAAAAAAATATTTTCTCGAATTAATCAAAAATATTTTCGCGAATATTTAAAAATACCCATTAGAAACTAGTAGGCCTTTTGTGTTTCAAACAATAATATTAATTACCATATACAAAAACATGTGTAACGTTTTCACTATTCGATAAAACATATTGATTATTAAATTTATTATGTGAAATTAATTTATAACCAAATAGATGCAGTGGCGATGTTCGCATCGTTAGAGATTTTTCTTTATAGAAACCAACAAATCTTTTAAATAATTAACATTTTCTCTATAGCAAAAAATTAATAGTTTTCTTGAATTCTAGTCTCTTTTTATCTTTTACTTTTATAAAACCATAGAAACAATATTTTCAGGGACCAAGTGGTTATAATAATTAGGAAGAATTTTGAATATCATTGCTTTTCACAAATATTTTATTAATACACAATGTGTATAATTTTAGTTTATTACTATTATATATTATTATTTACTATTTTACTGTAATCCACTCTATGGCCTTGAGAACACGGTCTTAATAATAACTCAGATTGTTTCAACATTTTCAATTTTGTGTTCTAAATATGTTGTTCTTCCATTAGTGATATTTCTATTAGAATGTTATCTCTCAAAGTTGTGTTTGAAAAAAAACGAAACAGATGCACTACAGACACGCATAGATTCCGTAAATATTACAATATTTTTACCATAGTAGAAGATATTGTAAAATGTGTTATTATTCGAAAAAGATCGCTGAATCACTTACTGGATTTTGAGAAAAACGACTGTTCTTAATATTTCCACCAGTTCAATTATTAGTGAATAATGTAATTAAATTGGAAAACATACCTCCTATATTAATTAACTAGAAAAACAAATAACACTTGTATTAACCAAATATGACATTAAACTTTTAACCAACAAGTTTATGAGATTTCTGTGATCGCGTTCGAGCCGGTATATCTACGAAGGAACACGGCGTTCGTCGTCAAACACAGAACGTAAACTGCGCGCGCGCCGCCGTCAAGTATGAAACTTATGAAAGTCTTTTCTCGGAGCGTTCAAATAGTTGCCCACGACGGCTACGAGCCATTCTAGGACGTTGCTTGACCTATGTGCAAATGGGTAATTGGAAATAAACAATATTGAAAGACAGAATTCTTCTACATTCCAATTTATCTTTTGCCGAAGTGAGCATAATACAAATTCCTGGGTCTTTTATATTTACTCCTTCTCAACATCACAACCAATTTCGATTCCGCTCCCAATTTTGATTCTTATTCTCGATGCCGATTTTGATCTCGAAATCAGAACTAACGTCAAACTTAAGCGGATATACGATCGAAAACGAGATCAAGGCTCAAATCAGAAGTGACAGCCAGACTGGAAACTGATTCCAAAAGGAAACTGAAAAGAAGTCCGACATCGAATTCAGAATTAAGACCTAGATAGTAATCAGGAGTGAGAACTGCATCGAAACCAAAAATGTATTATGAAAATAAAAAAGAAAGAAATTAAATATTATATGTTGGGCGGTCAAAACCGCGGTCAAAAACCAATTTATATTTTTTTCTTCAAAGCTCTATCGTTTCATTATAACAAAAAATTTAATATTGATGTATGTAAATGTTAAATGTAAATATATTTAGTTGTTATTTGAAAAAATACTTGGATTTGGTCTACTTTATTCAATGTTATTTTAAAATACTTAAAACAATAATAAGTAAATTTATCGTTCAGATATTTTTTTGTATCACAAACATGAATGCGAAAAAAAAATTGAGGACAATTATACTATTGCAGAGTGAGTACTGCTGAGCGACGATATACATCGTCCATAATTAGCCAGCTTGATATAAACATAGGAATCAAAAACACGCATTCACGTCTAAGCAAACCTACCGACCGTTTGTTATGCTACCATTTTCACCATTGTCATGTTTTTGACACTGTGTCGAATAATTTTCAATAATTTCTCCTTTCTATACCAGTTCAATTTCAGAAGACAGTGATGGCTGTCCGCATTTTAATTGTAAAAATACTTTATTTTAACAAGAAATTGTATTAGAATTTTGTTTACGTGTCCGTGCTCCGTCCGCTCTTGCATACGGAATTCGCTGCCGTACGCTACCTCACACGTTGCTTAGCAATGCGTTGTCCATCCGTTTTGTACGTCCATGGCATGAAATATTCAACCTCACTGGGAACTCGGTTCAAATACAAGCCGCGTCCTTGAGGCCGAACAACTCTGTGATACTTCGAACTAACTGTAGAATTGAACTTTCCAACACATTCTTATACTATATAGGAATACGCACTATTTGCATGAGATTACTATATTACGTCGTGAACCGACACGGAACATACACCCGACAGACAAGCATAATTTTCGCTCTTATTAGGACAATTTTCGATTAGATACGAAAAATCTAATTTTATTTTACATTCTCTCATATTTAAAGATTCGAAATTTTTTTTCCAAAATCCCTTACCTTCCTTCATTCCTTCCGTACTTTATGTGATACTTTATGAATCTGTTTGCGACTCCAACTCGACAGGCTTAGAGCTGAGGTTACGGAAGGTTGTCATGATGACGAATTCACATAATTACATTACAAGAAGGCTTTTTTACTGGTTACGGTATAATAACAATTGCAAGATTCTCATTATTCAAAGATCCCGTGCGATATTTAGAGGTCTCTTAATTCTTCGTTATTACTAAGTGAATGGCACTTACGGGATCGGCCTTGAGTTGTACGCCTTTTTTACTGCCATCTTTATGTTGAGATCGTTTTCGAATTTTATCAATTTTGGCTGACTAAATACATAAATGGTGGAAAAACATTTTCAAATAATTGAGCTTTTCGGAAATTAGGTATGCTGATATTGTACATTCATAAGGTTACTTATTTATTACAGGCAAATGAATCAAGGTAATCTAAACGCATCAATAGCTTTTAGATTGCTACTTCTAAGTAACTACAAACGCTGTCTTGTTTGACATTATTAATGCATATTTATAGATGATAAAGTGCTTAGAAAGGGCACTTTATCTTTATAAATTGCTCCTTTTGTAATTTTCCCTAACAAGTGGATTCAATCTATACTTGTTAGGGAAAATTCTAAACGCGTTACCAATTTTTATCATTACTCCGAAGTACAGTGATGATTTAGTTCTGTTTTAGTTTTTAAAGTGGATAACCTTTTATCAATAGAGTAGAAAAGTGCCTTTTATTTTGAAATGGATTTTGTAAAATAAATCACTTGGTTTTGAACTTACGGTCTGTATATTCAACGCATTCTATCTCAACACGTGCAGTCGAAACTGTAAAATAAAAAACCATATTTGAATTTAAAATTATAGTTTAAAAACTAAAAACACTTTTAAAGCACATTAAACTAAAAAGTGAAAATAATCCTTAATATGAACTCAAAATAATGAACAATGACGAAAAGAAATACTAGTATTATTGGAAAAAGCGTGGAGCGCTTTGTGCCACATTTTCGTGTATAGAGCAACCACGCTTTTTCCACAATAATACTAGTATTTTTCATCATTGTTCATTAATTTTTTAAGTTCATATTGAAACCTTTCACTTTTGAATTTAATGTTTCACAATTTTTAAACTATATATTTCTACTTTTAGTTCGGTTAATTGGTAAAATTTGTAATTTTTAACAATACAACAATAGTTAATTATTAATAATGCTTATTACTGTTACTAAAACTAAATTCTATTACAAAACAGTAATAAATTTAGTAACAGTATTAATAAGCCACTTGCTTTCACACGCAGACGATACGTGACGAAATTATTCGATCCTGGCGATCCAGATCAGGATAAGAGGATAAACTTATCAAATTATTGTATTGTCATTGCTCCTTAATACGTACGCAAAGTTTGAAATTAATCAGTCTTCTTGAAATTGGTGAAAATTAAGCTCAAAGATTCCGTTACATACGTACATACATACATACATACATACATAGTTAGATACAATCCAAGCTTATAAAAGCGTGTTAAAAAATGAAACTCTTTCCCAGTCTTATTTCAAATATTGAATTCATTCGTCATTTGTTTTTTCCCAATTTCTGGCAATGAGGAAATTACTCGTCGAATGTCAACAATAATTTAACGCGACAAAATTTTCGTGCAATGATTTTTTATGAATTTCGTTGCCATTGAAAACAAAAACATTGTAACAGACTTCGGTTGGCCTGTCACGATATATGTCCATCCCTTGCCGCTGTTTGTTACTGGTTTAACGAGTTCAAATGTGGTTGCAGGAATATGATTGAAGGTCTGACGATCTGCGTGAGGGATGTGCTTCTCAGGCGACGACCGGAGATAACATCAATATTGTGCAGCTCACGATAGAGACTGACAAAAGAATGACCTATAAGCAGATTGAGTAGACGAGCTTAGGCATCGGAATGAGCCAAGTGCACAAAATCTTTCATGGAGATTTAGTGGTCAGAAAGCTTTGTATTTGATAGATACCTCATAATTTTACCGAAGCTTAAAAACTCCGTCGTGTTCATTGGTGCCGCGAAATGATAAAAAGATTTGCCGGTGGTGATTCAAATGCTGCATACGACATAGTTACAAGTGACGAAAGTTGGATTTACTGTTACGATCCCGATGCCAAAAAGTAGTCTGTTCAACGATTGTTTCCTACTTAAGTAAAATGAAGTTGAAAAGTCGCAAAAATGATGGTGGCACCTTACTTCGGAATGAAAGGTCGTTATGCAGTAGTATTGTTTTAGAAGATAAAAAACAGTGACTGTAGACTGGTACACTAACAATTGTTTACGTCTTGTTTTAGATAAAATTCGGAAAAAAACAACCTTGCAGTAAGATTCTTTTTCATTATGACAACGCCGCACCGCATACCGTCAAACAACTAAACGAATATCGAGAAAATAGTGGTTCTATATGAGAAGATCGTTCAAACGACTCCTAAGTGCTGGTGAACTAAGAGTTTCTCTCATCTCTTGGTTCCATCGAATACAGTGTTGTATTAATCTCAACGGACACTATTTTTAAAAACAATAAAATTAAAAATAACTTTTTTGTTGGCTCAGTTTTACTATTTCTATCGATTTTCAGACTGACGCACGTATTTAAATGCAGCGTTTGCATAGTAAAAATGTTCTAAAACATTTCTCATGCCGCTCGCAGCGACGCGCATATTCGTTTGGGCCTACGCAAATTCATAAATACAACTAGTTACAATCGAGCCTGTTAAATCGAACATCAAGAGAAATTCCAAAAAAATCGAGTTAAAGAGTTTTTTACTTATGGAGGATTTTGACTTAGGTGGCAATGCATTGCGGAAGAACCAAATTACTTCTGACAATTTTGCAATTTACTTCAAGTGGATTACTTCGCTAAAGTTTAAATAAAATCAATTTAAACGATTGATCACTCTCCTAAGACATGAAGGTTTCATTACTACGTTTCTCTTTACTTTATAAAACATTTTGGTAACCTGCACATAAGCTATAAAATCACTAGAGATCTCACGTAATTGGTGGATGTACTAACCACTAGACCAACACTATCTTAGAGGAGATTTATTTCCTAAAACGAAACATTATATGTTGTATAGATTAATACAAGCTAAATCGACAAGATACGCTACAAATTGGGATTGCAGCTTATTGAATAATGTGATTACAGCTTATTGAATAAGATTTTGAATAAAAGGTGTTTGGTATAAAAGTTTCTCGTATTGAGAAATCCGAAAAAATGTAAGGCAGACTATGGCGGTTATATTATATTTTAACGTAAAAGTTTTAGATATTTTAGCACACTTTGATATAACGTTCACTATGCGATAGGCGTGTCCATTATGTTGATTTCGTATATTGTATCAGGTTTTAATCATCCTGTTAATCAATCATCAAAGCATGCCCTAGAAAAACGTTTGTATTGAAGTAAAACTTCTTTAGGCGCACTGTATGATTTTTTTTTGGGAGTATCTTTGCTTCAATTGTTGCGGAAGTAACGCATAACAGCCTGTATACTCCGTTTTTGGAAACTACCTACCTGTGGCGGTTAACTGAAATAACTGACCTACCGCGGTTCTGCCAGGGGGGACGTGGAATAAATTGTTCCATTTGCAATATGGAGCGATTTCTCTATATGTTGTTTTTAAATAATCTATTAATAAAATACGTTATGAATAAGCTGTGCCCGTACTTTCTCTCGGGTGGACGTACAATGAATTTTTCCTTTTTTTATATATCGGGCGATTTAATCATATAATAAATACTTTATATAAACTGTTTATTGTAACATCACTTTCTTATTTTTAGGACTCGGTACAGAAGACTAATACTAAGTCTACACAGTTTGTCTGCCTGTCCTATATTTAAGAAGCTGTATATTTTGTACTGCAATAGGGAGCTAGTTAAAATTTTCATAGAATATGTGTTTTTGTAACGAATATCTGGACAGACAATAAAAACAACAAAAAATAAAAATTAGCGGGGGTCCTCATCCAAGAAATGTTTTCTAATCGACATGTTTTTATTTTTAATCTATCGTAAAAACGATAAAACATGCAAACGTCAAACTTGGTATCATACGTTTTAATAAAGAACAAATAGTAAAAACTGAAAAAGTGCTAATTAAGCTTGGGTTAAGGGTTCCGAATTTAAAAAAAAAACAATACGGTTTTATTTTCTATTCAACTTAAATTATAAATGATATTTGTCATAACGTCAAACAGAAAAGTTGTTAACTTGATCGTACAGCTACTTTTTTATTTATTCTCAGATACTCTTTTCATTATTAGGATTTTAAATCTTGAATAAATGAAATCCACGTATATTTTTCATGACGTAGCTCTGAATTCATAATATAGCAATATAGATCTGGATTTCTATATGAACCCGGACAAAGCAAACAGTGTTAGTAACATTTGCATAAATAGCTCTTAAGCGGCAACAGTTCACGAGAGTCCGCGCCGGCCGCGCTAAAGGCGTTTTCTCGAGTTGTGACTAAGCACACCTCATTCACCTCGCTACGAACATTTGTATTATAATCTTGATATTTCACGAAATTTCCCCTCCGCGTGAACGCGTGACGTAAAAAGAGAAATTTTAAAAGTTTCAAGTCGTTTGCCGGACGTACTATTAGGTAGATTTAAAAGGGAGACCGCTTATTTGAATTAATATTTATTTGGACTGTATATAGAGATTTTTTTTTTCGTATGAAATATTTACACAAGTGCTTTCTAGCGTTTACCCGCGGCGCCGTCGGCGCGAATAGAGATTTCGTTTGAGATTTTGGTCTTTATTAAAATCTCTGTAATAATCCTGGCTCTGAGCGCTCCAACAATGCCGATCTCATTCTTGCGCCCGACTTTATCTCCCTCCTTTTTCCACTCGCCCCCTCAATCTCGCTTCCTTCCTTCTCATTTTTTCACTTCACATCGTCTTTTCGACACTTCTCTTATCTTTCTCGATCCTTTTCTTTCTCTCCCATCACATTTCATTTCTATCGAAGCTCGCGCGAGAGAAATACTCAAATCCCATATTCTATATTTTTCACGAATAATCCAGAACATGAATCATAAGCGCAGAGTACATCCCTGCGACCTTCCACGATGTAAACACCGCCGTGTGCAAAACGTCTAGGACAAAGGAAGTACGTCCCCGCGACCTCTGCAAAGACACACCAAGGTGCCCGGACGAACCAAACAAAGAAGCATTCAACGACGCCCGCTGGATGACCGGCCACGTAGGACATCCCCGTCCCCCGTCAGCCTCACATGCCCCGCAGACGCCTATGTTCCAGACAAAGGAACCGTAGTCTATATAAGGACGGCGCGCACCCCCCTCCAAGCTCTTGATGATTAACTCTCGACCTAATAAGACAGTGCTATGTAAACGCTTTGTACGAAATATACTTTTTAAAAAGGTATTAATACAGTTAAATTATTTTTCTGGCGCCCAACGTGGGGCTGCAAGTGTAAAATCCACCATCTAAAGTTGTAAATTTTAGAAAAAGTGATAAAATCAGTGTAAATTCAGTGATTTAAATCTAGAAAGCTGTGTTATAAACTCAGTGAGTGATCCTCAAGACCATCGAAGTCTCGAGCATTGAAGGCGATTTACACAGGGTATCAACCCTTAATTGCAGCCCGAATCCTACAAATGCGAAAAATTACACTGCTGTAAGTACTTAGTGTATAGTAATCTTGTCTAGGTCTCACTGTATGTCCAAAAATCCTTCCCTACCAAAATCCCTACTAACCCCCGCTAAATTGAAACTCAACATAATGGCTACCTCACAGCTAGTTGATCTTGGAGGCTTAATTGCATCGTACGATGGCAACCCCCTAACAATTTATGGATTCATAAGGGATGTATAAAGGTTTATGACAATAAGTGGTGGCGAAAACCCTCAGAATTTATCAAGAGTGATCTCGAAAATAACAGGAAAGGCCAGAGAGCATCTTAGTGTCCACCCCCCATGATGGAACGTGGAACAGCGTAAAAGCGCTCCTCCTCGAGAAGTGTGAAGATCCGCGAACGGTCGACATGATACAGACCAATATACAGATGATGCGTAAACATAGCACTTACGCAGATCTATTAGAGAGATCCAAAGGAACTCTACCTAATAAGGGAAAATATATCAAATTGAACCCCACTATTAACGAAGATCAGCTAAAGAATATTATGAAAGTATATGAAAACACTGCCAGAATGACAGTTTTACAAACGCTCCCAGAGCATTTAACGTACTTATATGAAGCAACTGGAGGATTAGATTCCTAAGAGAGATGCTTATAAAATTAGAATTACGGCAAAACCAATAGCCGTAAATCAACGTCGAATACGACATTAAAACCAGCAGCTACAACAAACAATTTCAAAGGTACACCTCCACATCACGTACCTGTCCTTAATTATAAACAACCACATATTATGCCGCACCAGCCGCACTGGTCTAGAAACGTGCCTAATCAGCAACAGTGGCATCAACATTTCAAGGCGCAACAACAACCAGCACCCAGAATCGACAAATACGACACCGACGTCACGATGAGGTCCCGTAGCACCGGAAACACTGGAAACACAGGAAAAGGACCGCAAATCAATATAGGAAAAGGACGAGTAGTCCGAGAACTATATAACCAGGAGATACATCAAGACGACGAAATAGTTTATGACTCGGAAGGCAATGCGTATCGACGCATATGCGAACCTTACCTGACACAAGACGTACCCCCGGAAAGCGACGACGAATCTGGAGACGGTAATGATGAAAATTTTTACGAAGAAACAGACGTAAACGAAAACAAATAGCAGTAAACTCCTTAAACCCCAAACTACCCTACATAGAGTATAAAGACTTCAAAATATTAATCGACACTGGATCATCAAGATCATTCATGAATCCAGCCACTTATAGAGCGTACTTTGACGAAATCCCAGTACAGCCCGAGAAGTTCGAAGTGAAAACAGCACACGCCCTATCACAACACGAAGGCAGTATAACAACACCCCCGTGGAACCGGATATTTAAAAAACAAGTAGAAGTGCCGCATAAATTTTATCTTTTCCATTTTTCAGACAAATATAATGTTCTATTTGGATTAGATATATTAAGACAAGCTGGCATGGAAATAAGAGGAAACCAGTTAAAACTAGGAAATAACACAATCGAACTAAACTACAATAGTGAAGACATAGAAATAGACTTGGAAAATTTGTTTCAGCAATATAATAAAATTTTCACAGTAGACGTCACCGATAGCGTCACATCTAAGGTCAAACACGAAATTAAGCTGACCGATGACTCACCAGTATACCAACGCCCGTTTCGATTACCGCAAACGCAGCGTAAGGAAGTGAGAAAGCAGCTGAAGAAACTTTTAAAGGAAACGTGATACGCCCCTCTGATTCACCTTGGGCATCCCAGTACATCTAGTATCCAAAACCAGATAGTACAGGACACAAAAGTTTCGACTTGTGATAGACTATAGAAAGCTCAACGAGAAGACACGATCAGACCGATATCCGTTGCCTAACATCGAAGATATCTTGACACAGTTAAATAATTGCAAATACTTTTCTACCATTGATCTGACGAGTGGATATCACCAAATACCTATGGATAATAACTCAATCGAAAACAGCATTCATCACGCCGGAAGGACATTACGAATTTTGCGAATGCCATTTGGATTAAAAACGCACCCGCTACCTTCCAACGAATGATGAACGACATCTTAAAAGGACTTATTGGAAATATCTGCTTAGTTTACCTAGATGACATCATCATATACTCCGAAAACAAGAAACAACATCTAGAACGACTAAAGAAAGTGTTCGATGCTTTACAGAGAGCCAATTTAAAGATAAACAAAAATAAATGTAAATTTCTGAAAACAGAAGTGGAATTTTAGGACACAAGTTAACACCACAAGGAATAAGACCAACCCAGGATAAAATAGAGGCCATTACAAAGTTTCCCTTACCAAAACAGTTAAAGAAACTAAATCATTTCTAGGACTTATTGGTTACTATCGAAAATTTATTCCTAACATGTCGAAAATCATTAAGCCGTTAACAAACTTAACAAAGAAAGCCGAAAATTTATAATAACAGATGAGGTAAAACGAGCCTTTAAGCAGAGCAAAGATTTACTTACTAACGCCCTATCCTATCCTATCCTGATTACAATAGTACTTTCACTTTGACAACTGACGCCTCAGACAAAGCCTTAGGCGCAGTACTCTCCAGAACCAGCACCCTATAGCCTACGCCTCCCGTACCCTCAGCGAGACCGAGACGTTACAACACAACCGAAAAGAGTTGTTAGCAGTGCTTTGGGCATGCCAACACTTCCGCCCGTATATTTATGGAAGAAAATTCAATTTAGAAACTGACCACCAACCGCTTACTTGGCTATCAAAATTGAAGGAACCGAATGCTAAACTTACTAGATGGCGCTTACGATTACAAGAATATGACTATGACATCAAACATACTAAAGGCCGCGAAAACAAAGTTGCCGACGCCTTAAGCCGCATCGAGTTACAGAACAATGAAAGCAACGCAGCGACTGTGCACTCAAATAATGACGATGACGAAACAGGCATACCAATCGTAGACGGATTTGCCCATTCGAGGAAGAACAGGATTTTCCTACAAGAAAGTCCCACACCAAAATGGAGACGAGATAAAAATGATGTGTATATAAAAATACCCCTAGTGAACTTTGACACGGAATTCTCAAAAAATTGGAAAAAGTATATTGACCCTAAAAAAACTGACTATGCCGTAGTTACGCAAAATGAAAAACTATTTTACAAGTTATCCGAATTTTACAGAAAGAATGTCGATAAAAACTCATTGAAACTCAAAAGATATACAGAAATTTTAACGGAAATCAATGACAGAGAACAGCAACTTAAGCTTATGAAAAGCGCTCACGAAAATAATGACGCGCACATAGGAAGTACACTCATGTACGAAACACTTAAGAAACAATACTATTGGAAAAAATTAAAAGACGATGTTTTAAAATACGTACATGACTGTAGCATATGTCAAAGAAATAAATACGAGAGAAGACCGCCAAAGACACCTTTAGAGTATACGATTACCCCAGAAGCACCATTACAGATATGGCACATCGACACCTTAGTGATCGACGGTACCCAATACCTAACTATAATAGACAAATTCACTAAATATTTTGCTGCCGAAAAAATTGAAGGAAACGACTCAATATCATACATCCGATCCCTGACAAAAATTATTAAATATTTAGGAAAACCGAAACACGTCATACACGATCCAGACAAATTAATGAATTCTCTAACATTTAAAGAACATCTTACCAACTTGTTATCCATCGATGTACATCAGACAAGCATAAGGCATCATACATCGAACGGTGACATAGAAAGAGCCCACTCGACAATAATAGAAAAATATCGAGTGATACGAGAATTACACCCCGGCGAAGACAAGGAAGAACTTATGGCGTTAACGATAACATGTTACAATAGCACAGAGCACTCAGTAACTAAATGCACGCCACATCAAGCATTATTTGGTATAGAACCAAATCAAATTGAGATACCTGACGAGGCTATTCTGTTACAGAATTTTAACAAAAAACGTTATGATCTGTTAAGAAACCTCCATAACACGATGATAGACAACATGGACCTGGCAAAGGTGAAAGAATAAAAAGGGAAAATAGAAAAAGAAAGATAACTGAACCGTTAGAGAAAGGGACATCAGTTTATATTCCAAATCACAAGCATAGACGGAACAAGAAGGAACCGCCTTTCGTTGGACCCTATCCAGTTATCAAAACACTCCCGCGAAACACCTATCTAATTCTAGGTCCCCGAAACAACAAAATGAAGTACCATAAAGACGAACTCCGTATTGCAGAGTTGCCCTCTACGCAGCATGGCGAGTCGTCATGACATTCGAGCAACCCGACGGGCCCCTGATAGAAATATCGCACGGTCCCGCTATGAAGATCAACGGTCATTGGCACATTATACACCAAAAACCAACAGATATACTGTATACGCAAGTAGAAAATTACATTTATAATTTAAATACATCTTGTATCAAATTCAATTGTACAACCAATGAATATACCAGTTTGTTATATTACAAAGAAGAATTGATCGAATTATATAACACACATAAAATCAGAATGAAACGAGGATTAATCGATGGACTCGGATCCATAATAAAAGCAATATCTGGAAATTTAGATAATAACGATTTAATACATTTAGAGAATGAACTGAAATCAACACGTTCTCTTATCAATCAGAAAATTTCGATAACCGGCAAAATCTTTGAGACATTCAACTTACGATTGAAAAATCTCGAAAAAATAGCACAATATTTATCTAACGATTATGTAGCTATTCAAAGAGATGTTGCAGTCGAAAAAATGCTTCAACATGGCCAAATTTTATATAATTTATTAATAGAGACGCAAACCGCCATGGTATTATCGCAACACAATATTTTAGCTCCAGAAATAATTAATTCACGTACCCTTCAGGAAGTATATAAACAAATTCCGGAAATTAACAGAATAAAGACAAATGTGTTAACCCTCGAATCATTAAGTGAAGTGAGTGTTTATAATAATAACCCTTTAACGTTTGTTATAAAGATACCTCTAGTTGAACCATCGGAGTATGAGTTCATAACTCGGCTCCCCATAATTAAGGAAATAGATTTTAAAGTGTGTGAAGTGCTACTGACGAAACGGTTACAGATTGTTCGAAACGCAAATGGACAGTTTATTGTTTCAAAATTCACCCGGATTGACAATTTTTATATCGTAGAAATTAAGGATATATTTAATGTAAAGGACGAAAAATCTACAAATGTAGAGTGTCCAACTTTTTATGTAAGTAACGAAATTGGTATGATATACGTATATGTAAAATATCCTACCACTTTCACCTTTCAGTGTAGTAATGGCGATAACCTACGCGGAAACATTTTAATTAAAAAGGAATGTAATCTTAAAATGAACGACACATATTTTCAGAAAACGTTTGAAACAAAAGATCAAATATATACTCCAAAAATTGAATATCAAAATATTATCCCGGCTAAGCCCTTAAAATTCGATGAAAATAAAGAGAAATTAGAGCAACAGCTCCTATCGCTTGGAACTTATGAAGATCAGGTAAAAAACGCACGTAATTCATTACAACCCCTATATTATTGTACTCATAGTTATAGTCATTTTTGTATGCACTGTCATGTATCTTTATAAGAATAGAGATAAATTCAAAAACAAATATGTAACAGCTATTCTTCCTAGCAGAATAGTTAATGAAAATGTTAATATTCCGTAAATCCACACCTTTGTGGTATGTACTTTACTTTTAAGGGGAGGAGAGAGAAATACTCAAATCCCATATTCTATATTTTTCACGAATAATCCAGAACATGAATCATAGATACAGAGTACATCCCTGCGACCTTCCACGATGTAAACACCGCCGTGTGCAACACGTCTAAGACAAAGGAAGTACGTCCCCGCGACCTCTGCAAAGACGCTCCAAGGTGCCCGGACGAACCAAACAAAGAGGCATTCAACGACGCCCGCTGGATGACCGGCCAGGTAGGACATCCCCGTCCCCCGTCAGCCTCACATGCCCCGCAGACGCCTGTGTTCCAGACAAAGGAACCGTAGCCTATATAAGGACGGCGCGCACCCCGCTCCAAGCTCTTGATGTTTAACTCTCGACCTAATAAGACAGTGCTATGTAAACGCTTTGTACGAAATATACTTTTTAAAAAAGGTATTAATACAGCCAAATTATTTTTCTCGCGCGAGCAAATACAAATACATATTAAGATATTTGGTAGAGCCAAATGTGCATGCCTTAAGCGCTCGTGACATACGTACGTTATTTAAATTAGAGGTTACTGATAATATATGAGTTTTTCACCAAAAATTCTTTTTCGAAGTTCTTCAAAATTTTTCCCGAAATCACGAATTAAAATTATTATAAAATAATTGTTGTTGATATAAACGTATTACTAATTACATTAAAAATAACTTTGGAATTAATTCAAACGTTTGTAAGTAATTAAAAATAAATAAAAAAAAAAAACAAATTCTAGGACAGATTTGAACCCGGGCACGACTTAATGCTAAACAGTTGAACTAAATCATACAGCTGATTCTCGGGCGAAAATAGTTATTTTATTTTTGATATTACTATCGCCATCTGTTGGCAATCACAAAAACATAAAACATTCATTTCAATCTCCATTTCAGATATTTAAGCGAAATAACAGATCAAAACATGAATAACTGCGAGTTAAAATTCAATTACAGCTAATCGGTACTATATCAAGCTATGATTTTCAATACGGTTATTTCCAATCGATTAGTGATGAGATTGAAAAAGAAATTAAATTTAATAGTTAAATAGTTTTGTAGTTATCGTGATTACACGGGATTTTCAGGCGACAGTAGAAGCATACCTACGCTCGCGCTTAAGGCATGCAATAGCCGACTAAAAAAGAAAATAACAAATGTTAAATTGTCTGCATACAAAAAAATATCCAGACAAACAGACATGCAACGTATTTCATACGATGATAAATAGTGAAATTGTTCAGAACCGAACAATATTGGCGAACACAGATACGTATGTAGAGACAGACAGCTATTTGTATTTTACACGGCGGTGTGTTCTATTGGTGGAACAAATTTCAATAAAACCTGTTTAACTATCACAGACCAATGGATGTGCAGACAAAAAAAGTAACACATGTTTTTCCCCATGACTCAAGTTATTACAATACCAAATTTCATAAAAACCGGATTTTGCAGTTTAGCCGTTAAAACATGTCAGACATACAAACAGAAACACTTTCTGATTTATAATATTAGTGTGGGTTAGAAACTATCATACTACTCTTAAAAATAACTATAGAACGAGAGGGTAAACATAATTGTCAGACGGAGTATATCATTTTGCTATATCCAAGAAAATGGTAGAGATGGATATTTGATGACAACACAGAATGTATGGAATGTTTAAAAGACAGATGTTGTAATACTGCTGCTACAGAACGATATGGTCTGAAGCAATATGTAATGACTACAACAGAAAAAGGTATGTTGCGGTGATTCGGCAATACGAAAAGGATGAATGGAAATAGACTGACAAAATAGATCTATAAAGCGAATGTGTGTGACGAAAGGGACGATAGTCGCCCCAGAAAATTTGATGCACAGCTAATTGGTAGCATACCAGAGAACAAATAACTTCTAAGGATCCACGACGAGCTTGCACGAAAAAATTGTTCAATGTCAGCGAACCGAGTGTGATATCAAAGATGGTGACGACGAGGTAATCTGCTGTCTCTGCCTACCCTTATGGTAAAAAGGCGTGAGTTAATTAAAAGTGAAATCTTTGTTTGAACAATTCTTTTTTTCGTGCACTGCATAAACCCAAGGGGCGTCTCTCGTGTGCGGAGTTGATAGGGAAGCCGTTTTTACAAACTCCCATTACATTTTGTTGCTGGTCCCTTTTAATTTTAAAACCTAATTTCGTCCATTTAAACTCCAAACTCGCTTACGATGTGTCCTTTCTGAGTTGGCTTTCGTAATGTACATCTAAGAAAAAGTATCTTCAATTTAAGTCCGTTAAACTTTTTTTATTATTTTCAGTCAATTCCACTCCGAACAGCCCTCTTTCCGAATTGTAGCTAATGAAAGTTAATGTTTTTTATTCTGTTTTCTTTTAAACTGCCCACATTCGTGTATACAGTCCGTTAATGAAACTATTTTTTTAAATTGCATTGTAGTATTTAAATAAATTAAAGTAGATAATAAAATAAAAGCCCTATTTTACACCATCGTCTTCCATCGATTGTAATCAACTAAAATAATTATCTATTTTCATCGTAATTTATTTCGTATACATTTATTGTGCGTTAAATGAATACGCATCTAAATAGGGTTTTATTTGCCGTAGCGTCGGTCGGGCGAGGCTTCGCCGGCCGGACGCCGTTTCGGGAGCTGTCGGGAGTTCTTCGGAAGTTATGAGCCGACACGGGGACAGCGGTCGGGCTGGCCGGCGGGTGATCCTTTTGAGGGCGCGCGAACTGCCTAATAAGGAAGTCCTCGGACGGAGATACCGAATGAAACTAATTTAACAGTTAATACCTCGCGACGTCGGCGCCCTTTTCGGAATTATCATCAGCGTCGGACTCGCTCGGGCGGTTTTTGTCTCAAAAAACTTTATTTAAGGGTAATTATATAGAGCCAAAAGACGTCTCTAAGCGAATGAATATTAATCCGTTTATACGAATCACAAACGCTTGTATACTAGTATCTAGTAACGTTGTCGGTTGATATTGTTAGAACGACGGCATTTTCTATACGAATATAATACATATTATTGTCCTTTATTTGCGATTTCACTTTGCGGAATTTTAGGAGAAATCACTGGCATTTGAATTAGTGATGCCGCTTTAAAACAGGTTAAAATGTCAATAACAAATACTTCCTGTTTGAACACAGCTTGCGTTAGCATATCTTATCCAGTCCTATTTACATACGCTATGCTAGTTAATTTTTTCCCTTCGAATCTGTTTCGGTGTATGATTACGTGATGGCTCCTGTTGCCGCCTGCGCCGGCGGTCCTCTGTAGTATTGCTGGTCAATGGAGATGATGTCTGGTGTAGATGCGTATGAAACGATCATTTGGCGTTCGCATTCACTTAAATACCGCGCAATAGGATGTAGGTACACGTAAGATAATAGACGAAATAGGTAAAGTGCATAGGTCACGTGCAAAATTAAAATTTGTCTCCATCTCCCGTGAGGCACATTAATTTTCGCAATCTCTAATAGTCGAGGTATATCCTCTGCTTTCGAGAGTACTTTTGCTTTTTACTTATATCAAATTGAAATTGAAATTCAAATATGTCTTTATTGCATAAGTCATGAACAACACTTAAAATACTTTAATTAACGAGTGGTGTCGTGGGACACCAGGTAGGAACGAAGTTCCTTCGGCTAATGTACAATCGACACAATTTGCAAAAAAAAAATCGTGCTCAATTTTATGTAGGTTTTCTTGATTTTTCTCGTAATTTTGCTGATTAGTTTTTATTTAAGTACAGGAAAGTATTTAGATAATTAAGTATTTTAGGAAATAAAATAAATTACGTAAAATAAAAAAAAATACCTCGAGAAGAACAAGCAAGAAACTGGAGAGTAGCTCTTATTAAATTTATATTTTACAATCAATTTAAATATATAACATAAAGAAACAAACCCACATGAAATCGAACTGGTAATATCCATGAATATTTGTCATCTAAATATTCTAATCTAACTAATCGATTGAAAAAATGTAAATTATGATCAAGCCAAGTCAGAAGTTTATTTTGGGAGAACCTTTTCAGATATGATTAGCCCCTCAGCTGATTTACGAAAATAATTGTAAAATAATTTTATAAAACATCGAGCACATTTGATTCCCAAAAACACGCTGTATAGATCAATATTTTTTTACAGATCAGTCTTAAATTTCGTACATGATATTTCACTTGTTTTACTGAACGTGGATTTTACCCAACTATTACATTTCACTGGACTTACGATAACGAATTGGACAAAAGTACGTCCGATTTTTCATCACAAAATGTAAGGAAGCCAGGAATAACAATCACTGACGCTATAAATAGCAACAAAGCGAAGGGAAAGTTTATTCCAAGTGGTAAATTTCTCATAATTACAACCGCAGCTCTCCAGCGGGGGATGTGGAGTCTCTTAAATTTCTTTCACGTCACGGACGAGACTTAGTTAACAATGAAAAACGGTCGGCAGTTCCTACTGACAGCTCGTCACAATGACCGGACTCATATTTACCGCGGCGCTCTTGGCGGCCGGCGGCGGACGGAGGGGGACGGGTCTAGGATACCCCGCCGGCCCCCGGCCCCCCTCGGAGACCCATAAAGACAAATTATAGACCCTTAGTATTCGGCGGAGACGTGGCAGCATTACCAGCAATATCACGCTATATTGGACGGACCACGATTGATGTCTTATTGCAGCTAGATGGCGTACAATTATAGGGGTACCTATTATTATTGTTTCATGACCGTTTTATTTATTTTTATGTAACACTAAACTTCAGTTAACGCGGCAATGAACAATGTGATTCTGTAGATTGTATTGATTTTTATAGGTTGAATAGATTTTTTCAACGAGCACTGTTTACATGTTATATTATGTTATAACAAGCATCAGTACCGAAACTGAAAACTCGTGGAATATTTCAGTGCATGTGATTTTTATTTATCTGTATGTCTGTCTGTCACAATTATTTTTCTATGAAACTATTCGAAATACAAAGTTAAAATTTGGCATTAAATGATAGGAAAATGTAGGTAGCTGGCGGGAGGCAGCAATGTGTTATTTAAAAGGTTATTTTAAGTGTTGATCTTGTAGAGAAAAATATTTTCTTATTTTAATTTTGAAATTAAAACAAGAAAATATTTTTGTCTACTAGGTTAGAAATGCATCAGATGAAGCTGACTTCATCTGATGCATTTCTAACCTAGTTTATGTATACTCTCAAGATTAGGACTATATGGTGGATACATTAACACTTTCCAACCAGACTTTCTCAATATTTGCTGAGTGGCTAGAGATGTGTGTGGTCAGGTGTTGTCATGGTGAACAACTACAGCCTTCCTGTTGATCAACTCCGGCCGTTTTTTTTTCTATTTCTTGCTTGAGTCTCATCAGCTGTAGGCAGTAGAGATTCCAATTGATGGTTTTGCCCAGCACATGATTTGATTCACGTTAATATAGCGCAAAAATAAATGCATCATCAAACAGTGTCTAACTAAGCCAAGGGGATTAAAGTGCAAAACATGTTAACGACGAGATTAGCGATACTAAATTTTTAAACTTTAAACATGAAACAAATACTTTTGAGACATTATGAATATCCATATAATAATAATTCAACAGAAATAAAGAATTCTAATCGTATCATTTGCCATAATTTTCATAATCAAATAATAGAATTAATATACACTGTATTTTTACATATTAATGACCAGAGATGCCTAATACACTGTCCGTTTACTTACACCATTCTGCTTGCAGTTTTTGTCTAGAACAAGGCAAGCAAAGCACAAGACAGAAACAGGTTTTCTCCTATTTTATCAAAAAATATTCATTAAACGAATGTGGATTGAGTGTACTATGACAATTTTCGACTTGGCATATTATACATTCTCTTGAATTTCATATTGTGAACGCTATTTTTAAAGGCGTGACATGCGCGAGTGCGCCATATTGCATATGGCTATGGCAATATTAATGGGTGAGACCGTTCACACTCCTTTAAATCTGGCTCAGTAAAATGTCATATTTTTTCACTGCATCGAATACGATACGAATTGATACGGAAAAAAAATAGAATGCGGTATCAATACAGTGATTTAGAAAAAGAAAGGATATTCCATTGGCATTTTTTATATAGAATGCAATGCAATGAAAAGAAATTTCACCAAAATCTTGAATGTAATTTATTCTCACAGATTTAGTTTCTAATGCGTGATGAGGGGTGTCCCTGGTTGTACGTTCATTCGTGCACACGTTTGCGATAATTCATTTGTGTGTCGAGTTCTCAATCATGGCCGTACTGTGTCTATACCCTTCCACCATGTTTTTCTTTCAGTCTAAGAGACTTGGGGACCTTAAGCTCCCCACGCTGGCCAAGTCGGGGACTGCTAATTGCAAATGTCACCGAGACGGTGACAAGTCCGGGACCGATGGCTTAACGTACTCTCCGAGGCACACAGCGAGCAAGTGCCATTTGAAATAAATTACAAATTCATAGGTAAATTTGCCCGTGATCAGGATGGAACTCGACATCTTTTGGTTTCCCCGGGAAATGCAGAATAGGAAGTATGGCATAGCGAATACTAAATGAGAGTGTTACAATACACATCGGTACTACAGCATAATGCACACAGCGGTACATAGCAGGTATAAATCTTACTTAATATGTACAAGTGATATTTACGCTATAAAAAAGGAAATTACATTAAAGGAAGGTTTGCAATATTTTGATGTATGGAAAGGTAATTGTGACTCATATTATTTACGTCAAACATTCTTGAAAGGCAGACTTGGGACTGTTTACCCCAAGTGCCTATTGTATTTATATAGAATAAAGTTTAAGATCAGTAAAAAATTTTTAGGGTAAAATTGCTAAAACAAATCAATTTTTAAAAAGACTAGAACATAATCTCATTAAGTGCGCTGATAAGTTTCTTCAGATGGACATGTCTACTATATCTTTGTATCTCACTTTCTTATACTTTAAGTAATGATTAAATCTACATTTAATTAAATACAGATAGACGGTCACAACACTTTACATTATGATCTGAACCAATCACAATGTCTCTGTATACTGGTGAACTATTAGAGGGTTGATCGTGTAACTATGATAGCATGTATAGCGCAAGGCAGCGTCGCGAATTTGTGTCAAAATAAACAATATGACGGGTATATCGTAACGATCAGCGCGCATTTTCATTATTTTACGGCTTATTGCAACACATAAACACCACATTACAATGCAAGCCAGTTGTTTCCGCTAAGTTTTGTACACGTGAAAATTTACTGTACGCGACTTACTTGCATTCACATACAACTACTCGAAAACTCTTCATACAGGTAATGGGAAATCGTTTAGAAATAAGCGAAATTCGAGATATAAAAACTTGCCCGCCTACACGACTTTCCGTCAAATCTTTGCTTCTATTAAGTTACGTTGCAGAGAAGTAACTTTAAGTCTTGTTCCGTTACATAATTTAGCTTAGTCGGCTTAAATTTCGTAACAAAATAATCGGGACGCCAACTCCAGGTGCGCTAAGTCAGTTCAAACTTCGGCTGGATAGTTAGTAGTCGTCTTATTCCATAACTTTGTTAATAGTGGTATACTCTGCAATCTCTCCTTTGGGGCCGTACAAACACTATGTAACACAATTTGGGGAGAGGGGATTCAAACAACACGTTATGTAATATTGTTTTATTCATTTACTATAAAAAACTAGGGAATTAAATGTAACTAATTAAGGACGAAGCAATTGGTTGTAGCGGGCCGACAGACACATAAGAAGTGGGAAACACGCTTCCTCAACAACGAATACCTATGCTTTTGATTTCAAATCACTTTTGTCGGTGTTGGCATTCAAACCCTTAGTGACGACACAATCCAGTACCGTGAACCCAGTGATCATCATATTTGTAGATTATGGGCCGGACGAAAACCGCGCTATCGGAAAGTCAAGAACTTTTCCATTACACACTTCAAAAAATACAAACTGGACGCCCTATTCATAGCGACTAATGCTCTTGGGTGGAGCGCATACAACCGAGTTGAGCGACGCATAGCCCCCCTCAGCAAACGACTGTCAGGCGTCATACTGCCGCATGAATATTCTGGTTCTCATCTCGACAGCAAAGAAATTACTATTGATAATAATTGGGAAAAAAGCAAATTTCAGCACGCTGGCGAAACACTTGCTGAGATCTGAAGGGAAATGAAAATTGACAACTACGATGCTTCGGTGGAATATAGAAAGCACGAAGATAACTTGCAGGATCCAGCAGAACTTAATCTGAAGTGGTATAGCACTTATGTTCGTAAATCAGAACAATTCTTGCAAGTGATTAAATGCGCAGACGAATCCCGTTCGAATAGTGCATTGAACTCTGTCTTTCCGGATACTTTCCTGCCGCCACCCTGCCCAATTCTTCAAGCCTCAAACAGATTCGTAGTACCTAGTCAGCTAGACAGTTGTGAGGTTGTCCGTTGATCTGTCGCCTCGTATTTAAGTTTAAGCAGATGCCTTACGATTTCTTTTGCCTATCAGTACGATCTGATTACAGTCTTGGGCAGTCAGGCATGGCAAGATTGCTCAAAACCGTCGTGAAAATAAAGTACGGCCACAGCGACTTGCTGCTAGAAAAGCAAATAATCTTTACTGCATTGTGCGCCGCTGTGAAAGATCGTCTGAGAATGCTCGATTGCTCGAAATGCTGATTGGCTCGACGAAGACGAAGTTAATGCAAGTGGTTTAACGACTCTAGTACCTTTCTGGTCTGCTCTCCGGTAATGAAAATAATAATGAAAGAGTTTAAGTGGCTGGCAAACCCGTGGACAAAGGACCAGTAACTCCAATTGTTTTTTTTTTTTATATACCCACTTTTTTCAATTATGGCTTATTTAATTTTTGTTTTGTTAAGAAAACGTATTTATTTTGACTAAAATGTTTTACTTCAATTAGTTTTTCGTTTCTAATTGCATTTCTAATGATTAAAATAAATACCTTATTTTATCTTAAGAGTTTATTTGTAAAAGAAAAAGCTAAAATAGGAAAATGCATGAGAAAAACAGAGGTGGGTGAAGCCAAAAATGTATGTAAGGTCAGGGCCAACTTAGGAAAACGGCGTAATTAAATGTAAGATTAGTAGTAAAAATTTGTTTAAAGGACAACTTTGAGCCCATTTTAATATATTTTGAACTTAAACAATGTTTATCACATTACATGTCATGGGAGGAGGGAGGGTCAAAAATCTTTAAAAATTGCGTTACGTAATATTTGGACGCCCCCTTTAACATTTGTCGGTATATTGTTACTGTTTCTTGCAGCTTGCTCAATACGCTAAGTCAAGATAGTCTTTATGCAAAGTCGGGAGTTTTATCAATGTTTATTTGCATTACGCCACCCTAAATGAAAGAATTGAGGTCATGAAATTATAATAACTTTGTAGCACGAATTATAATTATTCAAAACATCATATCGCAATTTTTTAGCACCATCAATTTTCAGAGGAACTGTGCTATGTTACAGTCGGCCATTTCCTAAAAACTCCAAAAGGCATTTTTCTTCTCGTCATCCGATCTCAATGAATTAAAGTCTAAGTGTTAACCACCACGAAAATCCTTTCAGTGATTGCAAACATTAGTGTGTTCAAAAACGCGGACAAAATAAAAAAAAAATGTCTTTTTATGTTCTATTTATTTTTCCTACATCTTTCCAATGCGTTTTCAATAAATACATTCAATGTACTGTAATAAATGTATGTTTTATTAATTACTCCATTCTGCCTCCTCAGAGTCATAGTCTATTTTCTCTAGAACATAGACAATTGGCGGACTGCGACGCACATCAAGCGCGGGAAGCGACGTCACATTCGCGGCGGTTCGGTGCGCGAGCACACTGACCGAGATTACAATAAGTTCGCGGGCTACAGCGAGGGATAGCTATTCTGTCTTATATTCCAATAGCGGGAGTGAAATTGAATCCATTAGAGGAGCACTGGACGCTCGAGGGTCGCGCCCTGGTCTTTGGGAGGGCAAGTCGGCGAATAAGGTAAGCCTTAAGCCTCGCACAGACAGATTACCTCTTGCCGTCTGGCCACGTACAAATATAATGCAAAGACGTATAATAACATGACGCGACTATACTCTATACCATTCGAACCTAACGATGTATGGATGACTGTCGGTGTACACGATGTTCCAATGTTTAACAGTGTCGTTGTCCCATAATTCGGTAGCGAAGGAATTTAAGAATAATGAAATCTATAACACAGATATGGTAGACTTCAAATAAACTTACACCAAATAAACAGAATATTCAACCAGTTAACTGCTGAAGTATTTGTTTAAGACGCGTTTCGCAAGCCATTTTTGTAGTTTCAAGAGGTAGATGGACAATATTTGTAAGCAGACTTAGAGCATTCAGAATTTAAGCATACGTGTTATTACGACTTAAATAGATACATCAAAATTATTTTCATTTTTAATATAAATATTTCAATTCGAATAATACTGAATGAGAATCAATACTGTCAGTTTTAAAATAACCCTAGAGGATTATATAGCAAAAAGCTTGATTCAAGTAAAAAGTCGAGAGCAATCATACTAAATTAAAGTGCATACACATTAGGATGGATATAAAGATGAAGTAGAAAAAAAAGTAAACGTAACTAGAAGTTAAAAGGACAATACGCTCTTTAGATGTTGCCGGCTGCCCTGAGACAATCGTAAAACTCGGTTTACAGCGTGCCGCCTTCGTCGGCAGCTTTTTCTATCTCTTTAAATCGCGTTATCGACGAACTAAGCACGATCGACGAATTTCACGCGTAAATTTAAAATGAAATGTCGTGACGTCGTCGTTGCGATTTTAAAATGCATTCTGTACTAACGACAATTATTAATGCTGAATCAAAACTCATCTGATTGCAGATTTTATTTACTTGCCTAATATAACTAAAAGGCTTCAAATTCGTTTTAATTATATGAATACTTCATTCTATTCTATACACCATCTATTCTATAGATCTAATAGAAATCTATTTCTATCCTTTGTTCCTTGAGTTCTTGAAATAATAATTCAAGCCATTGTTGCTAGCGGAGTGATAGAAAGACTTGAGAGAGTGGACCACTCACTTATGCGTAGCCTCTATCATCACAACAGACCGGGGCCTTAAGTCAGATTCCTCTTCCTCACTCGTATTCAGTTTCACCATAAAGAGCTTCAAGACTTCAGCATCAGGTAGAGGTATCGTGTGACAAGATACCGATTACTTAAGCGTAAACGTAATTGTCGTGCTTACGGAGATCAGCACCAATGGAGACTAGTTCTTGTTTTAACCAATACAAGGAAACTTCGTTTGATAAAGTGTTTTAGGCTTAATTTCTGTGCGCTAAAATTTAACGCATATAAATCATTGGTTTAGACAAAACGACTTTACTCTGACGCCTGCAATCATTAATCGATTTTGGCGCATCTAGAGAGGTACCGATAGAGCGTTATGTCGTATTTATTTACTTACATTGGTTAAGAATATAAATAATTGTTTACGCGCTTATTCGTTTGTATTAATATTTATTATTATTCGGGTGTAATAATGTATTTTGTAATGATGTGTTTTATTACACCCGACGATTGAAAATGAATATATTATTGTATATTTATGAATTTTTACATTTCTAGATGTCACAGTTGATAATCAACAACTGTATATCAGTATATATCTATTAAACCAACTTATATGTATGAAAGTCATGTGCTGAGATAAACTGGCGTTATATAATAACGCTTGTCAAAGGAAGCTGCGGTCGCAGCGCGCGCGCAGGGGAGAGCAGGCGCGTTACGCAACCGACTTGTGCAAGTCCTGGCATACGCGATAATGTTACTAGCAAACTTACTTACACTTCATCATAACTGCAAAGTTGCCGTATCGGCCACGCACTGAATACGTTCAATGAGGTTTTATTTAATAATAGTAATTATAACTTACAAACATTTCGAACTACGGAGTAGTATTAAAGACTTATTTATTATTTGATTAATATAACAAAAGATTATTCTGTATTATATTTAATTTAATAATCTATACGCTATAGAAAATAATAAGAAAAACTACCCTCACAGGAAATCTAATACAATATTTATACATTTATAAGAACGTTTGGAAACAATAGCTAAAAGCGATTCATCGTGCAGAAAAGGAAGAGTTGGTTCGTAGAAAATACCGTACAAGAAAACAGCTTGTACGTTTTTCATCCAAACTGGACGAGTAAATATGAGGCAACGCTAGTTCATGTGGCTAATCAGCTAACTTATATAATCAACGAATACAGCAAAGGAATAATTGTGTGTACGACACACAATTATCTTTATTTCTTCGCTATTTTCCTTTTATACAAATTGTAAAACCCGAGGTCTGGATTATTTTTATAATAAATAGATGAATTTGTTAGTCCAGAAAATAGTAATACTTGTATAGTTGCTTGCTAACAAAACTGTTAAAGGAATATTTTGGGGTTTAGTGACACGGAAATAACAAATTGGGTTTATGAAAAAGTGTTTATTTCGAAATCACAGATAGACACTTCAATTTTATTTATTTGTGTAAATAGATAACAATTTTTTTTTATCTGTATTGCTCACTTTAGTATAGTACTCAAATTCAAATTTCTTTGATGAAACTCCAAATAACATTTCACAAAAAGACAACAAACATCATTTGCCATATTTGACAATTATACTATTCATACTCTGAAAATACTGTTAGAATACTAAAGTGTCTAAATAATTCAATAAAAATACATGAAATATAAAATGCGAATAAATTCATTATTTTTTATTAAGAATAACATTTTTAGGAGAATGCTCAATAAAACACATTACGTGATGTATATTTATGTACATTTTCCTTTTGTAATGCCCTATTCTTTTTCTTACAATCGTAAAACCAAAATTATCATAGGAAAAAGAATAAAAACCATAGAGATTCTTGTTATTTGTCTGTCTGTCCATCCATCCATCCATATATTACAACTTTTCTACGCCGTTTTGACCCAAAGATTACATGGCATTAGGTAGGTACATTAGAATCTTTTAACCGCCATTCTAACCCAAGGAGTACACGCCAAGGTTTCAGAACATTTAAGCATTCTAATTACTCTAGAAAAACAAGAAAAAACGCAACAAATACGCAATTTGATTACTTACACTGTACCTTGTTTATTGAATTTACCGATAAATTATGTATTTTTTCTTTACTGGAAAGGAGATAATTCATTTTCCATACTAACACTCTTTTTTTTGTTAGAATAAATTGTATCATCCACGTCATCTAATTCACGTCAAGAAAGTCTACTCACGCCAATGGCGTAAATAGCCCGTCGATGATATTCAGAAGGTCTAATAATATGACACGTTTGTATCATCACGTTTCGCGGGTCACAATAAGTTTTCCGAAGGTATTTCATACACAAGCCGAACCCTTTCTCATCCTCGTCACAGGGAATCATTTAAATATTTACGCCGTTCCGCGCCCTCGAGGATCACCATTCGATTCTCGTCAAGCCCGTTGCCGCCTCGATAGGCCTTTGCGGATCGTATACCATTGCTTCGTAGTGACATGATAATTTAAATTTTTTTCGATGTACATCGAGGGCTCAATATCCATAACTTTAAGTAGCGCTGCTTTAAATACATTCATGTATTTGTTGACACAGTCACAATCGTTAGTTGCTTACGTCTCTGGTTATGAAAGGGTTACGTATCGCGATATAGAGGCAAAATGCGTGCAGAACCGATGCACTCGGCCAATAGACCAAGCGATGTTGCGTTTTGTTAAAGAAAAAATATGTAAGAGACTTTTAAGTTAAATGTATCTATTTTAAAATATCAGCTTTACAAAAAGGTGAAAAGTCATTAGGACAAAAACCTCGAATTTCTTGGAATTTTGACTCCTGGCAAAAATCATTAAATACTAGCACTGTTGTCTTTTATTTGTGCCGCTCCGACAGTGGCTTATGTGATAATCTGGGATTTTTAAGAGATTAAAATAAAAACGTGGGACGCATTTGAAATATTTCTTTTGGTGGGCTTGAAATCATACTTTTCTAGACAACTCGTTCATTTTTATTTACGCAATCGATATACAATTTTTTACGTGCCCCACTTTTTGTAGTAGATTAATTATAAACCTTATAAGCGTTCTTAGCTCTCTTAGAAGGTTGTATGATTTATTTAGAAATTGTAACGTTTTAAGAATTTTCGATGCTATACTACAACTACCTTGAAAATCCAAAAAGAAATACTCATTTAATAGTTTTAAGTTTCCATTTCTGCCGCCAGTCCCCTAAGACCGCTCATTGGGCTTTTTCGTTTGTTAATTTTTTATGATTATTATTTTAAAGATAATGGTTCGAATAAAAGCTAGGCTTACCTAAAGTACTCGTATTTCTATAAAACTTTCTTAGCTTTTTAAATAATTATCATCATCCAGCTTTCAAAACACTGCTGTACAGAAAACGATTTTTCCGCAACAATATAAAGCTGTACAAACAACTTTGTTCCTTAAATTATTTAGCTTACACTTAAATTATTTAACTTACACCTAAAAATATCGTTTTATTTTTTAATTATCATATATTTATTTATTAATTATTACATATTGATTTAATTGTTATATATGCAAAATTTTTGTTTTTCTCGTGAAACTAGTGTCAGATTGATTTATACTGTACTTCTATGTTGTAAGTACGAGTATTACCTCTACCGTAGATATTCTTTTTTATTGGTATTACATCAAACAACTGAATTATGTAATTAGGATAATCATTTTAGGTAAAATTTGGATTTGTTTATTCGCGCCATCTCTTAGTAAATGATTAAAACTGCAGAATAAGTAAAATATTAAACACACAGAAGAAACTACTTATTAACACAGATGTCACTACTTGTTTATTACGCAAACGCACACAATTCCGTACTCAGTTCATAGAGAAAAATAATATAGACTCAGTCGTCAAACTCAATTAATACAGGTAGCGTTGGGGTCACCGAAGTTGTTTCGTTGTCAGACGTCTTCGAGGAAATCAAATTTTCTAGTTAACTTCAACGATATGAAAAAATATTTTAATATTCATTTACGGCGGGTTACACCAAAAGCAAAAAGGTAATTGCTGTAATTAGTATATACAATCTGTCAAATCTTACGGATTAGGTACATTTACTAGTTACATGTTTACTGTTGGTATAACCTACTGTTAATCTGATAACCGTAATATCAAGCAATGTATCGAAGAGCAAGACTATAAATGGTGTCAAGTAGCAGACAGGTTAGCCAGTTCAATATGAACAACGATTATGGTGATTCGAAACGATTACAAAAAGCTACGGGTTTGTCGAGAGACTTGGCACTGTTCCGCTATATTACAGGGAAATGTTAAATTTTGTCCCAAATGCTACTTTGCGCTCAAAGAAACTCAATTTGACGGAAAGCTGTTTCTAAATTTCGAAAGATGTCTTGTCTTCGTCTAGCTCGTACAATTGGTAAAGCCCAAAGTGGCAACCGTAGGCAAAATAATGCGGAAGTATATTGTGATTGCGGACATCTCTTTCACACCTATGTAATTATTACGCTATCGTATCAGTCACTTCCTTCAGTCTGTGTTTGTAAATATGTCGAAGAAATATATACTCTATGGTGATGCTTTCAATTTTGACAAATAAATTATAATATCCATTACAATATCAGAATTTTCCATATAATATCCAATAATTTCAGATTTTAAACTTTTTAAAGTTAATTGTGTATTTATTCATATTATAGAGTCAAAACGCACGACGAAATAATTTTTATGAAATTGACGTGTTGCGTTTACCCATAAAAAAAAATCCAATAAGCATTCTTTATGGATTGCCGACAGAAGTGAAAACTTAAAACTATGAAATACGTTTTTTTCGTATTTCAAATTAAATTTAGTAACAAAATTAAAATTTCATAATTTATTAATGAAATCGTATAAATCTCCACGAGAACTGAATATACGTAGTTATAAGGTATACATACATATTTAACTAGTCCTCCTTGCATGATGCCTAATTTAGATAATTTTTGAAGTGAAGACTTTTTTATAAGGGCTTTGGACAATTTTTGTATGGGTAAAATACTATTAGTTCCCGTCAACGACATGCTTATGTTAATAATATATCTGTAGTTATAAATACGACATGTTAAGTTTGGAAAGCAGTGAAAATATAAATACTTGTATGTAATATATAGCTATTGGCGCGCGCGCAGCGGTATGTGTACACATTAGGCTAATTAAAAAAATTCTCGGAACCATGTTGAAAAGTTTCGTTTAAGATGCCAAGATAAACCTTGTAAAATATGAGCCCTTAATATTTAAATGGTCCGCATCGCACTTTTCGATTTGCCATAAGAATAACACAGGAAAAATTTTTTCTACTTACATTTTTATAACTAACAAACGATACTTCGTACTATAAAGTTCTTCAAAGATTTATATAAAGGATTGAAAAAGTTATATCGAATGCTCTACAAAAAAGGTCATAAATTATTTTTCTATAAATCAACTCGGTAAAAGTCATATTCACTATCAATTTAGGCGTTTTTCTTTTGTCCAACTTGTTGCTATTTTGTAAGTAGTAACATAATCCCATGGATATAAAAATTTTGGAACATCTGATCAAAAACCTGCAACAAGTACTTTTCTTGATGTTAACCTAACACTACCTAAAGAATTCTAAAAAGACCGAAACAGGTGGAATTAATGTGTGGGTGCAAGATCAAGGCTATATGGTGGATGTATGAACACTTTCCAACCAGACTCCCTCAATATTTACTGAGTGGCTAAAGATGTGTGTGGTCAGGCGTTATTATGGTGAAAAACCACACCATTTATGTAATCAACTCTGGCCGTTTTTCCTTTACTTCTTGCTTGAGTCTTATCAGCCGTTGGCAGTAGAGATCCCAATTAATGGTTTTGCCCATTACTCATAATGAATAATGGCCTTTCAATCCCACCATAGACATAGTATAAACTTATTGCGAGTTAATCCGAATTTCGCTATAGTAGGTGGAGCTTGCTTACATTTTGACCATGATCTTTCGCGCACTTTTTTGTCGTAGGTAATCCATTTTTCATCACTAGTGATCAATCTTTTCAAAAAACGGTTCGGTTTCATTACGTCCCAGAGAATCCGGCGCCTTAGAAAGCTACAAAACTGCAACCAGACGCATTGTTATGGAAAACTTTATTCAAATGGTCTCTAGCTTGTTCTATGTAATGTGCCAAGCACTCGTTATGCATCCATGTCGTAATCCGCCTATTTGACGGTAAATCTTGTATAAGAATCAACTATTATTTTTTTTTAATTTAGGTTTCTAGTGTCATATCTAAGATCATGTCATACACTAACCTCGTCATGCTCTCGTTTCTTTGACAGCTGGTAACCCTTATTTACAGCCTCTTACACATAAATAATCGTATCCCATAATTTGATATATGATTATTAAAATTATATATGGGATGCATTTTAACGGAGTAGTCTTTTCCCCTGGCTGCGATCCTTTTCCCGACTTCCCTCTTTCTTCCTCAACTTACCTGTCTTTATCGCCTTCCCATTCCCTCTCAATCACCAAGTAGTGACATATTAAAATTACCATTTTTTTTAAAATAAAACGTTATAAAATATGAATGTATATATTTCCTTTTATTTATTCTTTTTTCTTCAAATTTTATTAAACAGGTGAGAAAATTGAAATAATAAATGATTGGTTTATAGGAAAAGGCGCTGATTTAAGGAAATTAAAAAAAAATAGTCTTCATATATCTTTATTCTTTATATAAAAAAATCAAATGCGTCCATTCATTCCTCGTCTCGGGGTAAATACAATGTTATTTGCACGCAGCGGCAAATATTCAGAAAATAGCATTAGCTAATTATGACAACATTTAGCTAGCAACAATATAACTGTAGATTTAATTAACATAAGCATTTATAATACATTGTGATATCGTGGGCTATACCCTACGCCTTCACTCATCAGAATCGGGAGCGAAGGCCTAGTCCATTGGTACAATAGAGAAAAATATTTTAAATATTACATATTTTACATAATATATTTCATTACTATTACATAAGACTAACTATTTTTGCTATAATTTCGAATACTCAATGGCATAATCACGTATAAACAGAAAGTGAACCATAACAATAATAACTATGATAAGTACGAAATGAACCTTACACATAACTGCTGGCACAAAGAAGACCTTACACGAATTACACGACTATGAAAAAGTAACTACTCTACCGCCACACGCCACGCATGAAAATATGTATGCCGTGTGGTTATTATACACAATAAATAATCATGGAATGTCATTATGATTTCATCGAGTGCTTCTTTTTTCACTTCACAGGCGCGACGGAGTGTAGACGCCACATATACAAAAATAAATCTAAATTCCTCCCGTTACTATAAATTATAGCAAAAATATTTTTGTTACTATATAGGCCACGAGAGCGTATATCTAGATATGGAGACCGACTCGCGTAATCGCACAACGTCAGTCGTCGCAAGCACTGCCGTCCGGTGCCGGCGCCGCGGTATTGCTGTCTCCGACCACCGGCACCTGAAATTCATACCATTACGATTATGCCATTATATATTATTAAAAAAAAAACGAAAAGGAACTAAATGCATGCCCCTTAAGTTAAAGCCTTTATATATTTACCGTCTAGTGGGCGTCAGCGTACAGCGTAGTGGCGATGTAAGTGGTGGGGACGAAACCCTCTTCGCGGGTGTGGTGGCGGCGCACGCGGGTCCAGCCATCGCCCGCGTCCGTCTCCAGCACCAGTAACTTCTCGCCGCATTCCATCCGCATTGTTGAGCCCGTGCCATTCGCTACGCAAAAGGTGAATTTATTATTCTGCCTTACGATACGATAGTGTTATTACAACACTTGCCTCTTTCTGTCGCGTCCTCCTCCGTCTCTCGCTCGTTCACGCGTGCTTCACTCCCACTCACTCACTCCCACTTTCTCATTCCCTTTCGCTCTCTCTCCCAATCCATCTCTCTTTCTCTTTCCCTGTCTCTTTCTTTCTCTCTCTCGCTCGCCCTCACTCTCTACTATGTTGACGCAATTGTAGTTAATTATACATCGAAAATACAACAGCATATTTTGTTAGTTACATTATTCAATCCATTGCCATTACATTGCGACCTCTATTCCGCTACAAGTCATCAAATATAATAATTATTATTTTTAAATTGTCAAATGTATTAATTATATCAGAGAACACTAAATTACATTTGTCTTCATCTCTCCACAAAACATTACATCACTCTGTACTTGTCCACGATTTTTATCAAGTAGAGTCTAATTTTATACTGATGTAATAGGCTCTTTTTTAGTTTTTGAGCAAGTAAATTAACAGTTTTAGTTATTAATCATTGAAATACTAACATGATGGTATAATTTAGACTGCCGTATTTTTTTTCAATTAATCTTTCATTAACTATATTTGTTTTGTAAAAAATCATTATAGGTATTTTTTTATAATATGTTCGATATTGCGAATCATTATTATCACATGACCAATTGACCACTGCAAAGATTTTAAACAATGTTTTATTTGATAAAAACGTCATTTCATGAAGTAATAAGATTGCAATATAAATTAAAAGTACATGCAACTGGTGTTTGCAGAATTCCTTGCTTTCGTGTATTTATTACTACTTTCTCAAAGTCACTAAAATATTCATTTCAAAATAATCGTGATGAGTTAAAGAATATATTGACCAAAACTGAAACATGTGATAATTAAAAATGAACTGATTGTCAAAATAATTTTAAAGTTAGGTTTACGGCGATAAATCTAAACAAGCTAAGTCTACATAACTATAGTCAAATTGTTATTTGTTAGTCAAATATAATACATTTTTATTTATTATCATATTATAAACGTAAAAAGAAATACCATATCGTCAAAATAATATTGAGTGCTATTAAATTTCTGTAAATAAAATTCAAAATTATATTAATAGAAATCTGCAGTAAGACAAATGTGGTATATTTACCTTCAAACGGATAAAGCGCTCTACAATAACCTAGAGGCTGGAGGTCTGGCTCGTAGTAGAAATCGAAGTCTGACTCGTGGTCATTGTCATGGTCGGGATCCGTGTCGGCGTGGTCGTGGTGAGCGGCCGCCAGCTCGCCGCCCAGGCCCGACTCGGGCGAACCGCCGGCCGCGCGGACCGCTCCGCCGCCCGCGCCCGCGTTGCCGACGCCGCCGTGGGTCTGTGCGCCGCCGGCGCCCGTCGAAACGGACGACTCTGACGCTGACCGTGACAGTGACTCGCTGTTGTTTGAACCGATACTGCGCAATAGCAAAGTAAGGGCATAAAGATATAAAATATAAATGGAAAGAAGTAGAACATTATTAAAGACGTTCTAAAAAGTTAATTATGAAACAAGTACGCACAAATTGATTACAGAGGTAAGCCGATTCCCATTTATCTACTATTAGTGCAACTGTGCTTACAAATGAATGTAAACTAAAGTATGATTTTAGTGTTTGTTGTAGGCATGGACATAGGAAAGCTCGTTGTTATCGCCTATTATTAAAATGCAATAATCGTATCGGAAACGAGGGCATCTCGTGTACGGTTGTTGGTTTAAAGCAAACAGAGCCGTAACTATATGATTGGGGAGAAGTTGTTTGCAAGTTTTGAACAACACATTGTTGCTCAAATCAACATGGGAAATTTGGAGTTAGCCTGCAAGGTCAATTGATACCTGATTATTTATTAGGTTCAATTTCTCTATATTAAATAATATCTTAGCTATCTCCAAACATACTTAAGCAACTCGACATTAACAAAGCCGACAAGTGTCTGAATCAATTACATTTATAGTTCGTAAATATACATATTTACGAACAAAATTAAAATTACAAATACCTGTCGGCGGGCGGATGCGGGTGTGCTCCGTTTGTGCGCGCTGCGGGGTGTAAGGTGGCGGGCGGCGGTACCGCGTTGCTCGCCTCAGCCAACAATTCCTCAAACTTGCGCAATTGCGCGCGTAATTTCTTCAACTTGTCACAGCATTCGTTTAATTGGCCTGTACCGCAAACCTTCACGTTAAATTCACTTTGTATTTGCACTTTTTACAGTGCATGACTTTTTATTTAGTCTTGAAATGTATTATAAAACTAGTTTTTACCGGCGGCTCCGCCCGCGTAGATTTAAAATAAATTCTTTCAGCTTTTATATATTCTCATTATGAAATCAAGCTCCCGATTGTTGTTTCGTTCTCGATACTGATTTCGATTCTGCTAAATTTTTCCAGACTCTGATCATAGTTAGCCTTAACTTAGCAAAATTTAAATTATTACTTAATTTCATGTCTGTCAGAGCTTTAGCATGAAAATTTCATTTCTAAACACTTAAGTAAAACTTAGCCTATCGCAAATTCGATGTATACTTTACTTTACATGTATACAAAATTTCACTTTGATCGTATGTATAGGTCAATAATTATAACGGAACAATAAAAAAAAACCTCTGTAGATTTATATATTAGTATAGATATAGATTAAACTCATCTCACTTAACACTCACTAGCTACTCCACCGATTCAAAGCTGCAAGCCCTAGTTCTATGCAATACCATCCAATTGTACGACAAAACGATTCAAGATATTATGAATAAAACATATAAAAAAACTAACTAAGACCAATTGTAATACTGAATAGAGCCATTATCTTTAACAATTATATCCCACTTTTGTCATAAAACAATAATTTCGGATTTGCATTACCCTTATTATCAATCTTGACAAACAAAACAGTGAGCTTTACTTAAACATCAAATTGGAAACATCATAGATTTTTCAATAAAACATGCTTCAATCACATTTAAATTTCATCTACTTCTTGGCCATAACTAGACATGATTTATTTAGTGTATCATTGTCAGTTTTAACATTTTTTTTTATCCTCTTTGCTTCAATTAAGTTGTTAAAAAAACACTAGATTCTATAATAATATTGAATGAATTACAAGCAGCAACATAATAATATCTATCCAGTTTAATATATCATCAGAGTTCTTAAGAAATATGATTTTTTCACATTACCTTCATTTATATATATATAAGCACCTTCCGATTGAATATAAACTACACAATATGTAATGAAAACTTACCTTCGACAGTCATTGGGTCTCCTAGTGTGGGATTTGATTCATAGACACCTTTCATCTTCATCAAACCATCCATTGCAGCTTGTTCTTGTGCAACCTTGAATAATCGTCACAAATAAATAGTAATTATTATCGTGGTAAATAAACAACTACAATGAGGTACAAAATGTAAATTCACCTGCTTACTTAACTCTTGAACTTTTGCTGCCAGTCTTTTCTTCTTTTGATTTGGTGGTAAATCTGAATAATCCTCCTTTCCGTCCACCGAAACGTTATTCTGAAAAATTACACTGAGATTAAATTTTTCATTGGGACAATCAAATTAAATAATGGTGCAACAAACTACCGCCTCATCAAAACGTAGATTTGCAAATATGTAAGTGGGGAGGGGTCAGTTGATAAATTTGACAGACATGCTCTAAAATCAATGTGGTAAATTTCAAATACAATTTTTGAATCCTAATAGAAAAAGTATGTTAAAGAACTATAGTGTTACAAATAGTAATATTTACAGAAAAATCACACAGCAATTTAAGGTGAAGCAAGAAAATAAAAACTAGTAAACAATATAAACAACAATGAAAACAGAAGGGTAATAAAAACAACATAATTTAAACTGAAATGCCTTTCCAAAAGATCAGCAAGATTCAAAAGTCCTAGAAGATCTTCAATCAACCAACCGTTCGTTTAAATATCAATATTTTCAGAACTACAAAATATCAATGAAAAGAAATAATTTAATGAAGCTCATAAATTATACTTTAATAATTTCAGGCAATAAAGATACAGTATAAAGTCTTGTCACATACATTTTCATTTCATATAGTATCTAGTATCATACTTCAAGATTTAAATTGCTTGACATATAGAAATATTGTCAAACTGTTAGCTACTACTACAGGTGGACTATCTTTGATAGTGGGCCAATAATTTAACTGTGAGAATGGTTTCTAAGGTTATGTTACAACAAAAACCCAAGAACTTAAGATAAACAGCAATTAAAAAATTCAATCAATAATTATCACTCATGATTATTAATAAAGATCTGTGAAGTCCTTAAAAATAATTTCATATTTTGTTTTATGATTTTATCATATATAATAAAAAAACTACACACAATACATAAATGTGTATGAGATATTATTGAATAAGATAAGCCAAGTATATTAGTCAAAAGGTTTAAAAACAAATTAAGTTGAAATCTAGAAGTGACATCAAGATAAAATAAGGTAGTTTTCGAGTCTCATCCCAACTCTTAATAGCCAAGCGTATCAAAGCGCCACCACCGATACAAGAAAATAGCTCGGCATACGACCGACTGACCTTGAAGGAACTGCACGCCTCCGCAATCCGCTGCGTCGAAAGCGCATACCAGACGACGACCGCGCGGGACACCACAGAAATAAGGTTAGATAGGCATTATGACAAGTGAGCCATACCACCGCCATGCCGGCCCGGGGTACGCAAACCACAAGGTGAAAGCAATAAAATGCAACTACAACCAACTAGGCTACAGTAAGCGGATCACTCGATTATGACAACGTAATCATTAACACAAGGCCGATAGAAAGAACTTGCCTAGCTCTTACTTGAGCCAAGACACTGACTAATCGTCGTCTTTGACATTAAAATAACAAGTATGTGAATATTTTTTTAATACACATTATAATACTATAGCAATTTAGAACTTGACATTGTATTTTTTTTGAACAATTTTTTTCTTATGTACCTATAGTACATTTAAATTTTTATTTAACTAAAATTATTTGTTCTAGATTGACTGTTTTCTATCGACCTCTGGATACCTATGATGGATGCCGAATTATCATCGAATTTATGATCTAGTTACAGATATCTATCATAGGTTTGGCACAGATGACCCAACATGCATATAAAGCGCTAACTCCCCCAACCAATGGGTTAACTTACGTGTTGTGATCGACACACGGCACCGGCCACCGCCAGCACATACAACCAATGGCGAGAACCGATGAGACCATGTTAGGTGAGGAGTTTGAGGGGGGTCAGGTATAACAAAAACCAAATTAGTACGTCTATAATATAGGAGCGGCTAAATGATATAAAACAATAACCGATACAAAAGCAAAAAATTCATATAAACTCTCATCTAAGTTTATAAATAATATTTACCATCACTTTGACAATACCATAACTAATATTTGTATTGATATAAAGCATGCTCTGTAATAGATAACTTTGCATACACAATTACAACAATATTTTAATAGCAACACTACATTTTTGAAAGTCACACAACTGTATGCCAATAGTATGCCAAACTACTTAAATATTGAAATGTAAGCACACACAATAACCTATATTATTCATTAAACAGATTATAGATTTTAAATGCGATATGCGGTTATAATTGACATTACATGCCTCTATGCAGAATTCATTCTTGTTTCTACATTTATTTTTTTCTAATAACAATAGGGATATAATTATTTATTGAATAATGAATTTATTTGTATAGAAATTATGTCTCGAAAATCGAATTCATCTTTTCTGTATTATGGATCAGTTGAATACAATACCACAAAATTATTGTTCATAGAATATATTACTGTATGCAATATAATAATATATAGAAGGAAAAAAGTCTTTTCACATATTGTATAAATCTATATAAATTAAATGCACTTCTATATAATTTCTCATTTTAAATAATGTATACCATATTATATATTTCCTTATATAAATATTATTTTTATCACCACATAGGTAGTATCAACATTATACTGGCTTAGAATTTTAGAGATTTACAGCAAAAAATTGCAACATCACATTTCGACAATGTTTCTTAAATGACAACTTTAGACTACCAAAACAAACGAGTTCGTCAGTAATGGTAGTGATCTAAGGAGGGCAATGTCAAGACATAAAGTGAATACATCAACACATATCAGCCAAGTTCTCTCAACGCTTCTTAGTGGATATAAATGTATGAGGTCTGAAGTTGTTGTGGTAGACAAAGACACTTTTATGTTTATCAACAAAAATAATTTTACCTTGACACTTAATTGCTCATCTTATCATAAGAGTGAGAATCAAAGGTTTGCCCAGACAAAGCATACTTATAATTGATAATATTTTTCAATTTGACCATTCACCATACATACAACTTCTCCTTAGTTTGCATTTAATTGATTTTTTTAAATTATCTCTTAGAAGTTTATCCATGCTTTGACAGCCCTTTTTGCACTTTCTTACTCTATATGATCCTTTACATCACCCATGATTAATTATTTCAATGATGGTTTAGTTTTATCTTATTTTGTTTGACTTTTCAGTTATAAAAAAAATTGTAAATGGAAGGACATTTCATAAAATTTGTTTTAGTAAGATTGTAAGGCATCCAAACACCGAGTTTTTTTTTTTTTTTATAGCTAGACATTAACAAATGTCATAACAGCAATTTGTGACCAGTATTTAAGTTCTGTAGCAATATTGTAACAATTAATTTCTTGCACCACTCCTTCGCAGTTGGTACTGACATTTTTTGTAACAGGGCAATAAGAGCGCTCTCCATCTTTCACACTAAAATTTTCTGAGTAAAAGTGCTAGAATCACATTTATAGTACTTGTACTAATTTTACTTTAGATCTATAAGCTGTACAAACTTTGTTTACAGCTCATGTAGCATTTTGTCTAATGTATCAAATTATTCTGCTTTCTGGTTTTTTATTAAACAACTTTCATATCATAGGAATAGTCTCATTATTTTCTTGTTTCCATAAAAATAATTAAACAATGGGCTTTAAAATGTAATGAAATAGATAATTAAAAGTTTCCCATAAATCAGACATAACTGGGAAAATGCTTAATGAACAGTAAACTTTAAATCAACTGAACATTCTAAATTATCTTGAAATCCGTTTACAGAAAATGATTTTGAAACTGTTAAATAGAACAATAAAAAACATATAAAACATAATAAAAACATATAACTATTTACAAAGGGTAGCAGACAATATATGGGCAATCTCTCGAATGAAAAATTTCTTTACTTCATAAGTAATAGAATTACTTTTGGTATTAACATTAACTCCCATTTAGAATGCTGATTCACTTTTTGATTTTGCTCAAAGATACATGATTGATAGTCAATAATAACATTTGAAACTTACATGAAACAGCCTGATACTCAAGCAGTTCAGTCCCACAGGTTTTTTCGTTAATATATTCAGATACAGCATAATAGCCCTTATCACAAAAACTTTTTTCTGAATGCAAGTTTTAAATTCATGAAATGACAAATTTTGAATTTCAACTGAGACATTATTATAAAAGAACACACAGTTCCTCTTAAACGATTTGCTAACTTTGCTGAGTCTGGTTTTATGAGCAACAAGATCGTTGTTATGTCTAGTGTTAATATTATGAATGTCGCTCATTTTTGGAACGATTTCATACTTCTTTTGACATATATCAGGTGTCAAATCGGATTATGTCGGATTATGTTTTCGAATTTAAGCAGCAAAAAATACAAGAAACTAAAAAAAAAATTAAAACAAAATTAAATTGGCAGCGATTTGTCTCAATTTCTAATAAGTAAAGACTCCTGTAAACTATGATTTTGTCATGACTTTTGTCATTGTCATTCGCTGGCACCTACAAGGCGCCCACTGCACTTGTCACTCGGCAACAAATAAATAGTCATTCTTCTAATGGATTTCAAAGAAGCTGTTTATTTATGCCTTTGAAATACACAGAAAATATATGAAATGAAAAAAAACAAGCCAAGTAACGAATCAAATTCCTACATGAAGGGTTCCATATCACTGTGCGATATTGAACATTAGACACTTATTTTTTTAAAAACAAAAGTTAAGATTGAACAGAAAATGCTTAAACAAATACATTTTTTTCACATGAGACCCCTTTTATTTGTTTTATTGCCAGTATTAAAATAAAGCAAAAAACGCCTTTCTACAGATAAAACGCATTCAAAGTAAATATGTTTATTATTCAAAGGAATAAATATTTGCAATATCAGAATCATCTGTAGATTGCTCGTACAGTTGTATTGCTTGATTTATAGTTGTACTGCACCAATGATAGTATAGTTTCATTTGACTGTGGAGAAGAGATGTTATAATGAAACATTTACATTGACTTAGAAACTTAATTTTGTTACAGCTTCAAGAGATCGCATAACTGTATTTGCTATTAACTTTCACTTGATGCCAAATCTAACTCGATTCCTCTACGTGTTTCTGAGAAAAAAGAGTTTTAATAGACAAACAGATGAACATATTGATAATGTAATAAATGTATAAAGGTTTCCTATTATGGTATGGAATTTTAAAATAAGAAATAAATAAAAACATACTAAAACAGAAAAGACTCTTTTCCTGTCCTATTATGAATTTCACTAATAAGAATATCACTAAGCAATTTCGGAATAAAAATAGAAAAGTTTTGATGTTAGTGGTGACTTTTCGAAAGTTTTACATTAGAAATAGGATTTAAGGTCAGATAGTTGATCAAAACAAGTCTTTATTTTCAAATAATTCAGCAATTATTATATCTGACTAAATACATATTGATAAATCGAAATTTATCGCTGATTACATGAATTTTTAAAATAGAGATTTCTCCCACAACAAGAAACATTTTGTTTCTATAAAAAAAATAAAAAATGCAAAACCAACCTTATTGGAGCTGAATATAGAGAGCAAGCCACCTCGTTTCTTGACCCTATTTGCTGAGACGGTACCGCGCACGGTGTGGTGTTGGTGGTGGTGGTGGTTTTGATGATGGGGTGGCGCCGAATCTGTGGAGTCGCTACCTCCGCGTTGTTGCTCCTCGAACGAGTAATCGTCAGGAGGAAGGAAACCAGATTTATACCTATCTATCACAAGCTGTGTGTCCTGTTGATAATGTAAAATTTATAAACAAACAAGAAAGGGTAGTATTACAATGTTTCTTTAAGTAATGTACCGATTTAGATTAGAAATTATGTAATGTACAATTAAAACAATTTTTTGTATTCTATCCATACTTTCACAGCATCACTTTTGTTATTTGTACTAAATTGTTCTACATTGATAATTTAATGTGTATGATAGTAAGGTATTTCATTAAACAATAATGCAATGTTATTTTTAATAATTAATGATTTACGAGGCGTAATAAATTCCTTATAAATTTAATAAAAATAAAGTGGTTTTATCAATTTTGCTTCATTTATTAGGGTGCCGCGCCAAAATGGCAAAAACGGAACCCTTATAGTTTCGTCACGTCCGTCCATCCGTTCGTCTGTCCATATGTCACAGGCATTTTATTCAAAAACTACACGACGTGTATTGATGAAATTTATAGTGTGTCTTATATTAGTTTGGTAGTTAAATAACAAAAATAAATATTTCAAAGGTGGGCACTCCATACATGTAACAAGCTGAAAAATTTTTTTTTCAGTGAATATCAACGAGTGGCACATACTCGGACAGTTCTTTTAAAAACAAAGGTTTCTAAGCAATTTTTCTGATGACGTGAATAATTTTGGAAATGATCGCTCCAAAGTTGCAGAAATTGTGTCCCCCCTCTATTTTTTAAACTTTAAAACCAAAAAATATGAAAAAAATAATGAAGATAACGCTTAATAAATGCTTTGCATGAAAATTATTTTGAACATTGTGGAGTATACTGTTTTTGAGTTATTGTCCAAAAACTGCGATTCTCAACAAAAAGACGTAAGTGCCATGAAGATACGCTCTTTTGCTGATGCACTTTACACTATAGTAATAATCGACATACCTACTTGTTTTTCTAGTTATAATCGACTAAAGTTGACTATTCTGTGCGAGAAACATGGAAAAAGGGTAACAATATACTTTTTACATCTGTATTGCATTTCTTTGTAATATATGGCTTCGGAAGCTTATAATGAGCATGGTTCGACATGCTCTTGGTCAATTTCTGATATTATAGTCCCGCAATATTCAAAGATACAAATAGGCACCCATAACATATTCACACAACTGATCGCTATGAAGCGAAACCTTTTGTTAATGCAATATCTGCAAATTTTTACACTAAAATGATGCCATCTTAAAAATTTTAGATGCTGCTTTTATACATATAACTTTATACCTGATACATTCATCTACACCGATTTTTGGTTTATACTTTTTGTATTTCACCTTACATAATTATATTAGATAAAACAAGTTTTAACAGCGTGGAAAAGTAGGACAGTTTCCAAACAATTAAAAAGAATAATAGCACTTTAATTTATTTATTTGTAGCATGTGCGTTTTTTTTAAGTCAATACTTTATGTTGAATTACTTATTTCGTAATAATAATAAGTATTCTTATTTTATTAAGAATACAAAATATCATATGCCAAACGGCAAATTGTTGTTTGTATGTTTGCATTTGTTTTATTCAAAACAAAACGTATGGTGTAAATTACAAGTGTACAAGATGCAGGTGGGGGAACCATACATGTTCTGTAATCGCAACAAAATAATCATGTTAAGTTGCATGATAAAGAGTCAGGAGACTTACTTCTTTCTCATTAATGCTGTTTGCAGCCTGTACCATTCCATCTAGACATTTCATAATTATGGGAAAAACTTTTTTTTCGACGTCTATTGAGCTCAACATAAAGTTTTTTATGTTCTTTATCCTTTTCTCATCCAAATCCTGTAATGAAATTATGTTTGGTCATTAATTTCTCCATTCATGTAATTGACAAAACAATAAGTTCTGTATAAAACAGGAGTCAAGCAAACGCCAAACGACCGCGACCCAGTTGGCTCGACGCCAACGATGTGTGCCTATGCAGCGACACAAACGTCAGCGGTGTCGTTTTCACGAAAACATTTCAACAAGGCATATTTCCGTATACAGTAGTTTAAACGTGCATTAGTAGAAAATTTCATGATACACACAAATATGAAAACGTTTTTACAAATGTTATTTAGAATTTCTAAAATATTAGCCCATTTGGCTAACTTTGGTCAAGGAAATAAAGTATTGCAGAATGCCCATTTATATGTTATTCTGAATACTTGGATATCTACGTAAATTCAAATTAGTAGTTTTTAGAAAGTCTCTCCTTAATCGATTTATTTTATTGGTGTTATAAAAGTAATGTAATTGCAGTGACAACACTCAATATACTAAACTAAAATAAATTAAGACTTTTTTTACTTATATTTTGTAACATTTAAAAATATCATTGCCCTAGTACAACTTCTATCAAAAATATTTATTAAATTTCATTTTACGTCAACAATATAATCATAAAATTTTGCAAACATGTTTATTAAAATGAAAACACTCACCACTATCACCCGTAATTACCTGTAACTGTTTGAATGCGTAGGGTAACCTCTGTTCGTAGTGCTGCCTTTGCGCCTCGTTTGTTTTACGTATCTGTTCTATGTACTCCTGCTTAGCATCCTCGCACGCCTGGCTGCGTGACTTCATGTTCATCTTCTGTTTCTCCACGTCTGCACGACTACAAATAATTGAACACTTAATTTACATTATTTATTTATATGCAAATTAATAAGGATTATAACATAATAACAAAAGATTCATAAGTCAAGTGATTCAGTATGGCCGTAGACGGCATTCTGTATTATCTAATCACCATAAAATAATTCGTACCACTACTCAAAACAATTTTATTTCCAGAAAATTTACAAAGACATATCAATAGTATAGGACTTGTATTTTTATTGGTCTTAACGAACTAGCTTTTGCGCAACTCCGTACGCGTGGACAAACAATCTCGATCAAAATTTTTATCTTCATTACCATTTCAATACTAAACCTGATTTCATTATAAATCCCAACAATGATCCTATTTTCCATTTAAATTATCTTCCTTTTCGTTTCACTCTCTCGCTCTATTTCCTTCTGTCCACCTTTTAGTCCACATCTTTCAAAACACTTCCTTCTTTTTCTCTTCTTCCTCGCGCCCTCTCCTCTCAACACTTATCGACTTCTATATCCTCTCCTTCTCCAAAGAGATAAATATTGAAATATATATAATTCTTTTATTATACATATATGCATGTAGTATATGTGGGAAGATAGTTAATTTTTTTTAATATATTTAAAGTAGTTTATAATAGGCAAACAGTTAGTAGAAACAAATACATCTGCAATTTTTCTTCCAACCTTTACTAAAATTATTACTGCTATAGCCTACATAGCCAGATAATGTATTTCCATACTTAAATTTTATAAATGGACGAGTAGGTGTCAAGCCACAAGTGTACAAACAAACAGAAATATTTTATATTGATACATATATATATGTTCGTCTTTATGTGTGGGTAATTTTCTAGACTATACATTTTTAATATTCTACTTTAACCTGACAATATCAATCAGGTCATGACAACGAGACAAAACCCTTTGACGTCCCGACGTCCCACCTTTGAACAAATATTAAGTATTTGAACAGAGTCCAACATAGTTCTTTACTGAACTTTTAGGCCAAACCTAAAAGAGCAGGCGGTATTAAATAAACTATTATACAATGAAGTCTATGCATGCCCACTAACAGTTGTTTTGTAAGATTTTTTTTGAACAATTCTGTTTTATTTGAGCATACATAGTTTAAACAAAAAAAATATTTAAACTATGTATGGAAACTCAATGTATATGAGTTAGTAGTACAAGTTATAGAGTACCTAAAATTCAATTCATACATACAATACACATTTTATTTTATATAACAAATGAATTTCATGTTATATTCTATTTGTATTCTAAAATTCCATTACGTAACATAATGTGTCAATGTCTTTGAAAAACCACAATAACAGTTCTGACTAAGGATTATTGTTACAAAGTCACATACATAACCTAATTTAAAATGCCTTGGAAAACATGAGTCAGGACGAGTACTGAAACCAATCATTTTTCTTAGTGCTAGAAATATATCCCAATTCGAGATATTACCTCATTTTTGCCCTATTTAATGTCCAGTTAAAAAATAATGGCAAACTGTAAAAAAAACCAATCCAATTCAGTATACCATTGGTATAATGGTATACTGAAAAACATTATTACGATGTGAAGTTTTATCATTATAATTGTCTTGCAAAAATACAAATAAACAGAAAATCCAAATTTCGATATGGACAGAGATCATTAAGACAATATCTTTATCAATTATATACAATACAAATAACAACAAAAACATATTACACAATTTTTTTCGACCCAAGAGGGAAACAAGAGAGAAGCTGCTCGCTACTTAGATATTAATCTAAACTATATAAACCATATCAACCTATACTTACCTTAAATTTAAATCGGCATCTGCCTTCTGGAAGGCTTCCAAAGCACGTTCCGACTCGCGCGCCGCCCGCTCGTACGCCCGCCGCGCACGGTCCAAAGCGCTGATGGCTGAATTCAATATGGCCATCTGTTTTGCGCCTTCGTTCAATTGAAGCTGAAAAAATAATTACAAAGATAAGAAAAAGAAACAAATACAAGAAGTGGCAACTAAAATAAGAATTTGTTTTTATAAACCAACCATACGACATCCGGCCAAAATTAAGCACCTACCCTTTCACAGTAATCCTCACCAATTCTAACGCTGTTATTCTATTTTTTTTTATTTTTCTTCTAAAAATCGTTCAAAATGGAGCCCTAAACTTTCATCAGCTGGTGATTGCAATAGGAATAGAAATGGAAATTGCCAGAAAATAGGTGGTTTAAGTTCAAAAGATATATTTGGTTACGTCTGTATTACAATACTATTCTTCTATGCACTGTAAACAGGTGGAGTTTCAGTACACACAAGAAGGGTATTGCAATGCAGAAGTATGCAAGAGTATGCGCTAGAGCGTGGTTGTTATACAGAAACCACCCCTCACTATTCATACTTATGGACACACAACCGCTATGAAATCTTTCAAGTGAGAAATCGCATCAACAATCTAGCCTTGCGGTATGAACTTTTTGTGGACGACATGGTTGTTAATGAACCAATTAAGCATTGCCTTCATTTACTAACAAGACATTCGTACCTATTTGAGACGCTCGCCGCCTACCTTTATGACTAACTTAGTTAATTGCCAATTGTAAAGTTAAAGCAATGTATTTTGACGTGTTTAATTTTTCAACTTTAACAGTTAGTAGTTAACAATTGCAAATGAGAGTTTGAAGCACAGCGCTGACAAATTACAATTTATAAAGATATTTTTGCACGCAAATTTAGATGCGAGATCGTAAAACTAATTCTTTACTTGTATCTATTGGGTATTGGTAACAAGCAAGGTTCAAAAGAGATTCAAATCCGACATCAATTCGGGATCGGAATCGATAGCAGGACCGTGATCAGGATCAAGAGCGTATGTGAGATCGTTACGTGATAACAAAATTACAGCGTTGCTTATGTTAGATGTAAGGATATAGGTTTTTCTGGTGTGAAATCGAGAACGGGACCAAAATATGGATCATGGTTGATAGAATCAATTGATATAAAATATGAAAGAATTCGTTGTATGACCACGCGGGCGGAGCCTTGGGAAAAGCTAGTCTCCGATAATCACAACTTTTGCTTGTTTTGACAATTTTCACGAATTCGCCGACACGATATCGCGGTATCGTATAGATTTTCAATCCCGTGTGCACAGTACATAATGTAAAACATGTAGGTCACCAAACTGTCGCTATGAAGAAATAAAAACGACTGTGCTTGTTTTTTACTATTATCTAATAGCTAAAGGTTAGTTGCTTATTGTGATAATAGAACATTATAGTAGACAGGTTAAACAATATATTCATATTATATTAGTTTTAGTCTATAGTGCATTTAATGCATTTTAATATTATTTCTATGTACAATAATTTGTTGCAAAAATTTCGCGGGGAAAACCGTATATAAACGAAATAAGAAAAAGCATTTAAATTTGGATATTGTTGCAGTCATAATTGTCATATTTTAGATACTCTACATATCAAATAATGTATAACTTTTCGATTTTTGCATTAAATTTCGTGAAATTTCCTACATGCATGTAAATACTTAAAATTGGTGCTAAAATAGACACTACTTATTTATTATATAAAATAAAATAATGCGAGTGTCTATATGAGAACTGCCCAATTAGAGGATAGAAAACGACTTTGAGAAAAATGCTTAAGGGATAACGGAACTTTGAAGAAAGTGTGTAATATGTGCTCGTCTTAAACGTCCCAAGGCAGTAGCGGTATTGTATTGTGCATAACTGAAAACGTTCTCGCACACTTCAGTTACACGCGATACAAACATCACGTGTACTATCTATCTGTGCTGTATTGTATATCAATATAGCAATACACCACGCAAAACCAATAAAGAAAAAGAAATCATTTCACTCGTAAAATTATTGTAATTTTTGTGCAAACGTATTAACGTCGTAGAAGCGGGTGAATATACGAACTTAACGGCCAATTTAACAACAAAAATTTTAACCGCGAAAAGGTATGACTCGTTTTTAAACACATTACTATGTTTTTTATGTCTTTCATGAATTCTAATTCTGAAAATATGTAAGATATTTTGCAATAAATAATACACTTTGTATTGAATGGAAGAGTACACGTCGATAGCCTACAATTTCACCGGGGCAGGGAAGGATCAAAGAGCAGCATTATACACTGATTGTCATGAATAATGCTTTGGGAGTGCTGATACATGCCGAAGCGACATCTACGAATTCTTCTGATAAAAAGTTAAAAGGATCATACAGTCACCGAATCTGAAAACTGCGGCAAAATAGCATTCGATTACGACTAAAATTAAGATAAAAAAAAAAAACTAGTGTTAATTATAATGCTAAGACTTTTAATTTCTGCACAGACAATTGGCCGCCATAATTTTATTATAACCGCCTTCGAAAAGGGAGGTTCTGTATTCAAATCGTATGTGTTTTTATATATATCCGCAATTTTCTCAAAAACTACTGATCCGATTTGAATGGGATTTTCTTTATTAAATGCACATTCTTTTCAGGGAAGGTTTTAATGTGTATATATTAGGATCTAATGAAAATCTTCGGATATATTTCAATAAAAAACAGCAACAAATAACCCGCAATCGCTGTGATCGTATGTCTATATAATGTTTTTACTTTGCGTGTATTCATATGAGTGTGCAGTAGTTATGCAAATATGCAATTGATGTGTAGCAAGCAACGACAACAATAGAAATAGGATTGATCAATTTAATGTGGAAGTGGATGAAAATGTGATCTGTATGAATTGTAGAAATTTTATATTATATATAATAACTATAATTTATTTAGTTAGTATAAGAATAATTTGGTAATTGCACTCTAACTAACAATATAAAAACCCTGGAATGATTACTAGTAGACAATAAACTCGGGATCGGAACTCCTTTTTCACTTGCCCCGTACAAAAGCAAAGGAGATGCTGGGCCAATTTTCTTGACCATGGCTTAATCGGCATGTAAAGCAGCTAATTAATTATAAAATTATAACTGAGTACGCGATAATTAATCAATATGAAAAAAATTAATTTCTGGTTCCAGCTAAAGCAAGGCAAAAAATATATAATCCATAAACATGAAAATGAAATGTTAAATAAATGAAAAAGAGATTTTCTCCTAAAGAGACATAACTGTGTCTGATCTATATTTAGCTGGAACTGACTCCAAAAACAACCAATTAGTTATTCTTAAAATTATTTGAGTTTAAACAATTATTTACATGGGTTTTTGAAAGCAGTTTTTATTTTTCTTTTTTTTGTCCAGCAACAAAACGTCATTCTTGTTCCATCGCGTACCTTCCTCTCCTCGCGCAGCTCCTTGGCGAGCAGGTGCAGCTCACGAACCACGTTGGACTGGAGATTCTCGGCGACCACCTCGCGCTGGCCCGCGAAGTCGCTCAGCTCTTGCAGCAGCTGCCGGAACGCTTTGCACGGTGTGTACCTGAGCGCGCGCGCGTTCCGATTTAATAATGAATGATAATCTTGTTAGAATCTACATTACAATCATTATTTTCACATATACCGTTATACAAACAATTAAGACGTTAAATGTATATTTAATTCAATAAAAAAATTCTTAAATCTTGAACAAACTAACCCATCCTCCTTAGTATTGTAATGATATATATATACAATATTACAGTATTATACAGCGTAAATATTGTACGTAAGTAAAATTCATCAAAATATAATACTTTTAGTTTACATTACTTTGTGTGGTAATTTTTTATAAAAGGAAGTTACTGAAAACAGTTTTATTAATTTCTAGTAAGCAAACTTGTAATAAAACCACCAAAAGATAGCTATTCTTTTTCAGTTCAAGATATCTTGGAGTTGGACCCGCTTTATAATCGAAAGCAGAAGCAGAATCAAAGTCGTAAAGGAAACTAAAATCAGCAAAACCGGTTTTAAAACAAAAGGTAAAAAAAAATTAATGATTTTTTTCTAAGCTCGGACGGACGACTATAGTCGAGGTGCCTACGTCGCACCCGGATGACGGAGATGTGAATTGTATATTAAAAATGAGTCGAACGTAGAGAAATTAAGTTTAAAAGAGATTTGAAATTATTAAAAAATTTACTCACTGATATTCATCCTCCTCTTTTCTCTTTGGCTGATAATTTTTGACCAACCTCCTGCAATTCAAACAGAAAAATATTCAATTAACCAAATTATACAAAAAAATTGTCGATATCAAGTCCTCATTTTCACTTTTCTAGCAGAGAAATGGAACTAATGATATAAGAGCGGACCAACCGGTCCTGTGATTTGGAACAACTCGCGCGCATAACTCGATGAGCAGGATATTACGTAAAAAAATTCGGAAGGATTATTATCGTCACAAGAAATTCGTGATGTTGAATGCATTTTATCCATTAATGGAACATCGAATTCCGGTTCTGTTGAAGAAAATATTACTATTAAACGACAATTTCGATGCTAATTAGCGCCAGTGAAAGTCAACGGACGACCTTCTCTACAACTGATCGTTCGTAATACGGTGTTAAAAAAATATATCAAAACTGGTTCATCAAAATAGCCGATTCGTGTTCGTTTATAATACATGCGTGTTGGGTGCGTGTGCATGTGTATGTGTATGTGTGTGTGTGTGCATGTGTGTAAAAGTAATAACGACCTTGCGGTCGTGCCGCCTAATTGAGGACTTACTAATATCAACTAGAATAGGATAGGACCTTGTCAACGTAACTCAACTAGTACACTTCTCACGTCCGGACAACACTTATGACAAACGCATATAATATTATACCTATGTATAATTAAGCTATTAGCATCAGTGACTTCTGATCGTTCTACTTTTGTATTGATTATGTAAACAAAACACATATCGACAGATGATGTTAACGTTTACCTGAGCTTTCCTGCATATTCTAACTCGATCGCACACCTCTCCTTGACAAAGTTGCCGTATTTGTCGAGAAATTCAATTCCTTTCTGTGTATGGGCGGCTAAGTTATCATATTGATCCTGTAAGAATGAAAAATATACATATTAAAAGGGTGTAAGCGCATACTTAAAGGTGCTTAACATTAATTCCTTTCATAGAATCCTAGAAAAAAACAAAGCAAATAGGTAGTATAAACATCAATACATGTATTTCATTAGCGGGGGCGGGAGGAAATGCTATCAGCGTACACGGCATCGCCGCGATAGGAAAACGCTTCATAACGATACATTATTTTAAACACGTGACGTTTAATTGTAGCTGATCAAACATTAAAGTGTTGACTATTACAATAATCATTAAACGCTATACTTCGATACGTACTCAATAATGTAACACGAATTAAGTAACGATTACAATTATCTTTTAGTTTTGAAATTTAAAAATTGGGAAAAATTGGATGCACAAACATTTTCTTTAAATGTAACAATGTTCGCTTAAATTCATAAAATGAAAAATCTGAAAAAGCGAATGCTCCGCGTATTTACAGATGTACAGAAAGTAAAATGGTTTGTTTCTATAACATCGATGAATCGACACGGAAATAAGGACATTTTCGATCGAATTGTCACGTAATATTACAAAGGTTGGATTTTTTATGGCAATCGCGATTAAGTGACGTAACAGCTGCATCCTTGTGCGTCGTCGGCACAACGCCGTAAACAGAATTTTACCGAGCGGTAGGCGAGACGAATGTTTGATATCAGTACTATAATCGATTACAACTTTTTGTAAGTACATACAAGATGCACGTATTAAAGCGGACAGACCGAGAGTTAAACGAGACGGTTGTAGTTCATACGATAGACGATTAAGTAGACTGCAAGTTTATTTTGGTACGCCCTCCTTAAGTGTACTAGATTTCACAGCATATGGATAACAGCTGACACACATAATGAAGAATTTGCTAAAACTAATTTTGCCATTAATTGATCAAAAAACAGGGTTAACTTCTCTGTCGCTCTCGATCAAAATTTCATCTGAAAAAAATGGTGATGGTATTTTTTCAGAATTAAGACAACTTTCCAAAAGGTAGTAATAGATTGTTAACCGAAGCAGTAGAAAATGCCTTCAAAGACTTGAACACGTTACCTATATACAGTTTTATTGCAGACAATAAATGACCTTTCTACAAGATGACAAAAATATATAAACTATTCAAATACATACATATATATATATATATATATATATATATATATATATATATATATATATATATATATATTCATTAAATAAATATCAATAATACATTGTTAAAAAGACTTTTAATTTGTCATATAGAAGGAAAATTTCATTCTTAATACATTCATGAAAAAAGAGTTGTTTTTCCTCGTTTTCGTTTGTACGAATAACAAGTAATAGCAATGGAATAAGTAGGCGCATACAGATCGTGCAAGGAACTATGCTGAGCATAACTTGTAGTAAATGGTAAATAACTCTTACAAAAATTATGTTTTCAAATATTTTTTTATTTTATCACACCACCTTTTAGTGTTTTTGAGAATTAACTTAAACGCGACAATTCACCTCAGGCTGCGGGGCAGGCTGCGCTAGCACTATCTGCGCCGAAAGAACAAGGCGATGTTTATCTCACATGCGTGAAAATGTATACATTTTGGAAGCAGAGTTTTTGTCTGTTGCCTTCCGTTCCGTTGTATCATAATTAAATTGATTTCGAAAGGAAAGGAATTCGATTTTTTTTTCTAAATACGTTTTCAGCGTACAGACAGATATTTCGTATGAATGTCACAGAAAAAGATTAGTAACATTTTTTAGTGTCCGAAAAAATTAAAAGATTTAAAACTTTCGTGAAACTATACATTACTAAATTTGATATGAACTATAATTGTTTTAAAATTCGATTGCGACCGATCTAAACGAAAAAGCGGTCTTGACAATGTTAAACAGTATTTTAAGCCCGCGTTTTGCGAGATTATAATGTTTTGAATAAACGTCATTGTCGCTACAAAAATTTAAAAGACTTGAAGCCGGTTAACCTAAACTTTCTTGATATTGTATGTATTTTCCAGAAGAATACGTTGTACAGTAAGCGTCAGGTAGGTTAGGTAGCCACCGTCGATGGACCAACAACCAAAACAATATGAGGCTGATAAGTTTTTTAACTTTGCATTCTGTGTCTGAAGTTTGAGCATGCGGCTGGGCTTGGGTATATAATAGATAACCTTAATACACAAAAGAAGGAAGGAGTTTCAGATAGAGTATCAGTAAGGTGCAATAATGTTAAAAACTAAATAACATACGCTCTTTTAAAACTTAAAGTTTAAAAAAAAATTCAATTGCCATTATAGACAAAAATTACTTCGCTTATGATGAACTTGGTTTTTAATTAAGGAAATAAACATGTAAAATAAATTTTCCTGTTTTAAAAGCGTAGACAACATCATCTAATTCTAAGATGTTCTTTTTTATCGTGAAGTTAGCCAGTTTTTTTTTTTGTTATATATGAAAATGGATTTTCTTGGTACAAAAATATTTTTTTCTACTTTATTATTCATGCGAATAATTTAATTTTGCAGCTTACTTCTAAACTAACAAGACTTTAACGAATCGACACTCTATTAATAATGTAATAAGGTAATTCTTATCTCATTCTTCATAAGATCCTGCAGAGATATGATACAAAAATAGAACTGTAAATAAGCAATATTATTATAAATAGTCATAAGAAATCAGTTTTGGTCTGTCTTTATTCTGTATGTACCGATAAAAATGAAAGCTCTGTCTCTCTATTTGTTCTGATTAATTTAAATAATTTTGAAACGTTTGTAGAAGATATGGAAACTCAAAAATTACATTGAAGAGTTCAATTGGATTTCGCTTTCAAGCGTGTATCTAAAGGGGACGAAAGAGGAGTCGAGAGGGCACCGCACCTCAGCTCCCGCAGATCGCGTGCGGAGCTCTCGTGCCCTTGACTCGGACCGAGGTGCATCGAGTGCAACGACTTTGCGCCCGAGCTCTCGTCTCAGGCAAGCTGCAGGTTCACGGAAAAATGGATTACACAAACGAGGGTAGTTGTGAAGGGTGACCTACTACTGTCTACGTGGAACGTCGCTTGTTAATAGAAAAGAGATGCTTCGTTTTCTAAACTGTTTGCCTTGCAAAAGACGATGTTCGCGTCTTGTATCTGCGCTCTACGCAAAATAAGCAAACTCGTGTAACTAATTTTTCCAGCAACAAACTTGAACAGCGTGAACAACACAACTCAAAACAACTATATTATAATTATTTCAATGAATATTTTCATGAAATTGGACATTTTTCGTTAGACTTTATCACAAGTCTATGTATTTGACTGAGAATTATCGAACTTTTAGAAATAAGTGGAAACAACATTACTCGAGAGTTCATACAAATACACGTTTTTGATACCTTATTCCCCGTTTATAATCATTATAACGCTTTTTTTATGGCTCATGACTCGCAAATATTCCAGCTCTAATGATATTTCGGAAAAATAGGGATGACTTTTATTATTTTCACTTTTTCATCAAAACATTATTCTGCTATCGTCATAAATTACAGGCGTTTCGATTTCTAGCTATATAGTTTGAAAGGCCTGAAAAATGGCCGGATCGGAAACAGACAAACAAATACCAGTCATCCGGTGAATGATTTATTTCCTCTAGTTTTGGCACAAGTGTCAAAAAAACATCACTACAAATGCTACATCGTTTTGAAACGCTGAAATAGTATATTACTAGGTTTTGCACGCGGCTCGGCCCGCGTAGATATAAACTCATGAATGTTTTTTGGATAGGATTTGCGTAAAATCCGTTCTTAGTAAGGGTTTACGTCCCGAAAAGAGCAATTATGGAAACTTTCAAACAATTGGACCTATAGTTTCGGATATCTCGTTATGAGTCAGTCAGTCAGTCAGTTAATAATATTTTGCTATATCTATACATAATGATATTTCACACAGATGACTAGCTTTTATCGGCGGCCCTACTTGCCTGAACAACGAATGAATTCTTTTATCTTTTGTATCAACACATTACGCTGTCAACCACGACGTTAGATGTTCCTGCTTTCGATTGCAGTCCTGGCTCCGCTTTTGATTTTGTTGGTTCTGTTCAAAATATACATAATTCACCCGCGACTCCGCCCGCGTCGACATGCTACCAATTCTTTCACATTTTATAGCGATCGGTAATGTTATCAACCATGATCCCAATTTTGGGCTCCTTCTCGATTCCATAATAGAGGAATCCATATTATTATACTAAACATACGTAATGCCGTATTTTTTTTTTTATAATGAACGATCTCACTTACGCTCTTGACCCTGATCCCGTGTCCTACTGTCGATTCCGATCCCGAACTGATGTTGATCTCGAACTTTTCTTGAACATTGTTGTCGCCAATAACCAAGCGGCATATATAAAGAATTCCTTTCTAAAATCTCGTAACCAAAACCGCGAGCGAAAATAACTATCTTTATAAATTATAGTCTATATGTAATTCTGATGTATAAGGCTACAATTACTGTAAAATTTCAGCTAATTCTATTCAGATGTTTTAGCGTGACTGAGTAACAAACATACAAAACGTCCTACCGTCTGAACATCCAAAAATACAAACTTTCACATTTATAATATTAGAATGATATACAATCAATTAATGGTTTCCGCTATTGTAAATCAATAACACCCACTCATTTATTGAGACCGCCAATCCAAGCCATTGGATCATCAACAATAAACCGATGAGCATAAACAGAGTTAGTAGTTATTTTAGAGAAGAGGTCGTTCAGCCGATTCGATTCCTAATTTAGCTTTAATTGTCCGCCTGTTCACGTGACACGGACTAGCCAGGGCGGGCGGCCGGCGGCGCGGGCGGAAGTTAACCCATCATCGCATGCAATAACAACACTAATTCGCTACGCGACGGGGAGTGTCAGCGACCACAAGAGAACTCGAGCGGATTTGAATCCTACGCTGTATTTAATTACAGTTATATATCGACTTTTGCAATGGGATAAGGATTCCGAAATATGTACCTATCGCATGAAGTATGTTTCCAGATTGGTCGAGCGACGTGAAGTTAGATATGGCACTGTAACGGCGATGTGTTTGACCTATTATAAATGATACGTGTCATCATAACAGACTGGTACCCTAGAGAAGGGAGAAGGAACAGAGGAAGACAAAGCAAGAGGTGGGAAGATGAACTGAAACTGACGGCAGGCCCAAAATGGAGAAGGGTTGCTAGAGACAGAGTACAATGGAAATTGTTAGAGGAGGCCTTTGCCAAGAGGCACACTGAACTCAGAGATATTTTATAACAAAAGAGACAACCATAATACAAAGAAAGAAGAAAGCAGTTCAGGATGAGAGGCTTATTATTATAAATGATACGTGTGGATACACCGCTACGTGGAAAGTTCATGTTTATCTAGATTTTAATACGAGAAAGATTTGCTTTTATTCATACGCGATTCTTGGAAAGATAAATGACATCTGTTGGTCCATCAAAAAAGTATCTACACATTATCGTTTTCTAAAATGTCGTTGGGAATTTCAAACGAGTCAATAACCATAAACTTGACAGATATGTCAAAATTAGTTAGTTAACGTCACATAAAAAAGTTTAACTGGTAGTCAACATAATATGACTTTTAATATTCAATCACAAATTCCTACAATTAACCTAACGTCAGGTTGCTTCATTGATTGATACGTTACGATAGACATGTCTGTTAGTTTGTGAATAGCCTACACAAACGCGAACACGGTTTCGATACGACATCGACATGGCGACCGCTATACGAATCAATACGGGGTCATAGATCAATAGCGCTAACAATAAAAAGAATAATGGACACAAATCGAAAAGAAAAAAGATAACGCTGCGCGTGTCAGAGAGGCCGGCGTCGGCGGACTAACGAATAGGAGTACATCGCTAACAACCAAAATAATGCTTCGGAGTGAAACAACTTTATGGCGAATAAAAACTGATGTAGCGCGATACAATGGAACGCGCGCCCGGGCTCTTTACTTCCCTCATAAAATTTCACAAGTGAACGAATAAAACCGACGTGAGCAGGATGATTTAAAATACATTTGCACTCAGTTTTCTTGCAAATTGTCCGTACAAGATGACGGCGTCTTTCATGGATCTTGCATACGGATGCATTATATATATTTTTTTGTATAGAAAAACTATTTTTTAATAATTAACTTTATTAAAACATAACGCCACCAGAACACGTGAAAAACGATTACTTTAGGTTTGTTTTCAACAAACCCTTTTTAGCGTAAACCTTTAGATTCGACCGTTTTGTGGTATCTCACCGTTCGAACTGGCCCGGCTCTCACAGAATACAGATATAAAGTAGTAGTAGCTTTCGGTGTTGTGTTTCGTCCAGTGAGTCAGATTCCGACGACTCACTCCCTCCGATATCCTACACCTTCTCAAATGGCCGACAATGGACTGCTGAATCCTTTAGGATTGCGAACATCCATGGATGGCGATGATTATCTATTCTTTGGTGACTCGCATGTCCCTTAAAATGCAATATAAAGAAAACATTAATAAACGATGAGTCACAAAAAAAATATTTCAGAAATAAACATTATTTGCTAATACTGTGATTTGTAGGTATATTTATTTAGGTAGGTGTGTTTATTTGAATTCACCTATGCAGTAATTAAAACAGCGTTGGCGATTACTTGTTTTATTTATAGTATTGTAAATAGCAGGTATATTGACATCAAACAATAATTATTTATTGGAAACATCTATAATTGCAGAAATTTTAAAAACTTTATGTGCATTGTGAAGTATTGCGTGATATTTTGTTTGATTATGGAACGTGGAATTATTATTACGTGGATTAAGCAGTATGTTCTTGTAGAAACAATAATATGAAGCAGAAACTCTTCGGCAGAGTATTTTGGAATGTTGTATGATACTATTCCATTAAAACTATACTGGAATTGATAAAATAGTGATTTTATCAATTTCTTTTGATTTAAGTCTTGAAGTGTCAAGACTTAATCATATGTGGACAACCACCGGCCCGCGAGACATTTTGAAAAATTTCATGTCCGATAACTATCGCTAAAAATTATGAACGCTAGTTTAAAACACTACTTTAAAATGCACTACTTTTTGAACGTGGCCCGCAAATGTATTTGCACACTCAAGTTTAGCCGACAACATGTCAAAGGTTGCCCATACCTGATTAAATCATTCGGCACTACTTGTAAAATATGGCATGATATAAAGAAGTGGCAATGTTGTAATTTTAAAAATATTTTATTTCAATTATTTTACAAAATTTATTCAGAAAATGACAGTAAACGGGCTTCGTTAACCGCACGCTGTACGGGCCGCACGGCGCTAGACGGCGCGGCGGGGACGGGGCGTCCACGGCGGACGCGCCATGAGAACGTCCGCGTACGCAGCCGCGCTCGACAATAGTTTTAACGTGTCATCATGATCGATGGCAAATTTGTAAAGGAGTTTTAACTTTCACGGCCGGCGTGTCGCCGGACGTCCACCTCGGCGTCGTGTTCCCCGCCGTTGTTGTACGCCGTGCACATAAAATTATGTACATTGTCCTCGTTCCCTCTCGACCAACATACTTTTTCTTTTCGTGACATTTTAACGGGAAACGAGCATGCGGACCGCCAGGGTATTCATGATCATCAGCGCCTATGGATATTGGCAACCCCAGAAGTCACTAGTGCGTTGCCGATCTTTTAAGAAGGGTTATCTAATGGAAAGGGGAAGAAGAATCCGATAAAAGAAGGACGCCACCGGAACACTCACTCACTATATGAAACCCACCACCGAAAGCTGTTACTTCGCGTATGCATTCTGTGAAAGTGCGGTATCTTGCCGAACGAGTCGGTCCCTTTTCATGCAGCCCTTGGTCACAGCACGCGTCTACCGCGTTTAAACTTTTGTCCTAATTATTAGTAGTCAACAACAAAAATAAATGTAAATACTTCTAGTATATCGCTACCTTATTATTTGCTTTTGGACAAAAATATCTATGAAAAATGATTTACAGTGATGATAACATTCTACCTCGACAACCGTTCACACTATGTGAGTATAAGATCTATAACAATAGAATTTTGAATGATGTATAGAAAGAAATGTTAAGGCAATCCCGAGCAACGTGGAGCGCGCGGTTCATATCAGTTGTGAATTGTCGAAACTTGTTAGCGATAGCGACTGACGACGTCGCGCTTTGGAATAGTGGCCGACTGTAATATTATTTTATTGTTAAATTTACGCGCCAAATTATTTTTTCTTTCAAAAATGCAAATGTATTGCGCCCCCTTGATATCTCTCCACGCCCCCCTTGGGAGGCGCGCCCCACTGGTTGGGAACTCTTGCTTTAAACATATTGAGTAATGCGCTGCTACCCACTTTTAAATATTGAGCTCGAACAGGCTTATCTTGTCTTACTAATGTCAATAAACACAACGGCCGACATGGCCGGCTACAAATTAAGGTCATATTTGTTCTTTGAAATCAAGGGGGTTTTTGTGACTTTTTAATACTTATTCTGTTAACCAGGGCTGTGACGATTCAAACTAATCCAAAATCATCTAAATCGGTTTACCCGTTCTCGAGTTATAAACGGTCCTACTAACACGATTTCCTTTTATATAGGTAGATGTCAAAGTCACTTTACTGTTTTTTTATTACTTAAATTTTGTTCTATTATTATAAAATTATTGATACAACTAAATTTTGTTTAAAATAACAATATTTAATTTCTTTGACACCAATTTAATTATTATTATTATTAATTTTACAATTAAAATGAATAAAAACCAATAAAACAACTTAATAATAAAAAATGTATACTCGAATAATTATTTTATTTATACCTCGAATAAAACTTGAAATTAATATTTTTATAATAAGGAACTTCGTTCCTATCTGGTGTCCCACGATATCACTCACATCACACGACGAAACGATCTTTGAGTTCATCGAATTCATCTAATTCTATTGAAAAAGGCAGGGAATCCGGTACTATTAGTGAAAAAGATACTTCTAAATCAAAATTAATAGTCAATTTAACTTTTGTATCTTACGTCAATTTTACAGAAAATGAGAATGATTGGCTTTCGTCGATGTCACAAAAAATTTTTTTAGTAAGGTCAAGTCACTAAATTTTCATAAAAAATAATAAAAATGTTAAATATCTATCATAAACTAGTACACAATATGTCAGTGAAGATCCCTTTTCTACATGCCCACTTCAAATTGTTTTCCCAACATATTCTTTCAGTTAGATACGAGTATGACGAACGCTTTCACCAGAAAATAATAAAAATGGAGTCGCTATCAGGAGAGATACAAACCAGCAATACACTCACAACTGCTCTTGGTGACTTGAGAGGGATGCTACGAAGATTGACTACATAAGAGGAAAGCCAATCCATTTAAAATCATAACCTTTTTTAATTAAAAATTAAATTCTAGTATAATTTAACGCATTTTTTTAATAAATCAATAAAAAGGCTTTTTACTATTCAACCAATGTGACGTAAATAGACTATTTTATTTATCTACCAAATTTGAGCTGGCAATGAGATATGATATGACAATTAAGCAAGTGAAAGAAAAAGGTATTTATTTTGTTAAATTGAGAAATCATTCATCAAAATAAAGTGTGAACATAGAAGTCACAAACTTCTCTTGAGCAACAACTTAGTAAAGTTAGTCAAACGTTAGTGCCTTTTGAATGGGAGAGCCATACGAGTGCAAAACGCACACGCGAGGTACGTACTAAAAACAATGCTTCCTGAGTGCTACTTCAATATGCATGTTATTAAGAAATAGCTTTTTCCAAGTATATTCTAATACTTTCAACAATAATGTTCCACGTTTGTGGACCACGCATTTATAATTTTCATCAGAGTGCGCGCCACAAAAGAAAACTCACAGCAATTTATTAAGTTGTAAACTAACGCCGCAAATAAAAGATATCTTTCGTGGTAGGCAAAGGAAGGATTTTCATAAATATTAAAGAAAGGGACATACATTACAGGATCGATCAAGAAATAAAATACCAGGAGACAATATCAAAAAGACTAATATGCAGATTTGGCGCTATGCCCATGTTCTATTGAAAGAATCTAAACCGAATTGGAAGTTTTAAGGAGCCCGGTATAAAAATTTGATTTGCAATCTTAATGTATATTGGTAATACTACTTGCAGTTTTATCATTAAGTACAGAAATAAAACTAAAATATGTGCTGATAAATGTTACGGCACGCAGATTTTACAAAAATAACGATACCTATTCCGAACTTCTTGAATTATCGAGTTATACTTTCACTTTAAAAAGACTATTGTCTAACCTTTCAGAGTAACAAAACTATCGGGCAGCATGCGATATTGACTGAGAATTCCCAAAATAAATTTGTTACCAATGTAACAATTGCAGCAATACATTTGGTTTGTTGTGATATATCTTAGCAGAGACGAATAATTTTTAAAAACCAGCAAATGCGGAATTTATTGTTTATCAGGGGTGCATCGAAACTGAATTCCATTTGAAGTCTAATTGAATGCATCGCGAAATACTGAAACGTGTCGCAGCCAATAATCAAAGAATGAGCAGAAGGTTAGGAATGCGCGAACGCCTCACCTTGCCGGCGTCTATCAGTATGCAGGTCGGTGCGCCGCAGGCACCGCCCGCGCGCCGGCTCGTGGCTCCGGTGATGGGAACGATCGCTTGTAAAGATTGTCATAGAACGTAGTTTACATAGTAATGAAGTTAATAATAAGTCCGCCCTAGGCAAACGTGCAATTTCGGGCTACAACAAAATTAATAATAAACAAATAAATGAATAGAATAAAATTGAATAACAACTAGGCACAGCTGGTCCACAACCATAACTAGCTACAATTAAGAAGTCCGTAAATAAGGAAAATCATTATTACGTCAGTTTAATTAATCACTAAATAATAAATGCGCTAATGAATTTATATCAAACTGAGTAAATGGAACCCTGAAAGTCTAGCGGATAAATATAAAATTAATCAACTAACTTTTGAATGGATATAAATCCCCGGGACAAATATTAATATTTCTGATTAACAACACAATAATTTCTCACAATATTCTCTTTTATTGTAAGTAAAAACTAACAAATTACACGTATTTTTTTTGCAATACTGTATGGATTCGATCATGCATCATTACGCAGATACTAATGTCCTTTTTTAGAACAGCTTTACCAAAGTACCTATAACCAAAATATATCTTCGAAAAGAAATTTATAAATAATATATACACAACCCTAATAAATGCTGCGCCAAACTACAACCACGGGCGATGACAATAGCATCCATGAGAAAATCGTACAAATCTTAAATTTGCATTAGTATGTGCGCGACAAATGTACGATTAACTCAATATCACGCTAACCGATTTCGATGATTCTTTTTTTATTAGAAATGATGTACTTCAAGGGTACTTTAATGAAAGTTTGGTTAGGTTACGATTATGGAATCCATGACAAAGTAACGGAACTCTTCAATTCTTTGGAGCAAATTAACAATATTGGGCCGAATCTTTTATAGACTACCCGCATATTTGAGTCACCTACCGTAAGATCGTTAAGGTCAAAAAATTATCGTAGTCGAATATGATGATCAATGGAACTCCTTAACGGCTTAGTGTGAGGTCTGAGATTTATGAGCAGCACGCTTAGTAGACCTATCCATATTCAGACAAATTAGTTAGTGTATTTTATATTCACCAAAAATAAAAAAATAAACAAAATTTTATCAAAAAAAACCCGACTTTAAAACAAAACCTATTCCAAAACAAATTAATATGCACTAAAAAGCAAAAAATAATTGCGTATTCTTCAACAACTTAATAATCAACTTACTTTTTCTACTCATCAATATGTAGGAACGATCTGTGTTTACCAAGCAAGAAGGTAGCTAGGTACCTACCTATCCACTTCAAATATAATATAATATAGTTACAATTATTATTATTTTAGGAGTCGACAAAAATAAAAATAGTACGATACTTCCTTGAAAACAAAGACGATGAATTGCGCGGAAACTTGATTGCGTCTAAAAATGACATCACTTATATGACAGACTTTTTTAAAACATTTAATTACGTTAATTTACAATTGCAAAGTGATGAGTTGAATTTGACAAAAACAAAAAACGTCATAGCGTCAAAAACGCTTTTATGGGAAAACTTCTTCTATTCAAAAAAAAATCTTGAAGAGGTGAAAGCAACCACTTTCCGACATTATGAGCATTATCGGTAAAACAGGAAGATTTACTTACTGCCAACACCACACGCTCTTCATGTTGATTTTACAGAGCGATTGCAGAATATTTTAAATATGGATATACCAAACTGGGTATAAGACCCTTTCGCAAAGGCAGATACAGCAGAATCATCAAATTTAAAAAAAGAACTCGTAGAACTCATAACTAATGAAGAATCAAAAGTAAAATTCAGAAATGGATACCAAGAGTTCTGGCTTCAGAAATCAATATCATCTCTCCACCCTGGATTGTGGGAAATAGTACAGAAATTTTCAATTGCGTTTTCTTCATCATGTTTTGTTGAGCGTGTATTTAGTGCAGTAGCTAATTTACTGTCAAAAAAAAAGGAATAAATAGCAGATCACTGAGCGTGGTGATTTGCAACTGATGTTAACTAAATTGAAACCCGATGTTAACAAACTTTTAAAATTCCACTAGCCTCAACCGTCTCATTGATATTTATGTATCTTATTAAATATTGTTTTTCTATCACATTTTCTTACTAATTTTAATTAATCGTCTTGTCTTTGCCTTTGTGCAGTACCCCAGTGCGGGGTGTTCCAGCTTAGTGTATTGTCTTGCATTTTTGTTGGTTAAGTTACAATTTTATGTTTTTATTATAACATCTTTTAGTATTTTTCAATAATTAATAATTACGACTTTCCGGCACGACCACGAATAGCACGATTACAGTGAGAGAGAGAGAGAGAGAGAGAGAGAGAGAGAGAGAGAGAATTAATTTTTAAGTTATGATCATTAATACATGACAGAGGGCCATAAAATTGATATAATTAACTATTATATAAAGGGGGGCATTGGAATTTTGTTTTCTTGTAAAGAGGGTGCTAATCCATCAAAGGTTGAGAACCTCTGCTCTAAAAGGTAATATTTACAAAATTATGTCATTTGTACCATTTTCAGAATAAAAGTATTCATATATTTCGCGAAAAAAAATTAAATATTTCAAATTTAGAGATAATCTACTGGTTGTGCCACAGGGTACAAACAAAGAATACTAATTCATTAAAAAAAAGAGTTAATGTCACGACATGGTGAGTGAAGTCATCTGACTAATTTTAATTTTTCTCGTTTTTGTCTTGCATATACTTATAATTTTTTTGCAAGTAGTAGTCTACTAACGGTCTCTTTATTTTTATCTATATGTAAATTTTAAATGTCGTCCATCGGCCGTTGTTGTCCAATCGCCGCCGCTCATGCCTACTCGTGCGTTCAGAGATCAGCAAGGCCTTCGTCACTAGGCCAAAGCGACATACGTATTTTGCTCCGAGTCTTTTAATTTATTGTGTTATCCGGCGCGGGACGTTACACCAACGACGGTGTCTCGTTGATAACGTGCAGATAAGGGGCATAATTCAGTGTTAAAGGAATTACTTCAACGTTCTATGTGCGTAATAAACGACGCAGAATACGAAATGTGTCACACGAAGCCACTCTGATATACGGCTCATTTGGTTCTTTAAAACACAACTACAGCTGCAAGGTACGCGTAATTAATTACCTACCGGTGTAAGAGAACTAAACAGTGAATGGCGGAGCTGGTCATCGCCGTGGGTCGTCACGTGAGCCGCGGGCGCGGGCGCATGCGTGGGCGTCCTGCTGCGCCACTGCGATTAGACCCACGATTCCGTCAAGAATTTGAGACTAACGATGTCATACTATAAAATTATACGTGTCATGTGTAACAGTCATGCGGTCAGCGCTGGCGTGTGATACGTTACAAAATAATTTCCTTATGTATAATATTCCGTGCCTATAACCATAGACTCGCTATTGTTCGACAAGAAAATGAATCAACGTTTTAAAGTAATAATATATTATTTTAAATGCTAAAATAGTTGCATAACTTTTACTAGAAAAAAAAACATTAAACAAAGGAAAAATGATTTGTTAAGTGACAAATAATGACAGCAAAGAATTAACCATTACTCGCTTCGTTATTTATTGCATTGTATTGAAAGAAAATCTACACTGCACTAATAGTTCACAAAATTAAATCTACAATTTATACACGAGGCATGTACAAGCTTATAAATTGATTATTGATTCGAGTGTTTCGGCGTATAAGCCAGGAAATAATTTGTTTATGGCTAAATATACGTTTCATTATAAAAATTACGCACATTGTATTTCACCGTGTATTTCGCAAAATATGTAATTACCTCATTAATATTATATATTACGTATTATAGGGTGTGCCACTGCAGCGTGGGTTGACAAAAATCTGTCACAATTTCACATTTACAGGAATCCATTTACTATCGCGTAATTAACATATAGAATGACGAATTCCACAAGTCCCAGCGCTTATCAGATCGCGATTATAATAATGCGTGTGGTACCCTCCGCCGCAGCGCTCGGCGGGCGGCGTCTGGCGCCGTCACATTTGGCGCGTGTCCCGCCGTGTCAACGAACCGCCGCCGACGGCGGGCCTTTTTATTATTTACAAGAATACCGGCACGGTCACGAAAGCATGCCAACGATCAAATATCTAATAATTGCCTCTAGTGCGGCCGGTGACCGCTACCACAAACATTTTAGTGGCGACAGTCATAAAACAAAAATGAATTATGTATACAGTTAACAACACGTGGTTGTTCATCTCGCACACACGACTCGCTGTCGTTATCTAGGTCAAAAAATGTGCAATCTGCTATGACCTTTATTGCAAACACAAAATCGTATAACAAATAATTAAGAATATCAAGTAAACAGTGTTTATTAGTTTTATACGACTGAGAATATGCTTACGTGTGCATGAATATCAGAACGACGATGAGTTATAATCCTAAAACTATTAATATTCTTTTCTACACTAAGTTACGTAGTAACATTATATAGGTATTTTTAGATCTATTTCTAAGTACCATACGTATCAAAATTCTAAGGTTAAATTGTCGTTTTACCATTCTATATATATCTAGAATTCGATAAAAGATGATTAAACTGTTATGATTACAACTATTACCACCACGGCACGACAAGATGTATGCAGCTTTTTCCGGTAAACCAGAATTCTTCTATCGCACACCACGATATCGAAATTATACCGCGCCGATTGTCCAAATACAACATGTAAACAATATCTACATTCCTCGGCGCAGTGGCGCGCCTCCTAAAAGCTCCAAACTTTACTTCCGGCGGACAACATAGGTTCTTCATTCGCGATGGAAAACCTATTTCCGTTCTCTCTGCCACATTACACCTACATGCTTTCTCGTTCGAACATTAGTATCAAAAGTGGTCAAAGCGCATAAAATCGGTCATTCTTAGAATGTGTCATCGAAAAACCACAAAAATATATACAATATATACAATCGTACTTCTTTACCTAAACACGATTACAAGTATCCGATCATAAGAATTTACATAAGAAGCTAGAAAAACACCTGTTCAACTATTTCGTTTTGTTTGTTTTTAATTCATCTTTATTATTCATTTACTTTTTCAACAGCTAATACAACTTTCGTCCTTCAAAAATTCGTTAAACGGAAATCACCCAAGAGATGTGTACAAGGGAGGATAATTATAACGGTGATGAGTGATCTTGCCGAACGTTCTTCGCAGTCAACGATTTTTTAATACGCTCCTATTAACGTAGCCGCATGCATGTAATTTTGATGGCGATGAATTATGGTAATTGTCGGGCTGATGCGTGATGGACGCAGAAGGTAAATAAGCTTTGAATGGTTATTGCACTGGGCTCGAATAGTTTCGAGTTTTCGTTTTGTTTCGACGAATCTTACTGATCGCAGACGGTGGTGCGAGTGTGTTAATGGAACCGGAAGTTGAGTAACGAAAACTTTCTATTGCCACGTATAAATCGTCCATGTACGCATGCGCCCATTTAATTTTTTTCAAGCCCTATCAAAGATTTGATGAGGAAGCCAAAGGCCTGTAATGGAGATTTACAACGATCATTAATAATATGTACAGGTTTACTAATTTTACTATTTCTAACATTTTTTTTTCAAATAAACAAATTTTAATTCAATATTTAACTACAATTATTAATGTAAGATTTTTTTTATATAAATAACTACATGTAGATACGTGCATGAGTCTTCTGGTTACGTTTCATATCTAATATTCTATTACAATTTTAATACAATTTATACATGTTTCACATTTTATTTCTGTTAGTTTTTCGCCAGCGACTATAAATCTCTGTTCCGATCTGAATTTTAGTCCCGCCCTTGTTTTTGATTCAATCCCGTTCAGACTTGATTTTAATCCAGATCCCGCACTCAATTTCTATCACGATCTCGTCTCCGTCAGCCCCGGTATCCATTATCCATTCAGTATTTTCTGCGCGAAAGAGTAACCAACCAACATACATCTTCACAAATTTTCACATTTTTTAAAAAATGTGTAGGATGAACAGTAATGATTTCCGTATTCAGGTCAACAAAGATCATTTTTTTTATTTCGAAACACGACCAATTGACAAAATGCAACCGATTCAACGCTAGCGCAAGCGCGTGCCATAAATACACCACTGGAGATCATTCGACGGCCGTGGCTCGGGACCGGCGGAAGCATCGAGAGGGTCGCAATGAGCCACCGTCTGCGCCGCCGCCGCCCGCGCCGGTGCTCGGGCGGCGGCGGAGAAAAGCGCTATATCGCCGGTCGGTGAGTCAGGCCGGCGGCGGCCGGTGCTTATTCATCGGCCTTCCTTTAATCGGACAATAACGGTTATTGCAGCGGCGATAAGATAACTTATGCGAGTTTGACCGTTACTACATATTAATTATCAGTTAAATTTACATAATTAATTTTCAACTATAAGTCGCATGTCCATTTCGATATTCGCAATATTATTTCTTTTGGTGTGGTAACTCTACTGTTGTTGTAAATGTGAAAGTTTTTACGCTTGGTGTTTTATGTTTGAATTTGAATGTTTATTACTCTATCTCGTTTTCGCAGCTAAACAGAATTAGTTGAAACTTTAATTTAATTTAGCGTATTGATCACAATAACGTATAATTTATAAAGATATTAACTTTTGCTCGCGATATCGCTTGCGTGATCGCAGAACGAATGCTTTACTTATACCGATTGGTTATTGGTAACAACCTTCAAGAGAGGTTAAGTTCAATATCGGTTCAGTATCGGAATCGCGAGCAGGATTCCGGGGTTTCATAACAAAAATATTTGCGGCATTATGTGTGTTTTCGTTGTAAGTATACGAGTGTGTCTGGCATGAAATCGAGAACAGGACCAAGTTCAAGATCGTGGTTGATAACGTCATTGATCTATATAATTTATTTGTTATGTGTTCTCGCAGGCGGAATTGCATGTAAGTTATACAAATTTTAAACAAAACCCGAAACTAGATCAATACCAAAATCGGAGTCAAAATCGAAGCCAGGACTGAAATCAAAACAAGAAACATTGGGATCATAGTTGACAACATTATTGGTCGAAATAAAAGATGGAAGAATTCGTTCTGTTTATGCGGGCGGAGCCACGGGCAAAAGCTATTACAATATATTTTTCAATTACCTACAATAGGATTATTTTCTAATTCAGAACCTGGATCAGGATCAAAAGTCTAAGGTAATATTGTTCATAATAAAAAAAAATGGCATTACGTGTGTTTTCGGTGTAAGAATATGGTTTTTTTCTGGAATGGAATCGTAAACAGAACCAAAATCAGAATCATGATTGACAACGTTATCGATTGTTATAAAAGATGAAAGAATTCGTTGTATGTCCACGCGGGCGGAGCTGCGGGTGAATTATGTACATTTTGAACAGTACCAGAATCTTGATCACACCAGAATCGGAATTAAAAGCGGAGCCAGGACTGAAATCAAAAGAAGAAACAACATCGGGATCATAGCTGGCGTGATCGGTTGATATAAAAGAACAAAGATTTCATTTCATATCCACGCGGGCGGTGCCACGGGCAATAGCTAGTATAGTTATATCTCTGAGTAACCATAAATATGTATTTGTATAAACGACTGGTTGACTAATTAACTGATCGACACATAGCCACAACGGATTCTATTTTGCATAAGAATTAATAATGTAGGCAAGAACTACAAACTGTTTTGCACGACTCAATACGTAGCATATCAAAATGCTTCACAATCAAAAATTTGTTTCGGAAGGTTTGCGCCATTTGAGATGTCATCTTGATCTGTCTGAGGACCCTGAGAATAATTTGTGTATTTCACCCGTGCTTCCTTCGGCATTATCTTTCCTGTCACTCCTACAGACTAATTATTTTCATCACTTTTTTTGCGAACTGATGGTCTTAGTCCGCTACCGTATTTTTGGCGAGAGCGGTGCGCCTGTTGAGCTCGTCTGCAAGCTCGTTTCTCACAATTCTGCATGAGCTTTAACCCAAAATTGGCGCACAGCCCTGCCTTCCACAGCGATCACAAATTTGTCGCGCCTAGCTTCATAACCCAAAGAGTGATAATTTTCAAGCCAGTCAGAACAACCAGGGAAGACCTGAAGTCACTAAATATGTCGATCAGCTAATCTTCATTCTTTAGGCCGCCATATCGTTTTTAGAGTACGAGCATCTTCGCCTGAAAAACATTCAGAAAGGATTGAATCGGAGTGTCGAGTACTGAGTTGCCTCTCCGTCCCACCATTCTGTCAGGGTAGTAACGATTTTACTCTCTACCCTTAGGCACGCAGAGTCACGCGTGAAAGTTAGTAATAATATGTTATACTTTGGCAGATTATAAATTTTAATAGTTATAAAGGGCCAATTATAACCCATTTTTATTCTACAAAATTAAAAACTATTATTATATAAAAAAAATGTAATTAACTATTAGAACCAAAGGTCGTTGAAGTAAATTAAAATTATTGAAAACAAAACAATGGAAAGTTCGAGGTTTAACAACGATTATCACGCTATACACAATAATATTGTTATTCCTTATTGGCAAAAAGCGTCTCGAAAAATATCGCAATCAGCGTTTATGCGAGTTGTTTGCCAACGACGATAAGTGCAAGGGGGCGATAGCACAAAGGGCACGGCACTCGTTCGTAAAGCTCTAGAGAGCTTCCGCCGCCACACACCCGAGGGGTGCTCGAGCTGCCCCGCCGCGCACTAACGAAGCGCTCGGTGCGCCTTTGGCGAAAGAATTTTTCCATCGGTATTATTCTCACCTTAAAATGAGACGAGCTTCCGCCGTGTAATAATAATACAAGAGTGCAATTTCTGTGCGTATATATTTCCTACAAGAATTTATGAAATGTCAGAGCGCGCATATGGAAAAGGAAGATTAGTAAACATGGGGACTTCGAGGCCAGTTAAGAGATCGCACTACCCAACAATATTAAAAAGAATATGGTCTCTGGATCGGTGCGAATCGGATTAATGCACCGAGGGCTCCGCCCCACCATGTAATACTATATTTATATCGTGTTTACGATTTTTTTTTTAATTTCAATGAGTACCTTGAATCCTTAGCGCGAATCCCATTGATATTTAGCCGGTTTTTAAAATCTGTTGTCCAATTTTTTAGTTGGCACTGTAATTACAAGTACAACGCTTGCGGTTTTATGATAAAACAAAAACACTAAAACATTAAAAAACACATTTCTTATATGGGAACCACCCATAAACATATTTACTTAAGTATTTCTTATTGTATTTATATATTTTTCATTCTACAGGTAGGAAATTCGTATTTCTTACGATTGGCGAGAGTTAACCGCTGGGCAATAATAACATAATATTGTATGAAAATTTTAACCGCTACGGACGGACGTAAACATGGCGCATCCACAAATAACAATGAATTACAAACGTTGCGTCGATAACACGCGCCATTTGTTTTTCGATTCCTTTTAAACAAGTCTCCTTTATATAAATTGCCGATGCGTCGTTACATCAAGTGTAGGTTACTACCTATATAATAAATATACGATCTCAGATTTAAATGTAGTTATTGTATAATATTAGAAATACCTCAACAATACATAGTGACTATATTTAAGTCTAGTACACATTTACTTCACATGTGCGCCGTCGTCACAGGCCATTTACCGCAGATCGGTCTTAGTGCTTATTTATATACAACTGGCGGCTGCGGGCGCGGGACGCGCCGGTGTTTACCATTCATCGCTAGTGTTCGTGCGGGAAGGTCGTTTTTGCAGAGGCCGAGAATGGACGAAGCAATTTTATTCCTAATGGAGTTTGTATTGAAATGGGAGTTACCTAAAAAACAAATGGTACTCACGTTATTAATAGAGAACGGAAAAATATCGTGTTTTTAATACATACTTTATATTAGGCTTCGTTGTACACACGAGAACATCATTCTAGGTTTTTTGGATACACCAGGAACTCCATGGTTCTGATTGTACATTAAACAACATAAGAAATGAAATCCATGAACTGCCGCTGCGCGCGTCCAGTTCAAACGGTCAAACTTTCTTGGCGGCACACATCATAAGCTACTTAGTCGTCAACGACTGTGCACTACTTCACGTGTCCGATGCTATCGCGAGCTCACAGCGCGGCCGCCGGCGCGGTGCGTGACCCGCGACACTAAATAAGTTCGTGTCCGCGACTTCCACCGAACCCACGATTTTGATGTAATGACATTACAGAGACGAGAACGTTTGAAAATTCGCGAAGGCGCTCGCCAATCAACATAGACAAGCTCTGAGGCACTGAATCAGAGAACACTAATTGAATCGGCATGATTAGGTACCCCAGCGCCAGATACTAATTCTGTTACTTAGAACTCGCCAGCTGTTATTTTTCCATTGCTGTATAATATCATTTAGCATTACGTACACCGGTTACAATGAACGTATTACATATTACATAAAATGTTAAAATTAATTCTTAAATTATGAATTACGTAAGGACTATTGAAATTCAGAGAAAATTAAAAAAAAAAGCTTTACCCTTAATATTCTTATGTAATAGTTTCGTTTTCGTTTATAAATGGAAAATGTTTTTTCGATTGCATACAGTAAGTATAATTCTAAAATATATAGAGAGGCAATAGGTAGCGTCCCTCGACTACATCAATCTGCGATTGGGTCATAAATTTCTTAAAGCCGCCCTAGGCGGTGGTGGCTAAGCTGGCGCGAAGGGCGGATGACGCCATCGCGGCGGTGACGTCACGTCACACGCGCCAGCGAGAGCACAGGGCTCGGAGCGAAGGCAAAACTTGCTCTCACTCTTATGTAATTGTACGCTTTTGCGACACGAGCCGGTGCGTGATACAATTTCTGCGAGACCGATAGCGTACAATCTTAAAAATGTAAACATGTGCATACGACAAAGAAAAAGAAAATCGACTACTTCACTAATCAAATCCTAATGAAAGAAACAAATGAAAAAATATTGAGATATATTTTGCGTGTGTATAATATATAAATATAGACAGTTCCGTGTAAATTTAAATTTTTGCGTTTGCAGTCTATTTATTGCCTCTAACCGCGAACGTTTATAGTGAACTGTCGTGTGTCGAAAGTTAATCGTATTTAAAAATTTAATGCTATTCTATAAAAGATGGAGCTTTTTCGGCTCATATAAAAATATTGTAGAATTAACGTCATAACCTTTACAGGCGTGAAATATTAATGGCGATTAATAAACAAATTATAAAATAATCATATTGCAGGTAATTGCAAAAAAATATTTTATACTAGCTTTAGTCCGCAGCTCTACCCGCATATACATGAAGGAATTCTTTCACCTCTTATATCGACCAATAATGCTGCCAGCTAGGATCCCAATGTTGTTTCTTCTTTCGATGTCAGTCCTGGCTTCGCTTTTGACTCCGGTTCTGATGCCGATCTAGATTCTGGTTCTGTTCAAGATATACATAATTCACATGCGGCTCCACCTCCATGGACAAACAACAAATTCTTGCATCTTTTACATCGGTCGATAACGTAATCAACCATGATTCTGTTCTCGGTCCCGTTCTCGATACCATACCAGACAAACTCATATTCTTACACCGAAATACACAACGCCGCAATTATTTTTGTTATGAAACTATCTCGCATACGCTCTTGATTCTGATACCGAACCGATATTAAAATTGAATCTCTCGTGAACATTTGTTGTTAAAAATAACCAATCGGCATAAGTAAAAAACTCGTTCTACGATCACGCAAGCAAAGGCGCAAGTAAAAGTTAGTATCTTTATAAATTATAGCCTATATGTTATTCTGATGTATATACCACATTACTGTACAGTTTCAGGTAATTCTATTCAGTCATTAAAGTGTGATTGAGTAACAAGCACCCAAACATACAGACTTTCACATTTATAATATTAAATAGGCTTCTTCCCGCGGCTCCGTTCGCGTAGACATAAAATAATTAAAAAAATTTTTAGATAAGCTTTGAAAACCCGTCCTCTGTGAACGTCTATGTCCCGAAAAGAGTAACAATGCGAAATGGCAAATTAATCACACGTATAATTTCGAAGATCTCATAAATTGGTTTTTTTTAAGGATTTGCTTAGAACCTTTTCTTACTATATAATTAATAAATTAACAATTGTCTATTCTGAAAAGGTAGCTGTGATATGCGTTATATGAATACGAAAATTAATATTGTATTTAACAGATAATTCTATCAATTTTGGGGCATTAATTAATATCTGAAATAAGACAGAACGGCATCGCGACGCAAACACACGAGTGACCACAACGAAACGTGGCCTTGCCTAGCAACGCCGATGCAGTTGTAATAATTAGACGAACTAAAGAGGAACTATCTCAAATTATTCAGATGCGATTTCCACATATAAGATGGGTATATGCGTCGCATAGCAAACGAACGTTCTCGAAGATGTTGAAATCCATAACAGTTTAGGCGATCACACGTCGACATCGTCACCGCGCATCGGGATCGTGAGGCATTGGTACATGCGACAGGTAAAGGTCAAACGCAAAGCGGGACTCGTATGAATAAAAGGTAGAATGTATAATGAATGTTTATGTGTACTTCGACTGAACGGATCTATGGCGATCTACGCAGTACGCTCGAAATGTTCGACCGGAAGAAAACGCACCTATATGGTGCGATGGTAATCTAATAAAAGAGTGCAAAATAAAGTAAGGGACGAGTAACCAGATATATGTATTTCGATCTCTAATACCATTTTTCTATTCCGATATGAATAGTTATTTTTGATTTGGAAATATGTCATCTGGCCAGATATAGGTATTTACGAGTTTTTGCCCGTAGCTTCGTTCACGTGAACATAATGGTAACACCGATGATCAAACTAGATCGACATCAACACCGAAAGCGGGAACGAAATCGTTTCGTAGTAAAACAATCTAGCAGCATTATGTCTTTTTATGTGAGTACGAGTTTCTCAGCGCCAATTTGATTCGAATCAAATCGAAATTGAGATCGGAACCGGGATTGAAAGCGACACCGTAATCGAGCTCCAGACCGGGACCGGGATCAGGATCGAGATTGGAGTTACGGCTGACAGCGTAATCGGTCAATAAAAAAGTAAAGGAATTCATTATACATCCACACGGGTACGGCTGCGAAAGTAATGTATAATGATTTCAAAACTTAACGAATCGTCGAAAAAGCGTCAGCAAATCGCCGCAAGCGCCGGTGCATTGGCCCGTGGAGCGACCGGATCGGGCGTCGACAGGGCGCGCGCGGCCGGCGCGACGCCGCCGGCCGGGGCGTTTGGCAAGCCGTGTCCTCGCCACCGATCTCTCGTAGGTCGTTAAGCGCGGCGTTGCGATTGACGACAAACATAAACAGGTCGAGTCGAATGGCTCGTACAATGAGGTTATTTCTTTCTATCGCTTCGAGCGGCGTTCGGTAATTTGCGCCGTGTCGTAATCTCGCACGCACGGGGCCGCTTAATGGCGTCTCTCGTTTCGATGCTCCTCGTCATAATTGACCACTAAATACACACACACATGGCCATTTAAACCGCGGAATGTCAATTACAACTAAAAAAAAACCGAACCGAAAGTTATAAATCGATGTCACTCGCTCAGTGTTGAATATCGCAATTTCAAATCATCATTATCAATTTGAGAGATTTTGAAATGGTTTCTCCGATCCGATGTTTTTAGAAATCATTAAATGTGTATTCAGGTATTCATAACTAGACTCCGATAAAAAAAGCAAACAGTTATAATTTTCATGTACATATTTCGTTGATACTTTGAGTAAGGGCATACTTCTCTTTCGAAAGTATATACATATATACATGGAGAGCATATTGTTGTAAAGCAAACAATAGATAATAATCAACAAATTTTTAAAAGATTATATTGTTAATAAATTGTTCGAAAATTTTATAAAAAATTTAAAACATTAATATACTTACTTTTTAGATACATTATTTAATCAGGAAAAATCTAATTTTCAGATATTTTATTTATTTTTGCCTTGATTAAACAATAACGTCAATAGGTATCAACTGTCATCTAACACTTTTGTAACCAGGAGAACTTCCCCGACATTAAAAAAAAAATAAGAACAATTTTCCAAAGGAATACGCCCTTATGCCCTGCTCTATTTATTTTATCAAAAAAGAAAATTATTTAATATTATCAAATCGTCACGATATATTTTCAATACAAGTTTTTTTTTGCTGGTTAAACCATATTTAACTGCTGTTTCTATCGATTTGGCATTGCCCGAAAGAGCTCGAAAAAATATTTTTTACGACTCGATTAAGAAACATCGATTATTCTATAAATAAAATGCGCATAGATTATATTATGCATATAAACCTTCCGGAAGAAATATACTAAACGAAAATAAGTATATGCAAATCCGTTGCGTATTTTAGAGGACCTAAACGGATGCAAACGGACGTGGACGGCGACTTTGCTTTATATTATTACAGTGATAGCGACACTGTATTATACCTGTGCGATAGGACAACGTCTACTTCTTTTCTAATTTTGATACGTATAATACAAAAAGGTGAAACCACAATTTACACAAACAAATGGATATACTATCGAATCATTATTATTTTCAATATTTAGATATTGCCTGTTAACAGTATTTGTAACTCGAAATAAGTACTACTTTTTATTATGTGTGATGGCACAGTATTCATTATCATTGTAGAAGCAATAAAGGAGCGCATTCTCTTTGCTCGTTTTAATAACATAAGTCAAGTAAAGTACACTTCGGAACGTGACTCAAACGCGTAGTTAATGAATGGACATTTAGCGCGTGTCATGAGTCAGCATCTGTTAGACTCTTTCCTGCTCTAATCAATATATATACTTTCAATATTTGATAGACTGACACGGCACGCAATCGAATATAAAGTGACAAGTCTTACAAATATGTATTGTTTTAGTTTCGGTATAGGAGTGACGCGATGACGTCATGGGGTTGCGATTACGATGGAGGAAGCGCGCGCCCTCCCCCGCTGGCGAGGGCGCGGCCCGTGACTCAGCGGGCGGGCGGCGGGCGGCGGGGCGGGGCGGGCGCGGGCGGCGAGACGGCGGCGGCCCGCCCGGTAGGTATCCGTAAATAGCCAGATGATAACTTTCCTGTCACGCGACACCGCACTCCCCTCTCCGGCGGGCGCCGAGACGACCTTGCGATTTCGACTTTCATCGGACCGTTTGCGATATCGCCGTTTCATAAAATAAAAAAAAAGAAGTTATTTAATTTATTCAATCGCGAACATCGACAAAAACGGAACGAAACCGAATCGTAATCGGCGATGTATCACCCGACGAAAGTATTGTAACACGTCGACCGGCCGAGGCGCGGTGGAAACGCGTGATTCCAAAAAAACGCAAGGAATCGAAGTGCCGTCGCGGCGGCAAACGGGTTTTTCGTAGAAAGTGAAATTGAAATGCGACGAAAACTAGTAAACGGGGAGACGTTTTATTTGACAATAAAAGTTTCGTCCGATATATTATATTTACTGAGCCGAGAAATTAAAAGTTAAAACGATTATTTATGTAACGGCAAAGGCATTAAACATACTAAACTGCGCCATACGTAAATACAAATCGATGTCCCTTCACGCGTCAAAATGGTAATGAACCGTGTCGCAGCGATGAAAGTGAAATAAGGAAGAAAACGAACGTGATTGAAATAGTTTTATAGGCATTAAAGTGAGAGGTGTACGTGTTTTTAATATGAAGGGTTGGAAAAGGTGATTATTATGTTTAATATAGAAACAGTTTGAATCCTGAAGAAGGACGTATACTACTTCGTCTCTGTTTGTTTGTCTGTCTGCTTGTATTTTATAACTCAGCTATAGCTAAAACGATTTCTATGAAAGTACACTGATACAACACGGCGCCTTAATTATCAGCTACTACTGGTTTATGTTTCTGCCTGATTATCTGTACGTCTTCCCATAACTTGACAATGATGTAACCGATTTTAATGAAATGTTTAATGTATGTGTCTAATTCTTATAACTAGACAGTTTAAAATTTATTAATTTATTTTATCAGTCACGTTCAATTGTTCGCTTTGCTCGCTGGCGGAGACAGGTAATGGAAGTAGATAAGTATCGAGAAGGAGAAAGATTATAAGGATATATGGGAGTGAGAGGGCTGAAAGAGGGAAGACGAGAGTGAAAGCTGAACGTATCAGGGTGAAATTCAACACTTCCAAATTAAAATACAATATTTTTATTTCGAAAGTACATTCCGTGGAATAAATTTACAGAAATATCGAGACCAATATCGAGAGTGCAATTGATATCATAATCGAAAGCGGTAAAGGAACTGTGATCGGAATTGACAGGAAGATCAGCATTAGAGTTGAAAGCGACATCGCGATCAAAAATGAACGCATCGGAGTGAGAAATTGAAAATTTGAAACTAGATTCGAGAGCGAGGCCGGATCAAAATCGAGAACACTATTGGAATTGAAATCCACTAAGTGACGGAATCGGAACCAACAGTTAAACCGTCAATGGAATCAAGATCGAAATCGAAACGGGATCGAGATCAGCACCATTGGCTACAAGACGACTCGATATTAAAAATTAATGAAGTCATAGCACGTCCACGCGGACGGAGCCGTTAGCATACGTGAAATAAAGCTGAAAAAAGTGAATGAATTATTTAAAGACATCCCGCCCACTTACCCTGCTTTCTCGGCGTCAGAAATGGGCACACAGATTTTCCACGGCTAATTACGGACCGGCCGCAGCCATTAGATTCGCGGGGCCGACCGCGCCGATACTTTTCGAGATTATGGCGGAACACCGGCAACAATAATGTTTATGTTGTGAAAGTCTATTCGGCGGGGCACGAGAGCGCCGAGCCTCGGTGCCCAACGAGAGCGAGGGCGGAAACTGTGCCGGCGCCGCCCGCGCGGGCGTCGCATGCGACCTTACGTCACTGAAAATCGATGCGGCGTTGCACAAGCGGCGCTCCAGTAGGCCGGAGTGGCGACCTTGTAAGGCATGTACGAAAAACAGAAAGAAAGAATAAAATCAGCATACCTTCTGAATGTGTTAAGTGATTTTAGACAATGTAAGGCGTGGTCTATTACGGGCCGCGGATTGCATTTAAGCTCAAATTAAGAAATAACATTAGTAATTTTTGCATATAGTGTACCGTGAGATGTAGTGCACCTGTTAAGAAAAATACTCCTTCATAAATGAACTGAGGGTTCCGTAAAAACTCAAAAATTAATATAAATATTTCATCCATTAAAGAGTCTCGACGGTATTTTTTCATTTTCGATACCGATACTGGTGAGATATCGGTTTCAGGAATTGTAAATAGTTTATTGTTTTAAAAAAAAAAAATCGAAAATGTTTTAAAATATCCGAATTTCTGAAATTAACTTTTTTTTAGCAGCGGTAAATAAAAAAAAATGTTCTCTCATCATCCCTTGATCAACACCATCAGTCTATAACGTAATTGATATTAATTTCAAATTGATACTTCTACACATTCCTGAGAGAAAGGATCTTCCTTCACCTACAGGTAGACGAACAACAAAGTGATCTTATAAGGGTTTAATTTGAATATGATATCTAAAAATTTTAATTTAAAGGTACATATTCTTTTTTTTTGTTAAAAAGTCATCCCCATCAAGTTCTACCCCATATTCTTTGAAAATGCTGAACCAACCTTAAAGGCACATTTTTTTTAAATATCAATCTTGTAATTGGAAACTTAAAAGTTACTGAAACGATAGAATAGCGATGAGTTGTAACTGCTTTGTTATTACAAGCCTACGCCAAAGATTTCGACAGCTTATCAATTGAAGAAATATTTTAAAACTCAACAACTTAAGCAGTGCGCATTCCAGGTTAATGTACAATAATTTTTGATTAAAAACATTTATTGCATTTGTTGCCGTTTGAAATGTCAATGCAAAATGCAGAGTTGACAACAAATTGTCACAAAAAATTGGCCAATTTTTGAGATAACTTCCAATTCTACCAGTTTCCGCTATCTTATGACAAGTTATATTTAGAAAGCAAGTACATTTTAAAAATGATCAATATATTTATTGGTCGTGGCCGGAAACGATAGCAAAGAAAAAATTTATGATTTTTAAATCATTAATAGATTTTTTCCGACTCCTCCTCCGTTAATAATTTATTAGATGTAGTCAATAATGTAAGAGACTTTAAATAATATAGAATGATAATAAAAAATCAGTTAATACCATCCGAACAATCTGAAAACAATTTTAAAATAATAATTGGCCGTCGATTTTCTTTTTTTGCTAATATCTTAAGACAACAACTTCAGCAACGCAGTAATTAAATAAGTAACTAAATAATAATAGACATTTAGTATTTAATTGTTTATAAATTGCTAAACATTACACAGTTCGTTACTCATAATACATCAAACAATACCATCGATCAAAATTATAATAAAACTTCTATTAGTTAATATAAACAATTCTTAATAATTGTACTAAAACATATACTTTTCTAGTATTCATTTCCTAAAAACAAGTCTCCCAATAAAATGCTCACGGATGAATTACGAGCGCGGTTTCGTTACGTTCTATTGACATTTCAGTGGTCTTGAACCAATAAAACGGTTTCAAAACAGTGACACATTTGCCGCTAACACGTTTATATAAGAAATGTGTTGTCACAGGTGCACCGCGGCGAGTGCGGAGTAACTAGCCTATGAATGAGCGGATCGAGTGATATGTCGGCTATAACTGAAAATCGTATTTATGGTTAATTTATTGGCATATTTAATCAACTTTATGATGGCGATTTTGTGCTTTTGCTTTCAGAGTTCGACATCGGGGGAAAAAAAAACGCTTTACATTTTGTAATGCGCCTGAATACATTCGTCTGTGTTGTACATGTGTGTAGCGTTATATGGAGAAAATCGATTGAGCGGCCGAAGTTTTCTTATTCACCCCATACGAGAGGGGCTCCATCCAGGAATAGTCGAAATCCAATTATCCAAAGTTCCGAGCCGAGGGTGAGCATCTATTGCGGTTGAAAAAGACGACTAACTATGCAGTTGAACGAAAAAATGCGCACAACAAATTTTTAGAGTGGCTTTGTTTCATCAGCACAAACAAAAGTAATCAAGTGGATCCGTATAAAACAAACAGACATTGTCCTCGAACTAGTTTTTATAAACACTATAATTTAGTAATGCAAACAAACGTACATACGTATTAAGTTTGGTATATAGTGAATTAATCGACCGTGTGTGTGTGTGTGTGTGTGTGTGTGTGTGTGTGTGTGTGTGTGTGTGTATATATATATATATATATATGTGTTGAACCATATAAATATGATTTTACAAAAATGATTAGATTATCAAAGAAATTAATAGTAAAGGTATTTTGTGTAACTACATTTACAGTAATTAATTAATAAAACAGTAATCACACCGGCCATGTCGTCTCATCGGGTAGTTATAATAATTTAATAATAAATTAAACTCAAATAATATTCATTTAAACGGTAAGTTTGCGATTTGAATATACAAACAATAAAATTTATCGCTGATCGTATTAATATAGTTATATGAGAGTTTAGATAATATTATTCAAGTACTTACAGAAAACTTAATTTTCCATTCACTTTCGTAAGTGAAAATTTTATTACATCGAGTCATGTGCAGTCATGGATGGTGTAAGAGTCGAATAAGAAATCTTTAGAAAATGCTGAAAATCTATGACGTACTCCTACTTAACCATCGTCCATATCACCGGCGAAAATATTCGAGCCATGGACCAGAGCACGGACGAGTGCGTGCGGTTCGACACCGACGTGCCGACTCGACTGCTCAGCGAGGTGATTCGGACGCGAGTGGACGTCGGCTACACTGTCTCCATTGAAACGGCGTTCCCTCGCACGAGGCCGGTCCCGCAGGCCCGTCGACGGTAACGACGTGGTTTTATTAAACTATTCCACCTCCCGTCCCATTCTCGCTGAAAAGACAGTACCGTCACGAGTCACGTCCGCCCGTCCGCGGGTGCATGTCGCAGCCTCACAACGTCGCCTTATTTCGATTTCTCTTTTTTAATGATCTCATAAAATTGTACGTAAAATTGAGTAGCGACGTTATGAAAAATTGGTGTACTCTTTTATCATTAAATTGGGACAATGTTAGTTTTTGCACGTATCGTATTGTATAGACTGTTGTTGCATACGACTATATCAATGCATATGAACTTTTTGAGGGATCTTTCTTGTGTATTTAAACATTATGTAGTATGTAAGTAAATATTGTGCAGTTTATTAGCTTCCAAAAATATTATACATTTGTCACGTCTGTAATGTATGTCTAAAAACAAAATTAGCGAAAAATAATCTGCACAAAAGAAGGTTGGTAGTAATAGTGCCACCTAATTAAGAAGTGTTTATTGAGTAACATATATACACTTTACAATTAGACAAATCTTAAAAAGAACATTGTGTCTAAATATTTCATATCAATATTTAGACAGAATGGTGCTAGCACTAGCAATGGGATTTTCATTATCAATTGCATAATTCTAATCGCGACTTTAGGACAGTGGTGGTTTACTCATTTACAGCTCTTACGATACATTTCATTATTTTACATAAAACAGAACGGTGCATTTTTCTTTCGTAGATATACGTATGCTAATCATATCGATAAACTAGTTTTACCTTTGAAAGATAGGATCTATTTTGTTATGGATTTTTTAAGAAATGTGTTGACATTTACGGCGAATTATACCAAAAAATCTATACATAAAACGTAAAGATTGTATGGATGTAAGATTTAACAGTATGGACAATCTTACTGATTGGATTTACGAGTTACATTTTTTTCTTTAGTGCAATCCTGCGTACATCAGATGTGTCCCTAAAAAATCATGAATAAATCATAAAATTTTAAATATGATAAACGGTTTGCGATTTAATGATTGCTCGCTGTTTGAGTTGTTTTTGGCTTTGGAATAACTCTTTCTAGTATTCTGCTTTCAGTTTTGAGTTAATGCTCGTTGAGCAGTTCCGAAGTCCGCCACGTTCAATATTATGAGTATTTGTTTCGTTAGACACAGAACTCTATTTATATCGTTTTGTTTATTGCAGTGTGGCGTTCTCGAGCACAGGGCGTGGCCAGCAGCGAGCTACGTGTCGCATTACGTACAGTTGCAGCTCACTGCTTAACTCCGTTTTTTTAGCGAAATCCTACGTTGAATAAATATGCTATGATTACTGTTTATTTTAATGCGAGCTAGTTTATCATTTTTCAGTACTTGTATCAAGATACGCGAAGTCTAAACGCGACACTGGATTTGCTTAGGTTTCTATCCAGTCTTTTTTGCTTACACATTTTTTAGATCTTCATAATTTTTTCGGCTGCCTTCACAGAAGTGTACACAGTACAAAATTCTACTCCCACCTGGCGATTTGTTTACAATTATAAATTAGTCTGGCACCATGTAGACGGACAAGTACTCTAGTAATAAATGAATAAAACATATTTTAGGCCTACTACATCTTATGTGATATTTAATATTATTAGGCATTAAATGTTATAAACTTAAATAAAAACGAAACAGCAAAAGATAACTAAAAATTGGAGCTGACAAAATACAACATGGAATACGCGTAGTGACAATGTAATAATAAGTTTATGTACAGATGAAAGTTAATTATTTATTTTTTCCTACGCTTTATTTATAATGAAAATACATTTTCTTTCATAGTCATATCATTTTGACGCTAGATAGATTCTGGCAAATACAGCCAGCAAGATTAGCCGCGGTTATATTTCCCGATAAACGAGATTGTCGCAGACCGGCGCGCGCGTCGCCGGGTTCACAGAACAGCACAATGCAGGCCGGTGCAGCGCCCGCGCCCGCGCCCGCGGCCGGCCCATTGTCGGCACACGCGCTTCCGTTCCCGTCACGAAAAAAATGCAAGCGCATTGTAGTAAATAACAATGTACCAACCACTGTCTGCCAAGGATATTATATTAATATATAACTGGATGTATAATATATATAAATAGAATATTAAATGGATATGTAAACTGAATAACTAATACTTTTCACATGTTTTTGTATGTGTAAGACATTCATATCCCATAGAAGACACTAAACGAATAAATATTAAATTATCCTTTATTGCATTACGAACTTACGTACAAATGAACTCTTCAGAGTTTCAAAACTTTAATAATTAAATAATAAAAACTGTAACTACATCATCATCAATGATCAAATTTCATTACAACTTCAATACTTATCTGCAAACAAATTACAGAGTTAGCAATATCGCCGTAATGAAAACAAAAAACCATTAAACAGTATATTCATAAATTTCACGGAGTTTGTAAAAGACACACGTCATCCCAACAAATTAGCGAGACCACGTGACAGTTAACCAGCGAATAATTCGACCCTGATTTTTTTTTTCGCACGAGATGTAGCAACGGTCGTAGTAGCACATCATCGCGATCTATATTATCGGCTTCCCCGAGTCACTCAGACGTAGACAGATAAGTAGTCCGAGTGAATACCACTCGAAGCGCATTAAACAAAAATTCTTGTCTATTTCAAACCCGTACCCGAAGATCAAGAGGGCCCAAACACGCACGCTTCACGCAGTCGGTGCGGTCCGCGATCGACTCGCATGCGCCCGCGCCGCTCGTAAAGTTCCGAATTAGCACAACACGTAATGGTCTCGCTCAACGTAACGTTAGACTTGAGGTACTCCTCGCAGTAATTACGACGACCACCGTTAACTCGATCTCTATTGCGAAAGACCATTTATTTTATCAAACTGTACATCAACTAGTTTTATAACGTTATGTAGTTGGAATTGGAATGACTTCTAAGGAAAATTATATCGATGGAAGATTCTATATTCAATTATCGCTTTCTTCGGTTTGTACCTACGCGAAAAACTTATATACCATTATTTAATACATATTTTTAATATACTCTATATACTTTTTCAATATACCTTCTAGTCTTTATAATATATGACCCTATAAATGATAACTTTAAACAATTTACTTTCCACGTCCATGTAAGGTACGTTCGTGTTATTCCAAAAATCGTGTTCTAAAACACAACATTCTCAACGGATAAAGAAAAGCACTTACTGAGGTACCTATATATTTATACATAAAGAATTTCAGAACAGTAAATGTAGTTATAGTTTCCGCCTCGAGGTGCGTTACCCATAAGCGCTCCATATATTAGAGGCGGGTAGCGGGCGTAGCGCAGGCGGCGGGCGGCAGGCCGGCGCCGCACTCCGTACAACGAGTTCACTGTTCTGATATAAATACGAAACGCGCAATTATCGTGCCGTGCGCCTAATGTAGTCTTAACTGCTAACCACAATGGCTACTCGCCCTGTGACGTACCACCGTGATGTTAAAATATATATGTACTAACAAGGATACGATCCGATCACTAATTAAATATCTCATTTGCCGTCCCCATTACCAAATTCTTAACTTCAAATTGATCAAACCCGTGCGAAAATTACCTCATTATGCTATCAAATAAATAGTTAATTGATATATCATGTAGTACCTTTCGTCCGCATCGTCCCGAAATGGATATAATATCAATGCATTGTAAAAGCCTGCGATCAACAAAAGATCTAGATGTGTCATTTGAAACAACATGACTCTCAAGATACGTCCCCGTTGTTGATCATGATGTAAGAAGTTGCGTTAAAGTTCACACTACGGTCTAACAGTCAACGATGAGTATCATTTATCAAGTTTACAGCAACAAATACTACAAAGCAAATAACTAATCGTTCCGCCATTTATGTTCCGCGCATGCTACCTCTTGTATTTCTTATTCGCAGATAGTCCACATAACACCCAACTTCAGCATACACAGAGTTGCATGTCGGGTATTACAAAATTTACAATCTTAATAAGACTCAATTCTAGAAATTTCTTGCAAAATATCATGTACAAATTACCCTACAATTAATAATAAAGGGTAACTGTTTAGAGACTTTCATAGAAAACTTAGTTCCCCACCGAGTATCGGGACCCTTGGTGTTGACATATCGAACAGCGTGTGGTTGCACGATCACCTGGAGAGCAAATTAAAACTAGTTTCTTAAAAGGAAAAACGACTTAAAGGAAAATGTTGTTATTCGGGTGCCCCAGCCCAGATGTGGTTACATTTGCTCTAGATGAGGTGGAACTTGTGCTGTATAAAGTAACAGGCGATGTTGCGACTTGAAGTTAAGCGTTAAATGGAAGGATTCCTCAAATTCCTTCCGGCGTGTTGGGATAGAAAATATCTATGTTCATTTGAATGGATTTTTTTTACAAGAAATCAATTAAACCACAAACCCCTGAAAATAATACAAACGAAAAACAAAGAAGTCCATTTCACATTTATTACCAAGGATTTTAATGTACATAAATGTATATGTAAATTTTGGAAAATGGTCCTATAATGTCTCAAGAAAAGACGTTTTTGGTGAGAAAGGAAACGGAAGGAAAAACGATGTTATTGAAACCGGGAAGTACATTAATACGAATGTTGTCAGCCATTTTTTTTTATTTCAGTAAGAAAAATATAATAATTGTAACCGAGCCATGGAATGCCCCCAAAATGTACTATTTTACATTTATGTTTTTTAACATTCTTCCGCGTCTCTCTTTTGTTCTTAAATGTCACTCACTCGCGTACTAATCTATCAAGACCACATTAAGTCTGAAAAAGTATCAGTTACAACAATTTTTATATAAGTTAGAAATGAGGTAACCTATAAATGAATCTAATATTTAGAATAAATCTAATATTTAGACCAAGTGAAACGGTACCAGAGTTGTCAATAGACTCGCACAGAAATTAAAATAAACTTAGATTTGGTTTTGTATACGTATAAACAAAACGTTATGAAAATTGTAATTCAAAAATCTGCATGTAATAGTGTTATCGAAAAAAAGTAATTGAAATCTAAAAATTACATCAAATCAAGATACATACAGAAATACCGTTTTAACCGGTAAATTTCTGGATTAATTTTCATTAAAGAAATCAGTACCTAATATGAAAAATCCTTCAAAATTTTCCAATTGCGACTAGAAAATTTATAAGCAATACCTTTACTACACAATGTAGATTGCTGAATGTTTTATTACAACAAGGGACCGAGACACGCATGAAGCCATTTACGATCGAGCAGCACTTCCATCAATAACAAAACAATCTATTCTGATTGAAATATATTTGTGCCCGCGACGCCGGCCAGCAATCGCCCAAATCTCGAGCACGGGTTATTTTTATGCACACCGCCCACTGGCCGATACTTTATTATAACTAAAGCAGAGAAAATGTTTAGAACGAGTATTAAAAATACCACCCATTCAAAGTGTTTCACAATGAAATAAGTTAAAATTAACAAATCAACCGAAATATAATTGAGGTGGGAGCGAAGGAAACGCCATTCGCCATAAAGCGTTTAGATGTCGCTCCGTTTGACACGTTCTTTTACAACGTACTTTGAGGAAAAACAATAATTCTAGGCTCGAAAGTACCGTTTCTCACGAAAATATGACGAGGGCGAGGCCTGCTCGGCCGCGGTGGCCCAAAACACAAAAACACGTTAGGCTCGAGCGCGTCCCGCTCACGAGCGCCGGCGCGTCGCCGCGTCCGCGCTGGGCGTGCCCTCGGGTGACCCTCGAGTCGCAGATTATTAGATTTATCGTCATTACAATCAACCATAAAAAGTTAAGCCGTGCGAAACGTTCTCGGCCAAGCGTCACGACGGCACACCTCAGGTGAAAGCAAATACCATAGATCGTATGCGCAACGACCGTACTATCTATTATACAGAATAGAAAACGGAATATGTCAAAATTCCTTAATTCGAATTGCGTAGGAGCGCCGGACAAGGCTGGCCGAGGCTGGCCGGGGCCGCGGGACACGAAGAATTGACTGTTCGCCTCGAAGCGATCTCGTTTAGTTCACTTCGAATCTATAGACACCAAAACGGCTCATTTATAGATATAAACCGAATTAGTAGTAGTGCTGACCTGTTTAATAATGTGTTTTTTAATATTTTTGTTGATTATACATGGAGCACTTGAAAAGTAATACAGTACTACAAAAATGTATTACCAATTGTTGTTTTTTTTTTTAGATATTTCCAAAGAACTGTCCATCAGCATCTATTAAAAAGTTTTATACATCTAAAACAGTTTTGTAAACATATTTTTTTGTCTCCATCAGACACTTTTTCAACCGCCTTCTCAAACACAACCTGTGCATCTTCTGGTAATGACAGTTGTTTTCACTGGAGTCGGTTTTTTATTGCACGACGCCAAATCGGAACAGTAAGAAGGGCCATCCTATAGATTTGACCGGCGTGCTCTATACAGTCCCCTGGGTTTGAGTGCAGGACGCGTGGTTCTAATCTAGCAGTAGCCCACAGACTCCGGTCGGTCGGTCGTTTGCTGTTCAAAGCAGTAAAAAACTTCAGGGGAATATTTAGTAACAATATCCCTTAAAGGATTGACGTTCCTTTGATCTGATAAGCGTACTAACACAAGATACCACGTCGAAAATATAAATTAGCGAATAAGTTTTCTCGCCTTTCTCGCGAACTTCATTTTGGTCGGCGTAGATCAATTCTGAAACATCTACACGGTCGACTGGCGGTTCGTTTCTGGGTCATATTGATAAATTTATATTTCAAAATACTGATAAATGTAATACATTTAATAAGTCGCCCATGACGATATCGTAAACGCGCAGAACCCTAGCCTGTTTTAAATATTGCTATTGTATCACAGCATCATTCTATCCTAACCTGCTTCTGAGCCTCCCTCAGATTTGTTCGGTATCCAGTGTAACACTATCTTAATTAGACAAAAATGCCCGTATTTATACACACTTCCTGATTCGATCTTCAGTATACGCTGAATCTCTTCACATATAATTCGCTTATTCTCTTAATTTAAAGTTCTCAATGCCAGCACGTTTTGTTATTTCGTAACTGCCGTGAAAGAGTGGCCAACTTCTGTCTTCGTCCGCGTTTAAATTCGTTGAACCAGCGGTAATCGGTCGCTTTAGAAGAGCTTTTGTCTTTGAACACCATTCGACGTTTTTCAAATGATTCTTCTGATTTTAGTAGACATTTGAAATCGCGTGAAATAATTCTTTGCTATAGATTCATTATTCAGTTAAATAAAATATTTTGACTTTGATCATAAAAGAATGCGAATACTATAACTTAATAAAAACCATCTAGTATCTCTTTTAGTAAAATATTTTGCGCAGCTTGGTACCACATGACAACTTGCAAGTAGACTTCGTATATTATTTTTGGTCTGAAATTGGTAGCAAACGGAGATGCATATAAAAAATGTCATGCCAAAGCAATAAATTCTATCATCTCGATTTAATGTTACAGACCCAATGTTTTTTTTACGCAGCAATTCTAAAACGCTTAATGACGTTGATCTAAGACTGATTTTGTCAGTATACAGATTTAATGATTTTTTGGATACGTTTTTTAAATAATAAGTAACCCAACCCTCTCATACTAAGAATGAAGATGGCAAAATTGGCATCTAAGTTGTAGTACGTAAACCTCAAAATTATTTCAGAGAACTAAATTTGAAGAAAAGGTACATTTGACCTTGGAACAATCATTTTATGTCAACTGAAGAGTTGACATAAAACTCTCTATATTGTAGCTTAAAGCATTACGTTTCTCAATAAAATGTAGTAAAAGCTCGTTGACAAAATACAACTCCACTCAACAGACATACCCTCCCACAATCTTTTCATATAACATTGAAGGACTCAACATTTATACTTCCACCCTCGACCGAGGCCCGGTGCGGGTCGGTGACTGCTAACCGTCGCTTAATGAAAGCGCATGTTTCTATTTAAATCTGTAATCGTGAACGAAGAAAAGAAACGCTGACTCGACGTACCAATATTTAGATCAAATGTGTAAAAAAAAGCTAACACGAGCTTTATAACGGTCGTCGGAGTAACATGTGGCGTAGTAATTGGAAGGGTACTCGGATTACGGCCGTGGATAGCGCGCGCGCGCCGACAACATTACCGAACCTGGGCCGAACCGCATTTACTCTATCGATTACACGACTTATTCAGAAACGATATTTTTTTTTCTTTTTCGTCAAAAAAAAATCAAACTTTTCGCAACCAAAGCAGCACAACCACCATCTGCCACCGCTATCGAGATTCGACAACTGTATAAGATTTTATAGACGGAGTTCCGGGCTTTGCGATCGGCGAGAAGTGTTCATTCAGAAGAAGGCGCGTACTCAAAGAGCATTTGATCGACGACGAGCGTGTATCGGTGAAGTGGATGCGTGCGGTCGCGTCGTTGATTTGAAACCGCCAGCTCAAACAAGTGAAAAATACACTGAATCGAAGACATTCGATTAATCGATATGCGCTGTATCAAAGATGTGCAAGTTTAGTAAGAGTAAGAAATAAATATATTGTCTTGGTTCGTTGTAGAGATTTGTTTAGTTAAACTATAAATAGTTGTGAATATTAATTGTGCCTAATTAGTTAATTCAAAATTCTATAATAAATCTGCTAGCCCATACAATTGCATTAACAATGAAAGATTGTTTTTACGGATTGTTTTATAGGCAGAGGATTCTTTGATTTTTATACAATGCATGAAAAAACAAAAAGCTTGCAAGCAATGAACAAGAAAAAAACTGCAATCCACTTGAAACAATAATGTAAAATAAGCGCTGAATGTTCGCAATTTACAAAATGGAATTTGGGCATAGAAACATAGATTTTCTTTTGCCTGCAAAGCGCAATAAGACGCAGCACGCTGCAGGCAAACGTCCAATCATGTATTTCTTCGAAATAAAACCTTATACTATAGAATATAGTTTCATTCAGACGTCCACCGCTGTTGCGAGAGAAAATTAATTAAATTTCAACATCATTTTGGCTACAATCATGAACAGCTGCGAACGCGATAGCGAATCGATTGAAATGAAAACTATAAATAAAGTTAACTACCTACTATTTACCCTTCTTTTACTTCGATCCCGATCCTATACTCAAATTTAAGTAAGATTCCGATTCATTTACAATTCTTGTAAAATATCCAAAGATCGTCAATTACGAAACCGTTTAATTTCAATTATTTAAACCATTATCTAGCCTCACGGGCATCGCGGGCCGCGCCGTGGCCGCTCACGCGCCGCTGGCCGCCGACCTCTGGTCTAGACAATAGTTTACGAGTCCGTTTATTATTGCGCCTCTCTGTCGTAGTTCCTTTCACGCTTGAACCTTGAAACGTAATCTCGTGAAGCGGGCGCGCGCACCGGCCGCGCCGCGCATGGAGTAACCGAGGTATGCCCGACGACACACGGCTGTTCTCACGCGCCGAACGCCGATCAGGGGCATGCGCGCGGTTCCCACGACGCACGGCGCGCTCGCATGTAACGCTGCCGAACTCATTCATATATTCCATATAAAATTATTAATAAAGCTTACGCTCGCATCTACAGCGTTATTACGACAAAAAAAAAGTACTGACATTAATCAGCCACGACGGATTTCGTAAACAAGATCGCACGTCATCTTTGTATCCGTTTTTAATTACGGGCTTCATGAGATAATTAGCCTTCGATTGCCGGCGTTACGTTTCACTCACCAGCGAAAACCCAGGAGAAGTAATTAATTAACAGAGCGCCGTCTGTTTACAAAATAAAACGCGGAACTAGATTTAGCACTCCGCTGAAATTTAACAATGGCCGTGAATCGAGCCGCTAAACGTTCGTAAACAACCGGCGGGCTCAATAACGTAGAGCAGAATGTTTTTCATAACATCGCAGACGCTGGAGATACTTTTGTTATTAATAATATTTCTATTGATGTCGTGACTGGCAAATTAGCTACCTACGTTTAAATCGACAAGGTCGTCCGTCCATCAAAATAGCCAGTCGGGTTTAAGCGCTTTTAATGACACCGTTTACGATTTTTCAATATCGGAACTCGTAAATCTCCGAGCACCGTACAGCGATTCCTATCGCGACGGATTGGCGCGTGTCCAGTGGGCACTAAAACTGTGCGATTTACCTAAGAAACATTCTCAGATTTATAACGGGAGTTCTCCTCACAGACGCTATACACTTTCTAGTGTATGCCGGAGTTTATTAGCTATAAAGCGGCTCGTTACTTTCTACGTCGAGGTATACCCGCTCTTTTCGTCCGTCGTGATGCGGTGTCAGCGAAACGTTCAGCTCTGTTTACATCCAATTATGACCGAAATGCTAATTAGGTATCCATCGTATCATACAGACGGATTGTGGGACATTCGGAGTGTTAATTGGTGCCAACTGTTGAAAAAATATTGTAAGTAAGCGTAAACCAAAGTCGCTTGAATAACGTTCCGTATGTTTTTTTTTTTTAGTAAATGAAACCTTAAGTGACATAAAAACAACTGGCTATACTTATTCGTGCAATAGTCAAAATCAAATATGTGTATTTTTAAATTTATGCAATTTTTAAATTAGATTTCAATAAAAATTTTCAGAGTCAGAAAAAAATAAAGATTTAGAAAAGAACTAACTTTATGTGCACTTTATGTACGCGCGTGAAAAGTTATACGTCTCCGGTGTAAATAAAAAATTGTTTTTAATTGCATACAAATAATTAATTATAATGAAATAATAAAAGACGTGTAGTGGGATGAGAGGCGTGGAATGGAATAGTCAATACGGCCGATAATATTTCATTTAAATGTTTGTTTTCTTATACAAAGCGTAATATCAATTTTATCTTTTTATTTGAAATTATAACAATTATTAAGTGAAAAATTGGATTATATTAACGTCATTTTATTGCCATCTTCTATTTTGCATTCAGCTGTACAAAATCACTGACTGATGTCACGGTTGTACTTTCTGATTCACTTCCCTATATCTCAGCGGCTCGATTGAATTTGAAAAATCGACGTTGGCGAAAAATTTCCTCTACTAATGCCGATTCAAACGAGCCCAATTTCGAAATTATAGAACCACCCACCGCCGAGATAGGTTTGTTAGGCCGGGTCCGTCTATCATAAACCGGGGAGTTTGTTATCCCAAATGGAAAAGGGGGCTGGGCATGGCACGGCAAGAGGGTGAGGTGGGTATACCCCTTGGGGGCGTATAGTCACTTACTTGGTGGCAGAAAACTTAAAATACAGGAAATAAAAAATAAGGATGTAATTCTGTCGTAAGGACACAGGAAATATATTTATAAATAAACAGAAAATGAGCAAGAGACGGGCTAGTATTTTGAAGACACCTAAATGGTGACCTAAGGACAAATTTTGAAAAAGAGTGGGAAATAATACCAATCGACAGACAACGAGGCACTTATAAATTAATATTAATTTCTTTTAATTATAAACGCCACCTAGTGGCAAACCTTACTGGCGCATCAGTTATTTAGTGGTCTGAAGCTCGCTAAACCGCTTGTTTAAACGTCATACTGTAATTTTATTTTGTAAAAAAAAAGCAGTAAACGTAAATAGATCTTTTTTAAACGTATATCTACAAATTCTTTAATTTATTTTCTTTCCCTTTTAAGCATTTACATTTATACGTTGATTACTGAACTTAAAACTTTCTAAAACGTACACGTATAACAGACGCAACGAAGCAAAAACGGCATCTTGTATTCCTATCCTAATACAGATTTTGCTTAGATCAGATGTACAAAAGTTACATATCAACAATTTAAACCGACAGGATGAATGTACCAATAGAATGACACATTCAAAACCACATGAGGCACTTGAGCATTCCTCGTTTCAACCGTTGCGATAATCTACACCTCAACGGTTTAACCCGACGACGCTAACGTATTTTTCCGCTCGTAATGCATACGTGTCACACTGTGATTACGTGCCGGGGAACGTTAATCGGACAAATCCTCTTAATGCGTGCACCGTCGTTAAGTGCTTATGAGCCGAGTACACATCGTACATTTCTGGATCGCGGTACAGTTCAATCGGCATTACCTTCGTTTCGTATGAGGGTTCGTACGATGTCTGAGGAAATAAGATGGACTTACAATAGTAAAGCATCACTTACAATATATAACTTCCTTTGTCCGAGCATAATTTGAAATTTGACGTCGACAATTCGACCTCAAATCGCTTGTAGATGATTTTAAGATATTCATCAGGAATTCCGTAAATCATTCACCGTTTTTTTTCTCTTTATGTGTTTTCATAACCTATAACATCCAGCGAAGCGGCCGGTAGTGTGTGTGTGTGTGTGTACATATATATGACTGTTATCTAATAGAGATTGAAAAAATGTATTCAAAACACGCTCGGTCGCGACGTACTATCGACTTTCCCTCCGCAGCACACGATACGCGGCGGCCGGCGCGGCCTATCGCCGACTTATCGGCGACGCACGCACACCCCGTTGTATGATGACGAAACAGTGTTATACCGAAATTGTATTTCGAAACCGCTTCGTGGTTCGATTTTGTTCTTGTTGTACAACTTTTCGTCCGCGGGACATGCAAATCGCTCGCGCATTACAACACCAGATATTTTATAACGCCGTTCGTACACGTTTTAAGTTTCGTTCTTCTGCGTGGACGTAGAGTACCTACCACAAATCGTAAACCGTAAACCCGACAGTTTATGATTTCTCGTAATCTCTAGTGGAAGAATACCGTTCCGGTCGAGCGCGGTCGCGCCGCGGCATCCCCACGTCGCGGTCGAGCGACTCACGTCTATTTACCCACAAGCAGTTTTCATTGGTTATGGCCATAACTATACTATTTTATCTGCGCCACTCTCTAAATATAGAGTTGTGTACAGTTCTCCAACGTATTGAACTAATACAACAAAAATTAAAACCTGTAATTCGTAAGTGCTACGGATCTAGGAGTAAGAGAAAAATACATCTTTTTTTTTTTTTTACAAATATATTGTGGTGGTACAAGAGCCTTAGTGTCAGATTCTTAATCGCGCTTGGTCGATTTTTTTAATGTTACATGGTTTCACGTTTCCAGTGCTTAAAATTCTATAGCAAACAAGAAACTCTTATAGTCTGGTCATGTCCATCCGTCCGTCCGTCCGTAATGTCTGTCTGTCCGCGGCTTAGCTAGGAAACTCTTAGTACTAGAAAGCTGTAATTTGGTACGGGTATAGACATATATATATTAATCACGCCGACAAAGCGGTAAAACAGAATCTTACACTGTGCATGACTCGAAACGCACTTGCCGGTTTTTTTTTTTAATAATGCTCAGTTAAATAAAATAATTAATATTCTACAATCCACTTCAGAATGAAAATATAAACAATGATGACTCCGAAATAATAAAAGCTCAATATACTTTATATTTTGCTCTGTCCCACATTGGGTGTTACATAGTACACCTACGACTGGTCGTGGTCACAACAAACTCTACTAAAGCATAGCATATAGTTAGAAATAATCGATACTGATACAAAATCGTATTAATAAAAGCCTTTTTTGACGTGTTAATAGCGACTTAAAAATGATTTTCTTTAAAAAAGATAATAATTGAGATACTGAATAATAAAAAAAAAAAATCATGAACAAATAGATTTTAATCAACTTTCTACCACCAAAATCGTTACTATTCAATGTTATTGATTTTCGAAGAAACAGTGAAATATAGAAATCAACTATTTACTGTCTTACAATAAACTTATACTGTTAATAATACTGTTGGAACATCATTTTCTGCATTCAAAATCAAAGCAATAATAATGAAACGCAAGCAAAAACACTGTATTCACTAATTATAAACCACGACCTCTCAGCAGTAGCATTTTTTTTTTTCGAATTCCGCTTTCTAAGCGAACGAGTTCTCAGACGCGCATACATAACAACACCATGGGTTAACATTGAAGAACTGGACTCTAACGCATATGAATCGGCCGAACGACGCCAGCGAGCGCCTCGAAAGGTAAGGTCCGACCTACGCGGTATGCGAACAAGATCAACGCGCCCGCATGAAGATAACAACATCTTTATTAGTCTCGCGGGCACAAACGGACTCCCGCCGACACCTGCCGCGGCGGGACTGCCACTGCCGAGTTACGCCCCGTGCTCCCGTGGTGACATTCAATTCAACATGAGGTCGATCAAAGCCATGTTAAGATTTATCACGTTACTTGTCTTTGCGGTATTTACAATGTATTAGTCGTGCATGAAGATTAGTTATTTTATCACGGTGTTCGAACATTAGATTTATTATTTAGTGTAACATATAACGCATGCCTCATATCCACAAGTTTTGGTCTAGGCTGCCAGAAAGACTATTTTCTACTAAAGGAATTACAGTTATGTGTTGTGAGATTTCCTCTGCTATCCTTGTACTCAGCCGGTATGTACACGCGAAGGCGCTTCAGTGGCATTCAAGGTTGCCAAATCGTACCAATTTAATAACAATCAATTGGTTACGCTTGCAGCTCAGAAATGTCGAACAAGTACGCAATCTATATTACTGCAAAAAAAATGAAATCTCACAATTCTTAATTAACGTGTTACTTCATTACGGTTCTATTTAATTGGTCCAACAAATATGCACAATTCGTATCGGATTTTCGAAACGGCAATTCTAGTTACAACAGTGGGCACAGAGTGATAATACATAGTCCAAGATTTCAATTCAACGGCTGATAATGATTTCCTACGACGCTATGTACCATTTTCGAATGTAGAAATAGTCCGTAGAGATACAATGGAGTGAATCTCGATTAACATCCGCGTGAAGTAACACTTTGTAAACAGAGGCCAGTTAATGAAATACTAGATAAGCGTAGCTGTGAGCTTAGCACTCGATGCATTATCGACTTTCATCGGAATCGATTGATACCTTATCGAAGAAGCACAGCGATTGAACGGCACCACGCACCGGAGATAACTCATGTTTTGATGTTCGATGTTAACTCGAACAATTACGATCAGTAATGGTCCCCTATCTTATTATCTTTCTCTCGGCTGATATTATGGTATCTAATAGCACGTCAGTCAAACCTTAACTCTTAAAATATATCTCTAGTATACACATATATAATTATTTGCAAACTATCTTTCGCCCATGGCTTCGCTCGCATAAACATGAGTAAATTCCTTTATCTTTTAAATGAAGCAATCTCTGCCTCAATCATGATTCGAATATGTTCTCGATTCCAATTACGGTTCCATTGTCCGTTCCGATCTCAATCTCATTCTCACTGCGATGTACTACAGAGTGCATTAATTTGCAAATCACCAATAAAATTAATAGTAACTTCCGTTAATAATAACTTCCGAAATTGCCAAAACCATGTTTATAAAGTTCTTTTTTTTTCATTTAATACTTGTAAAAATATGCTATTCAATCCACTATATGAATTATCTAGTGAATATCATATACACATGGTAGAATGCATTAGACCATAGAGAGAGGATAACGTAGCTCAGAAACAGGAAATCGATCCAATGCCAGGGGCTAACGGCTCTGTAAACATTTATAAGATCGAGTGAACATCAAAGGGCCGGGAAACCGTACACGGCCGCGGTGTCGATAAAACTGACCTGGTAGTATTTTAAGGCTCGAGCTGTAAACAGCTTTCGCGTACACTAATGGTCAAAATTCGATAATCCGCCACTGCAACTAATTCATATTTCACGTTTACTCCTTTATTTATATTACTGAAGAACATGGTTGAAATTCCTCTTCAGAACTCCAATTAAAAATTTAGTACTGACCGTTCGATACAAGCGATTTCTATTTATGACAAAAAAAAAATCAACAACGCTACCTTTCAAAGATCAGAAGCGAGAATGGAATAAGAGGCGGTCCGGAATTTATTTAATTGCACGACGTTCGAAGTAGAGCAATTAGAACTGCTACATCCATAAGCCGGGGGCCGATCTTCAAACTATGATTGCACACAATAAAATACAATAACTAAACGTCAATGACTATCGCCACTCTAATTTACTGTCATTCTCTTAAACGACAGCGAGGTCCACCCCTTTTGTCATCATCGCTTCACGGCCATTTTTTATTACATTATGAGTAAGAGATTTATATAGTGAAGCAATTTGATTAAAAAAAAATGTCAACAGTAGCCATCTTCGGTGTTTACTTAATATTTCTAATGCGCACCGACACTGTATAAAACAAAATATTGGAGAATTTTTAAGATCAGTTCCAAGAATTCCGAAACATTTCTAGATATTGACTGTGGTAATTTTAAGTAAAATTTACGGAATGACCAAATTGATTTTTAATATCTCCTATCATACCCGTGAATAAAAACGTTAGCTCGACCCACAAAAATGATTAAGACAGCTATTCATATGATCTGTACGCTTCGCTTGCCATTAGCAAGATAACAGTCGCTAATAGCACAAACTTATATTCACCTTTATTAATGCATAAGACAAAATTTAATTTCCCATTATTTATAAATTAGTTATACAACGAGTGAAATCTTCCGTACTTTCTGAATACCGTTATATCGATATTAGCCGGCCGGCTCTACTAGATCGTGCCAGGACGGGGACGCGCCGCCGTCGGCGGCGGGCCCGTCTGGGCGGACGTCGCCACTTATCTTTTCCGCCGATAGCATTCGATCTGATGCGCTATATCTAATACGGATTACTGATCTACCGGACACGCTCAAATGCGTATGCACGTACGCTATAGCTCGCACCCACGGCTCCGTCCTCGTGACATTTAGAGTATTTTGTAAGTGTTCTTCCGCTAGATATCGCTTCTTTTCCCTTTTCCTCGCCCTCCCACCACATTATTTGTCTGATACACTAAATTGAAGTAATAGTTCCATACAAACAAACCGAAAAGTTTTATTGTAACATACATATTACAGATTTGGTACTTCAATTATAAAAAAAAGAGTCAATATCACAAAACCTACAAACACATACGCGAAACCGAGAAAAGAACTACCATATTTGTCGGATTGGCTCACGTCGATAAAACGGCTGAGCAGTAGTTTTTCTTCAGACTTGTGCGGGCATTAGGTAGATGGCACGTTAAACGCACTTCAAACACTGACATACCTTTTTCATTTAACAACAGATTTAAATAATTTAAAAACTAAATCTTAACCCAGGCTCATCCCAGAACTTCACAAAAAAGAACAAATCTGAATTGTTTACAGCCAATGCCAGCCAGCGTAGACAAACGCACAGAGCATACAGACAAAATTGTTTTTTCAGATTTATTATAAATATACTTATTACACATATAATTAGCAAGTATTGACAGTATCGAATTAGTATTATATCAATAAGCTAACCTAGATCTAAAGTCACATACGACTGATTACAGACGGTATATCATAAGAGCTATTATTTTTTGTCATTCACCAATACCGTATGGCGTTAAACGTACATAATCAGTATACGACAAATAACACTACGTAAACGTTAAAATTGCTGATTTTTTAATGTTGAAGTCATATTTTTTTTAGTTATACATAAATTTAAATAATCGTATACATCTATAGATATTGGAAAGCTTTTTCATGAACTTCGGCGGCGGACGGGCAGGTGTTCGCGACGCACCGGCGCGCAGGTGCATACATAATGTTATGTTACTTTTGATTTATGTCAAGCATAGACAGTTATTTACGTTGATTATATAATTTAGGTTACTTACTGCGACGTATAGCACCAAACTGTCGGAAGACTGCAATTCAATTTAGACGGCAGACGCGCGAATATGGATGCCATTACGTAAACGTGACTCACCTGAAAACAAAGGAAGCGTCTCATTAACCAGTTGCACCATTTTGGATACAAACTAATAACAGTTCCGCAACGTGAAATTATAGACAAAAATTATAGTACATCGTGTATCATTTAAATAAAACCGTAAAAAAACTACTATCGATTTACACAGGGAACATGTAGACCAAAGACATACTATATTATAGTCACCAGGAGCGTGCAGTAAGATTTCAGACAGGGTACGCATGGCGATAAGAACTCCCCGGTTTTACTATTGCTTCGGTTGGTGGTCCACCGAAGGTGGCTACCTACCCTATTTGACTCTTGCTGTACTACAGATTCTTCTGAACAATTGAAACAAAAAGTTTTCATAAGCAAATAGGTTAACGAACTTTCAAGTTCTTTAAATTTTTCTAGCGACTACAACATTCACTCGAAACATTGTCTATGATTTCGCAAAACAGGCGCTTGTAACTCCTTGTCAGTTAAACACTGTGTTAAACAGTTTTAACTCCTGTCTGCCCGATTGTCGCAGTTGGTAGTGACCCCAATTGCTGCGCTGGGGGCGCGAGTTCATTCCCAAAGACAAACATTTACTTATTTGATTAAAAATTAATGTTTTTATTGAATCTGTATTTCCATGCATTAAATATACATATTTACAAAAAAACGTAATTATATATTGTATCAATTATCTGATAACTACAATACAAATCTCGTTGCTTAGTTTGAGATCAGATGGTGCTGTGTATGTATCAAAAGAAATTATTAATACCGCTTTTTCTTTTAGGTTAGTCGCAATTGAATTTCAAAACAATTATAGCTGATAACAAACTTAGTTTTCATACAATTCCACGAAAGTTTCAAACCATTTAAGAATTCAGGACACAGTAAACAATATCACAAGTTTTTTTCCATAATATTTCATACTAAATATTTGTCTCAGAAAATATTGCTTTAAACGTATTTGGAAAAAATATAAATTCAAATTACATTCCCTACGCAATCAATTTAATCATTTCCTCAAAAGATAAAATCGAAAAAGCGACAGATTTTAATTTACTTATTTAATAACACTTAGCCAAAACAGGTATACTTTAATTTTTTTTTTTTTTAATAAATTTACTAAATATTTATTCAAAGACAGTCAATCACTTTCCCTAAGAAAAACAACTATAACAAAACGGTGAGAAATGTCTGTGTAATCACGATACAACGGAACGGAATGGATTGCAAAGGGAAAAAGCACCGCTACGCGTACAAATCTTCACGCACACGGACACACTTTTTCTATGTACAATTTGAGGATTCGACGGTTTTTATTCAATGGCTGGTAAGCATTGTCTAGTTGTGCTTTCGGCTGTTGGCGGCACTAGCGCAGTCTGCGTCCACTGCAAGCGGTGATCGGGTAAATTGTCGCATTTGTAAAACCACTAATAGATGGTGTGATAAAATAAAAAATAAGTTTATAGCATGATTTATTACATGTTATATTTATTTATCATTTGGGGGCAAGTGTGTATGAGACTACAAGGTATGCCCAGCTTATTTGCTTGTATTGAAGACATACCTATGATAGTTACTAAGAGTCGATAAACAATTTTTAGAGCTCATCCTAAACAAGACTTATTTTAGATCTTTTTACAACATTTTATTGTATTTGTAACGTTCGTGTAAGTTGTACAGTATGTTGTCTTTCCGGTTCAAATTTGTAATAGATTTTTTAGGCATTTCCTTGTATCAGATTAAACTAAAATTTGGTAGTATACGTAATTTGGATGACGTCAGTTATTTACAGTTGTTGCCGCACATTGAGATGACGGACAGAGGAGATGGCACTTCGACACGAAAAAGTATACAACGAAATAAATGCAAGAAAAATTTTAAAAAGTAAACGTTTTATAAAGTGCTGTACTGAAAAATAATGTTCATCAACCCGTTCAGACCTGAATTAATTTCCAGGATCAATAATTTTTAATTTTTTTCTTATTTTTTACAGTCTAACTAAAGTGTTTTCATTAGTATTGTTGCGAACTACGCTCGCAAACTAAAAATAAAACTATAAAATAATTCCCCTATAAAAAACGTCCGAGAATAGAACTCTCTAACGGTAAACAACCTATGGTGCGGCATCGGCGCTTTTGATCTCTGTTTACACTTTATTTTTAAACAAATTTATTTTATGCGGTGGAATTTTCAAGAGATAATAAGTATTGTTTATTTATATAGGACGTTACATGTTTACGACTTATTTGTTCCGGATGATTCAAAAACTTTCTGGACGGCCAGTCGGATGGTATGAATAGTGAAGTGCAGGCGCGCAGGAATTTAGTTTCATTTCTATGATCAGTATGTTCATAAGTCAGGTGCAATCAACAGCAATCGTTCCACTGGATCTATGGCGATTTATTGTGACTCTCGGCATTTCTGAATATACACCTTCTGCTTTTCTGAGTGTTTTTTTTTCATCTGATCTCAATCTCCCTACCCCTCCTAGGGTCATTTCGTAACAATATACGAATTTTTATTCTTCACTATTATGAAAAATGTAATGTCCATTATAACGGATATTCGATTTCAAGTGCCAGTATTCATCCACTGTTTAATTATTGTGATGACATATTAATTTATGATATTACAAAGCCATTTTTATAGAGGGATAAACGAGCCGGTGAACCATTAAAAAGTAGATTATCACCCCCGCTCATAGACATTCGCGACTCCGGGAGTCACCAGTGCGTTACCGGCCTCTCAGGTAGGTATAGGATATCTGATAAGGGCTTTATGGAAAGAAAATGGGGCAATTGAAAGGGGAGTGGGCCACCCCTCCGTTTAGATTCAAATGTGATAAGTAAATTATCATTTATAAGTATCCGATATATATCCGAAGGGATAAAAATAAAAAATAAAAAAAATAACCACACAAAATCCCTTCCTTAGTTAATCTTAATAGATGTGAGTACTTGAATGGTACATAAACGTTAATGTTTTAAAATATAATTTTTAAAAAGTTGAGGTGACCGAATTTTTTTTTTCATAGGGATTTATTAAATGTAAGGGTTTATGCACTTTTCAAGTATTTACTTGCGCCTATGACGAGTGATCTAGGAAGCGTACGTTTCGTAGTTAAATATCAATTTAATGTAATTTTATCAATCACTTTGCAGACGTGATATCAATAAAAACCATTTATTTAAAAACAACGTAATGAACTGACTACTTAATGACATTACAATAAAAAATACACATCTTAATCTCGGCTAAGTAGTCTGTCTAGTTTATGTCTAGTTAAAATTATCTATAGTATTTGACAAGAGCCAGCGCACCGACCGATCCGTCGCTAACGCTATCCACCGCTCGATACCCGTCAGTGAACGGCCTCGAACTTGAAGCGCGGACGGAAGGTGCGTGTGTATACAGAAGCGCGCGCACCGCCGATTAATAAATTCTCAGAGTGGAAAGGCACGCTTCCGCGCCTGCGCTCGCGCCACACGTGCCGTGGGAGAAATCCGGCCACCGCCGTGTGTGTCTGCGCCGACCCAATGTGTAATTTCTCCGGACCAGCGCCGAGCCGCGCCCCTGGTGCATCGATAGCGCATAATGTACGTCGGTCCGCAAAACGGCACGCTGTGCCGCCGATAGAACCGAAATTATGACCATTCTTTTAATAACATAAGAAACATTCTCGACATTAGTACAGCAACCTTATTATTAGTTCTTATTTCGTGTAATAAAGATCTATAAATCTAATTTAATTTTCTTCTTTCGAATAAAATCAAATACACTTAAGTAAAAACTTTGCTTGTCGTCTACTCTCATAAACAACAATATCTAGACAACCGAATTATGTTCGGTGTCTTTCAAATTTGCCATGGAAATACGATGTAACCCAAAGGAAAAGTTATTTATTTTAATTTCCAACAATATGTATTATTTGAGTAGCGACATCTGTAGTTTATGTGATACGCGAAAGACACCTAAATACATACATACAGATACTACAGCCGCCGCACTGATTTAAATCACCGCAAGCACCGACTCTCCCGCCCTACGATTTCTCCCGGCTTGATAGCTCATTCACACCTAATATTATTTACGTCGTCTATATCCTACGTCTGTTGGGCTCTAGGAACGGATTTAATTTAATTGCCCTAATTTTTTATATGTTAGTTATAAATAATGACTCAGGAATTTAGTAGCATTCATAAATTAATAGTTTAGTACGCGTTAACGTTGACATTGACGTACGAATCAGGCATTGAGCATACTTTTCGTTACAACTCGTTTCGGAAACAATTTTAAACGAAATTTTTTTGAAAAGAATAATTTGAATGACGATCGACAGCCAACTTTAAAATACTAGTAAACGGACGCTAGACTCGATATTACAAAAATATCTGTAAAGAAAACAACTATAACCACGTTATAATTGCAATTATAATAAAATGTGAAATCGCATCTTTACGGTTGTTCGTTCGAAACAGCTGTCGCCCGGAACAACCCTAATGGTTTGTTCCGTTAAGCGGTAATGAGACAATCTGCCGACATCGGATTGGCGACGACTCATCGCGGCATGTTCAGGCCGTGAATCATTCGTATCGGCGTAAACCTCAGTTTCGGCACACGCGAGAACTCGGAAACGCGCACCGTATCATTAAAGAGCTATCCGGAAAGCGTACGCACGCAGATCGGCCGAAAGCGTTGAATAACATGAATCGACCACGCCCGCCGCTCTGCGGGCGGACATATTCAAACGTCTTATTTGCATACGAATTCTCTCGTATTTACGGCGGCCACGGCGCGAGAAATCGAGTTTCAAGGTGACGGCGGTCCGTCGGCCGTTGCTAAGTTTCGTTCCCTTCTCGCGGTGCACAATAACCGGGCTCGCCTGTCGCGCAATGGAGTGTCAAATGGGCTTCCATAAGTCCTTACAACTATGCAACGTTGAATACAATTACTGAAGACCTTTTTCCATTTCTTCGATATTAAAACCGTGAAAAAATAATGTTTTTATGCAATGAAAAATATAATAACTTTTGAATATTGGACAAAAGTGATATGACAAAATACGAACGTCAAACTTCATTATCGTCACGTGTAAAACTTGGTTTTGCATATTTTCCGTTTAACCTGACAATGTTTGAGTGATAACAATTTGCTAATATTTTAGACGGTTTCAATTTATACTTCACTTTTGCTTTTACTTACATTTAACTCATTAATTTTCATTTATTCATTTCCCAATAAACATGAACTGCATAAAAAGAGTAACATTTTGAA